>CALYLW010000700.1:672990-769410 GCA_944989445.1 Ampullaceana balthica | reverse complement strand
TCATGTCTAGCAATCACGTATTTTATGTCTCTGTTGTTTAATTAGTTTAATTAGATAGACGTGGTGTATATGATTGGTCATGTCTAACAATCACGTATTTTATGTCTCTGTTGTTTAATTAGTTTAATTAGATAGACGTGGTGTATATGATTGGTCATGTCTAGCAATCACGTATTTTATGTCTCTGTTGTTTAATTAGTTTAATTAGATAGACGTGGTGTATATGATTGGTCATGTCTAACAATCACGTATTTTATGTCTCTGTTGTTTAATTAGTTTAATTAGATAGACGTGGTGTATATGATTGGTCATGTCTAACAATCACGTATTTTATGTCTCTGTTGTTTAATTAGTTTAATTAGATAGACGTGGTGTATATGATTGGTCATGTCTAGCAATCACGTATTTTATGTCTCTGTTGTTTAATTAGTTTAATTAGATAGACGTGGTGTATATGATTGGTCATGTCTAACAATCACGTATTTTATGTCTCTGTTGTTTAATTAGTTTAATTAGATAGACGTGGTGTATATGATTGGTCATGTCTAGCAATCACGTATTTTATGTCTCTGTTGTTTAATTAGTTTAATTAGATAGACGTGGTGTATATGATTGGTCATGTCTAGCAATCACGTATTTTATGTCTCTGTTGTTTAATTAGTTTAATTAGATAGACGTGGTGTAAATGATTGGTAATGTCTAACAATCACGTATTTTATGTCTCTGTTGTTTAATTAGTTTAATTAGATAGACGTGGTGTATATGATTGGTCATGTCTAGCAATCACGTATTTTATGTCTCTGTTGTTTAATTAGTTTAATTAGATAGACGTGGTGTATATCCAATGTCTGCACCCTTAAAACCAGCGTTAGGACCCGTAAAACCAAATATCGTTTCTCTTACAACCAGTGGCGGCACACGTACAACAAAGTCGTACCTTAACAACTAATTTCGCATCCTCACAAACAAATTCTTAAAAATTGTATTGCACATTTTATAATTTTACAAACATTTGCTACTTGGATTGATTAGACTTTCTGCTATAAAATTTTTAAATGCTACCGGTAAAACGGGGATAATTTTACATGTTTCTTTTAATATGAGTAAAAAAACTATTAATAACCACCCAGCATATACTTTAAAATATGAAAGTCGTTTATTATGCCTTTGAATAAAAGAAATTAAAAAATCTTTGTAAAAAGAAAACAAAATCGTGATTTAAGTAACTCTCATTTAATTTAAAGTTTACACATTTACTTATTCACACAAAACATTCAAAACTTCAGACTAATGACTTAATTTATTTATTTTTAAACACCAAGAGCTATTGGATATTCTTAGTTCAAATAGTCAGATGGATCGAAATCAGCGCGCCTCATCCCCTGTCTGCCGATTCATTTCTATTAGACGAAAATAATTTATCCAGCATAGTCCCAGCATTACTCTTGACATATGGGTCAAAAGTCCGATAGTCGACCATTGCGATATGAGTGTCTATCCCTCACCCACACGTCAGCCACGCCTCTGGCTAAACGTCTCTGAAATGAACAACTCATTAAGACTACACATAAAACAATGTATAAGTGCCATAATAAAGATGGCTGATACTGTTGGCGGAAAGAGTTATAAATCTTCGCCATCAAAATCATCGAGAACAAAAATTTAAAATACTGGATTTACGAATAGCTTAGCTACAACAAATCAGCAGTGTATGGGGAGCATCTATGTACAACAACAACAATAAGACAATAAGACAAACACATTCAGAACATCTTTGAAATCAGGAGTTAGAGGCTATACCTGCATTTTTAGACGTATTCTCTTATTAGTCTCAATGTTTTTGTTCACTTGGTTCTCAACTGTCTAATATCAGAAAAACAACATCAAATACTTCTTTAAATTGATATTTCGACACCCAATTGAAATTTGACCTCATAGTGAATCTACATGTTGACCACTATAAAGTTTGAGAAACATTGACTTTACAAGGAAGTTAAATACATTATGAAAGAATCGTGTCGCCTCAAATAGCAATACATCACTGTAAAAACAATACAGCCTTTAGTTTTACAAGAATTATAATCTTTTATTCGATGTGACCCATGCAGCTATCAATATACAAGTTACCACATTTTGCAAGGATTGTGCACCAATTACATTTTAAAATCATTGCATTTCTTTATTTAGTTAAATATACATTCATCGATCTCTTAAAACCATAACACATTTCACTTAAAAAGACAAATACCATGTATAAGGATTAATGTGACGTACTTTAGTAAAACATAACGATTCACAAGATAATGTGTCGTATCATACAGTTAAACAATATACAAAAAATGTAAAGTCAAAAGAAAATTGTCGTGTAAAGATAACCAAATATATAATGTTTATGTTATGGCAATTTTAACAGAATACAATACTTAACAATCTCTTATACTTTTAATGAAACATTATAACATAAATAAAAACGTATATAAAATCTAAAGAGAAAAGACATAAAATTATACATTTTAACAACGACATAATGAAACATTATAACATAAAGAAAGACGTATATAAAATCTAAAGAGAAAAGACATAAAATTAAACATTTTAACAACGACATAATGAAACATTATAACATAAATAAAAACGTATATAAAATCTAAAGAGAAAAGACATAAAATTAAACATTTTAACAACGACATAATGAAACATTATAACATAAATAAAAACGTATATAAAATCTAAAGAGAGAAAAGACATAAAATTATACATTTTAACAACGACATAATGAAACATTTTAACAACGACATAATGAAACATTATAACATAAATAAAAACGTATATAAAATCTAAAGAGAAAAGACATAAAATTAAACATTTTAACAACGACATAATGAACATATGTTCATTCACCATCAAGATACGTGAAGAATGACGTGTTTAAAAAATTAGATGAATAAATTAAGTTTGAAATAAATATTTTAAATAACTAGAAAAATAAAACGTACGCATATTAAAAGTTTTACGAAAAATAAATAAATTTAAGCAAGTAAAATTTTTAAAGGCTTCTTCTAATACTCTGTGAGGTATCGAGGATGAACGACTCTACGACGGACAAGAAAGATGTCCATATAAGCCTTAAGGCCGTTTATAACTTTAGCGCGTCACAAAAAATTGAAATCTAAATTAGTCTTTTTCATGACATGATCAAGGTCTAAAACAAAATCATTTTTAAAAAAACCAACCGTTTCCATCAAAAATGCATTATTTCAACTACAGGACAAACTAGTTGGATATTTGCCAGGGTCATTACTAAATATATTAGTCGATGTATTTAAATTTATGTCATTTTTTTTATTTGTGTACTCCTTACATTACTTTCAAATCACTATATTACATTTAACTAACTACATTACTTGTGTTCAATACATTACTTTAAATCACTACATTACTTTCAAATCCCTTTATTACATTTAACTAACTACATTACTTGTGTTCAATACATTACTTTTAACTCACTACATTACTTGTATTCAATACATTACTTTTAACTCACTACATTACTTGTATTCAATACATTACTTTTAACTCACTACATTACTTGTATTCAATACATTACTTTTAACTCACTACATTACTTGTATTCAATACATTACTTTTAACTCACTACATTACTTGTATTCAATACATTACTTTTAACTCACTACAATACTTGTATTCAATACATTACTTTTAACTCACTACATTACTTGTATTCAATACATTACTTTTAACTCACTACATTACTTGTATTCAATACATTACTTTTAACTCACTACAATACTTGTATTCATTACATTACTTTTAACTCACTACATTACTTGTATTCAATACATTACTTTTAACTCACTACATTACTTGTATTCAATACATTACTTTTAACTCACTACATTACTTGTATTCAATACATTACTTTTAACTCACTACATTACTTGTATTCAATACATTACTTTTAACTCACTACATTACTTGTATTCAATACATTACTTTTAACTCACTACATTACTTGTATTCAATACATTACTTTTAACTCACTACATTACTTGTATTCAATACATTACTTTTAACTCACTACATTACTTGTATTCAATACATTACTTTTAACTCACTACATTACTTGTATTCAATACATTACTTTTAACTCACTACATTACTTGTATTCAATACATTACTTTTAACTCACTACAATACTTGTATTCATTACATTACTTTTAACTCACTACATTACTTGTATTCAATACATTACTTTTAACTCACTACATTACTTGTATTCAATACATTACTTTTAACTCACTACATTACTTGTATTCAATACATTACTTTTAACTCACTACATTACTTGTATTCAATACAGTACTTTTAACTCACTACATACTATTATCCAGAACCTTATTTTCAACTGACTATAGTAATTTCAACTAACTATAGTACATTCATCTCACTACGTTACTTTTAAGGTATCTTCATTACATTTAACTCACTACATTAAGATCACATCCTAGATGCCAAATGATTAACTGAACCTAGTTTACAGTGTAACAACGAACGTTCACTAACTACATGATTTTAATTTAAGGTCAAGTATAAAGACAGGGAAAACTGAAATATAATTTTTTTTAAACCGTAAAAACAAAGTTTTTGACTATAAATCCCTTATATATGAGACAGAACTTAAAGTATTGATTATGTTCCAACGCGACAAACATTAACAGCCTGAAACTGAGTGAATTCACCCTGGTTAAAACACGATATGTGGTCATCGATGGCTGGCATGAAATCAAGTAAGTGACCCATAAAATGTAAACAAAAGCGACTGCTACATATAGTTGTAAATATATAAACTAAAAATGCATTAATTTAGTTAAGATAAGTTCGATTTATCTGAAATTTTGATACGATGCGTTGTTAGGTGACACGAGTCTATGTGCCAAATTTCAGCTCGATGGCATCACGGAAAGTGGGTCATTTTGTACTTTTGTTTTTTTCCGCCCGACGACGAACGACAGACAGAGAGAGACGGCGGTGAAGTTAATATAAGGGATTTAAAAACACGTGAAACTCTTAACATCAGGAAGTTGGAGTGGCTAGTCGTTATCAGCACAGAAACATCCGTATGTCCTCATGGCAATATAATTACAAAGTATAGTAGACTATAGTCTACAATGATATTTCCCCTATCTAGCGGCAGTCCTTGGCAAATTAGACTCGTACTCTGTGCCGTGGTGGCGCCGCAGCTATGGCGGGTTGAAGTAGGGAAAGTATCCACATCCACCCTTCGGGGTGGAAACTCCCTTGAGATGCAGACTAGGTCGTCTTGTGCGGCTGCCATCTGCCCATACGGCCCCCTCCTCTAGGGAACCGTCTTGGGGGTGTCCCACTCGGATAGCTCTCCTCGGGGGAGGAGAGAAAGTTGTTGGAGAATTCCCCGATGGCTTTTATAAGAGGCTTAGTGACTCAGGGCCTTTTGACACCATCTCGTATGTCACATATTTAGTAGACTATAGGTGAATCAAACCATGAACAAAACAGTTATTAATAAACCATGTTAATGTATAGATGTAGATTTTCAACAACAAAAATGACTAAACAGGACACAGTAAAACTGCAGGTAGAGATGACGATAATAATGGGAATAACAAGGAAGGGAATAAAAGCAGATATAACGTTGATGTGTTTACCACAGTATTTATAATAAAAAGATGATGCATATAAACAATATTATCTTAATTTGGTGATACCTAATAAATATGTGGTTACTTGCTTTTAAAAAATAAAATAAACTACTTATATTAACTTCGTGCGTTACATACTGAACTGAGGACAAAGTGGAAATAGTATGTTACATACTGAACTGAGTAAATAGTGGAAATATTATGTATACAATCTGACACAGTTACCAACAAATCAGGAAATAGTATGTATACAATCTGACACAGTTACCAACAAATCAGGAAATAGTATGGATACAATCTGACACAGTTACCAACAAATTAGGAAATAGTATGTGTACAATCTGACAAAGTTACCAACAAATTAGGAAATATTATGTATACAATCTGACACAGTTACCAACAAATCAGGACATAGTATGTATACAATCTGACACAGTTACCAACAAATCAGGAAATAGTATGTATACAATCTGACATAGTTACCAACAAATCAGGAAATAGTATGTATACAATCTGACACAGTTACCAACAAATCAGGAAATAGTATGTATACAATCTGACACAGTTACCAACAAATCAGGAAATAGTATGTATACAATCTGACACAGTTACCAACAAATCAGGAAATAGTATGTATACAATATGACACAGTTACCAACAAATCAGGAAATAGTATGTATACAATCTGACACAGTTACCAACAAATCAGGAAATAGTATGTATACAATCTGACACAGTTACCAACAAATCAGGAAATAGTATGTATACAATCTGACACAGTTACCAACAAATCAGGAAATAGTATGTATACAATCTGACACAGTTACCAACAAATAAGGAAATAGTATGTATACAATCTGACACATTTACCAACAAATCAGGAAATAGTATGCATACAATCTGACACAGTTACCAACAAATCAGGAAATAGTATGCATTCAATCTGACAGTTACCAACAAATCAGGAAATAGTATGATATTTAAAATGTTTCCTCTTTTCATTTCTCAATTAATATAATTATTATTATCATTTCACATGAATATCGTTTCTCATTAAATTAATGGGATTATTCTTATCATTTCACATGAATATCGTTTCTTATATTAAAGCATCAAGGATTAGACTCAAACATATTTATTTGACTTTGCTTACAGAATGAACTGTAAAACATTTCAATAATTGATAAGTGTAGCTCACGTATACCACTATGGGCTTCATTTCTTTGGATTTTTTTAAAATGATTATTTTCTATTTGATTTCATACTGCGTTATAAAAATGTATATTATGTTAATTGTATATCAAATACTTGCTGGCGTGCCATGCTATATGATTGTTTACAAAATGTAAAAATAATTCTTTGTTCAATATTAATTTTTTGTCAGTGTGAAGAGACAAATAGAATTATACTGGACTGCATTGTTTGTTCATGCATTGTTTGTTCATGCATTGTTTGTTCATGCATTTTTAGTTTAAATTCGGAAAAATATACAAAGTCAACAAACATGGACAAAACATAGTCTTGAATAGAAGAGCTTACTAGAATGTAACACTTGCATGTCGATAAAGGTTTACAAAGATACCATAGATCAGCATACTAGAATGTAACACTTACATGTCGATAAAGGCTTACAAAGATAACATTTTAATGACTACTTTTAAACGTTTCCTTCAATTAAGTCTTGTAAAAAAAAGTTATACTCTTGTATACAGACACTCCTACTATACAGAAGATTATTGCGTCAGCAGACCATAACGGCATGTTTGCATTTGACGCAGCGTTCACAGGCCACGACACAATGATGGTTCCACCCATTACCCAGCTGCCTTTGTTTCCCTAACTAAGTTCAGGTATCCATTCTGAGCTGGATGGACTTCGGACTTACTCTTGGCCCCGGAAAAAAAATTCGTGCTTTCATGGGGATTCGAACCCCTGTACATCAGTACGCCAGACGAGTGCGCAAGCCTCTCGAATCATCGATATAGCTTCTGGATATATATAGTACACATCCTTTCAATCTAGTTTCCTTCAATTAATTTCCAAGGAAATGTTCGAGGAAAGAGGTCATTGAAATAAGCATCATTTTACGAACAGCTTAAAATCTTAATTAATGAACGAATGCTATTATAAAACAAGTGAGTCATACATTAGTTTTATAAAAAATCAAATTTATTTTACTTTAAAAGCTATTCATAGAACAAATAACCACGTCAACATTAAGTAGCACTTGAAACTCCCCACGTGGTAACCATACAGCAGAGGTTCCCAACCCCGTGCCCGCGGGCGTCATGGCGCCCGCGGAACGATTCGTATGTGCCCGCCACAATTGGACGGAGACATAATTTTTTCATAAACATTAATTAAAAATTTGAATTATTTTTATAAATTTGTTACAGTTTTAATTTCTTTAAGTCTCTTTAAGCCTAGGTTTATTAAATACGTTCGTATGTTTGCAAAATTCCTTCTGAAAATGTTTAACGGGCTAAAAGCTAGGTGCGTAATCTTTTATATTAATAAGCGATACTCTATTATGATTGTGAGGATAGTTATAGTCCTTGTTATAATACATTTATGCATAAAAGAAAGTACATATTTGAGCTATAACTTTGATATTATATTGTAGTTCAATAACTATTTATTTATTTATTTTTTAGCCCTAAAATGATAGGACCGAGATAAAGACAACGACCCTATATTTTTAACACTGACTGGGAGGAATCATATTGTTTCGTTATTTTGAAAAATAAATGCGTTTCTTTGTTGTGTGGTAGTAGCATTGCAGTGCCATAAAAAAATATCAATAAAATCAAGTCTAACTGCACAACAGACTGTTTTCCAGGGTTGTTAATATTGCAATATTGTATTGGTATTGGTAGTATTGCCAATACTTTTTTAAGTATATTGGGACGATATTACAATACTTCTTGAAATTTGATATTGGTATTGGTATTGCCAATAATTATTTTTGATATTGGTATTGATTTTTAACCAATACTAAAGGCAATATTCAATAAATTATCTACAACATTGGTTGTGAATAAAGCTGAATATAATAAATTTTTCTTTGGTGTCGCCATCTTGCGAGTGACATTGCCAAACAATTTTTGAATGAGACTCATCAATGAAATGAATGATAATATAAATCAAATCATATATGATATCTTTGGCAATGAGCATTGACCAGCGACTCGATTAAGGCTTAGGCACTTTAGGCATCGTGCATAGGGCCTACAAACAAAATTAAGGCCAAACAAAGAAAACATATTTTTTTTATTTTTATATAATATTAAATTTGTTGTAATTAGAATTATTTTTAGTAGCGTGAATGCGTCGTTCTATTTCGTTCATAACTTTTCAATGATTGCGCATATTATGGACTGATAGGTAATACTTTCAAGATCTTGATGCCATTTTTTTCTTTGGTCAATAATTTCTTTCCGATTTCATTTTACAGAATTTCTTGCTTGAAAGTGAGTCAAGTTAATGTTTTGTTTCATACAATGCCAATGTAGACAGATTTTAGATATAACTCATGAATTTAAATTTTAAACTAAAATTTAATTATTAATAACGGTAAAACTGCTTTATCTGCCGATGTTAATATTCATGAGAATTAACTTCGCCCAAATTAATATTCATGACATTATTATTTATTACTTTTTCTCAATTATGTGGCCAAATATCTGTGACAAAAATGCTGGAGTGATGCAGATTACCGACAAATTGGTTAATGCCTTTCCAAATGTAATTATTGCTCTGCGAATTTACCTGGCTATTTTTGGAACGACTTGTGAAGGAGAAAGATTATTTTCAGTGTTGAAGAGGGTTAAAAATTGCTTAAGATCAACACTTGGTCAGGATAGAATGGCAGCACTTTCATTACTTTCAATTGAAAGTGAAGTTCTAAGAACAGCCTGTACAGAAAACATTTGTTAAAGAGTATGTTGCTGTTATGAAGCCTGTTTGCTGTGGACTAGATATGCTGCAGGGTGAAACTAAAAAAGACATTGGACTTGGTTTCCTTCTACCAACACTTGTTGTGATGAAGGCTCAGTTAAAAGTGTTTCTGCATCAAGGAAAGAATGATCGGCTCATAATTTGTTCTCCATTAGCTTCATGTCTTTTGAATGCCATCGACAGAAGATTTTCAAACATGTTTGACAGCATTGATGCTCAGCTGGCATCCGTTGTACATCCCAATTTCAAGTTGGACTGGATAGATGATGATTTACAGCGTTCGCATCTTATTGAAGCACTGAAGAGACGCGTTTCACAATCAGTGTTGGTTGCTCCTACTGATGATCAGAAGGCAACATCGGCTGCTGCTGATGGTACAGATAATCAGCCAGACTTCTTCGCTGGATTGTCAGCCAGACGACATCGTGTGAATGATTCACCTGATGTGAATCAAGAAATTAATAATTACTTGGCAGACACTTCAGACAGTATTGCATCATTGGATGCATATCCACATATCCGTAAAATATACATAGACCTGAATACCGGACTTCCTGCAAGCGCTGCTGTTGAAAGGTTGTTTTCATTAGGAGGACGAATATTTTACCCTCTTCGTTCACGACTGAGCAGTGCGCATTTTGAAATGGTTACTTTTCCTCGCCTGGCTAAGTTGTAACGGCCAAATAGGTGGCGTTAACCTGTGAACTCTACAAAAATTCATCGTTCATCGTTAGTTTTCAAGATGTGATGCAAACCACTGACTCGGTCTGACTGTTTTTACTATAGTATGATGTTTAACCGTTTATGTATCATTTGCTTTTATATGACAGTCATTTGCTTCATTCATCCATTCATCCATCCATCCATCCATTCATTCAATCACAATATGTGTACAGTATACATATTAAAAATCTGGTTGTTTAAGGACGTTAAGGTATGCCGACTTATTTAATATGTTGTTAAAGACTTTTGAATGCTTTGAGGAAAACTGATGAAGCAAGTGTTAACTATTGAACAAAATTTGGTTAAAAATACATTGTCTAAATTAGCCAAAAATGTTGTTATCGTTTATCGATGTAAGCGATAAAGAGCGATGAATTACGTATTTGCGTTATATTCGTCGAATGACCCAAATATTGGTATTGGTAAGGCAATAATAAATAAATATTGGTATTGGTATTGCAATACTGGTTTTAAAATTGTATTGGTACTGGTATTGCAATACTGGTTTTAAAATTGTATTGGTATTGGTATTGCCAATATTTTTTTTTAGTATTGTTAACAACCCTGCTGTTTTCATTAGACATGTGGATAATTCTAAAAAGGCCACCATTGATTTTTTTTCAAAATTTCTCACATTTACGCAAACAAGAAGAAACCTTTCATTGATGGTGAGTTATTTAATGAACTATTTTTGACTGGTGCTGATTGTTTGTTTGATGGACTTTCTAGCAAACGTGAGATTGTCTCAGCAATACAAGAATTACAGTTGTCAAATAACACCGTCACAAGAAGAATACATGCAATTTCAACAGACATACAAACTCAGTTAAAGACTGAATTGGAAATATGTGACTGGTTCTCGCTACAATTCGACGAGTCAACAGATATATCAGACACCGCATAGTTAGCAGTTATGGTGAGAATGGTCTTTAGTAACTTCACAGTAAAAGATGATATGTTAAAAATATTACATATGAAAGGAGAGACAAGGGTTGAGGATATTTATAATACATTCAGAACATAAGCCAAGTCAATAAATATGACTTTGCACAAGCCGACCGCGATAACCACCGATGTGGCACCAGCAATGGTAGGTAAAAACAAAGGATTTATTTCGCTCTGCAAGAAGGATGAATCATTTTCAAACTTTATGTCCTACCCCTGTATTATCCATTTGAACACGTTATGAAAATAATCAATTCTATTCGAGCAGCTCCTTTGCAACACCGACATTTCAAGGCCTTGTTAGAATATACTGAAGATAAAGAACATGATCTTATTCTGTCTACTGAAGTACGTTGGCTCAGTAAAGGAAAGGTTCTTACAAGATGTTTGAGTTTAATTGAAGAAATAAAAACATTTATAAATAATAAAAAGGAAAACTATGATGACCTAACTGACTCTCGCTGGCTGATTGATTTTGGATTTCTCACAGACATCATGGGCATTTTTTATTCTGTAATTTTTTAGTTGCAGGGGAAAGACAAAAACAAAGCTAAAATGATAAGCTCTGTATAGTCATTTAAAGCAAAATTGGATTTGTTGATATCACATCTGCAGATCAATTCTCTCATGCATTTGCCACATATGAATAAAATGCTAGGTAACAATGAATTTAAACGGGTCATTATTTATTAAGCATCTTCAAGTGTAAAAAAAACAGTTTGAAGAGTGATTTTTGCAGTTTACACATTTCCTGATGTATCAATCCCTTTACTTGCCAACTTAATAATATGGAAATGGCCGCATGTATTGCAGATTTCGTTCAAGGTAAGATAAAAGAATTAAGAGTTAGAAATTTTGGACCTTAAGAATGATAGTTTGCTAAAATACTTAATATCAGGGGACTTTTGGAATACAGTGGACAGAGAAAAGTTCCCATTTTTTAAAAAAAAGCTGCTTATAAAATTGAATCATTTTTCGGTTCGACATATTTATGCGAATCATTGTTTTCAAACATTAACTTTATAAAATTAAGATATAGATCTAGACTCACCGATGAGCATCTTTATGATTGTTTGCTAACAGGATTATCGTCATACTCTCCTAATTATGAGGCCCTGGCCAATGATATGCAATGCCAAGGATGACATTGGCATATTGATATTATATTTTTTTATAAAATGTTTTCTTTGTATTTGTGTTTTTGTTTACTTTGTTTACGTTTTTTTACATGCTTTTTGCAATGAAAAGTAATGGAAGGAGTTTTTCGATTACATATAGGTGGTGCCCGCCACCCTACCGATATTTTAGAATGTGCTCTAGAGTACAAAATGTTTGGGAACCCCTGCCATATAGGATATAAACGTGTCATGTGACTTGAAACAGTCTAAACAACGCTCACAGCTCGCACAGCCTCAATGAGCAAACATATTTCTAAGGACAATACAAGTTTTAAAGGTAAGAAATTGTTTTATTTTTTGAATCTTTTATAGAAAACATATATGTCAAGTTCAATAAAATTAATAATCATAGCAGAATTAGCCTTAAGGAGTAAAAAAAAACATGTTGTTTTAATGCATTAAATTAAGGCTTAAAGATAGAATGTTAAATACATTCATTTTTGTCCAAGTCTAATTACAATCCCATTCTGTATGATATACTAATTACAATCCCACCGTTACTGTTTTTTAAAAAGTTTATTTTCTCTCGTTTTATCACTTACGAAATATATACAACTATCTTTATACATAAATATACAGATAAATGCATATATATGAAGTTCCATTCCAATGAAGCAAAAATGTTTTAGGTATTTTTAAATTAAATTAATATGATTAAATTCTCTTCAATATTGATATAAACAATCTTTTGCACATTTGAAACTTTGATAAGTAATCACATATCCAAGGAATTTCTTTTTTTAAAACTTCTTACAATATAGCATACCATCTTTTATGTTTAATCAATGTTGATGCTATTTAATACACTGTTTGGTACCATTTAGTATAATAATTGTATACAATAGGCTCGTTTAAAATAAGTTCATATCTTGTTGTTATAACAAAGAAAACCATATTTCATATCTCTCCCTCTAATTCAGTATCAGTTCCAATAATTTCTTATAAAAGAACTTATAACCAGTTAATATTTTGATTATTTTCAAGATTTTTCATATGCATACATGTTATACTTTTATAAGATGCTTCTTTAATATCCTTTTTGATCAAATATTATGCTAGGTTCTTATTTAAATCTAGTAAAATAATTTTTTTTAAAAAAATACACATGTTAACCTTATGTATATCGTAAATGAATTATATTTTAAAGTTTGCTTTTATATCACAAAAAGAAAAATCCATTACTTTATCTTAAAAGAAGTTGACATAGATATTTGAAAGAATATAACGTGTGGATGATGAGGAAATAACACTGTTAATGGGAAACATGGGGTTAATATTACAGCTATGAGTGTTTGCAGATGTAAACCGTATTGGAATTAATTACATATGGGTAATAAAATTCAAGTGGTTCTGAAGTGGTTACTTGTGGTGTCACAAATATATTATATATATTAAAACATGGTGACCAAATGTCACAATTATACCATATATATCAAACAACATGACGATGAAAAGTGTAACAAATATAAGTGACCTGATTTGCCATCAAAGTCTACACATCAAATGGCAGTGCAAGATCACAAATGTTGAGGTACTTAGAAGGAGCTATATGCTGAGTATGCACTCAATTCTGAGTGAGAGGCGCCTGCGGTGGTTGGGTCATGTCCGCAGGATGAGCTCGGAGTGCATTCCTAGAGCCT
Organism: Ampullaceana balthica; assembly: GCA_944989445.1. NCBI lineage: Eukaryota > Metazoa > Mollusca > Gastropoda > Lymnaeidae > Ampullaceana > Ampullaceana balthica. The sequence goes on along the minus strand of CALYLW010000700.1, from coordinate 755,268 downwards.
TGCTTTACGGTGAGCTGGCAAATGGTATGAGAAACAGAGGTTGCCCCTGCTTGCGCTTCAATGACGTCTGCAAGAAAGACCTGTTATTTGCACAGATAGACAATAAAACGTGGGAGACCATTGCCGAGGAGCGTACCTATTGGCGGGCAAAGTTGCATAAGGGCATTCATGTCGCGGAAGCATCACTCATAGATTTGAGTGAAGAGAGAAGGGCCAGGAGAAAAGGGGGGGGGCAGAAGAGCAGGAGTCCACGCCAACGTCCCATGAGGACGGATGGTTGCCATTAGGCCTGTCAACGGGTACCCGGGACCCGGGTACCCGTTGCCGTGAGATTACCCGAGTAGTAACATTCCGTCCGGGTACCCGTGAAAATGTGGCTTTAATGTCTATATTAACCAACCTTCGGCTCGCATGCGCCTTTTTGTGTTTAATTTACTGCTCGCGAAACAATTTATCAAATAAAAAAAAATCAAATAAATGCTGTGAAATACATCTTAGGAGGATTATCGGTCAACGGGAAATACAATACGGTCTCAATAAACCACAATTTATTTTGATACTCTTTTTTTTTCTTTGAAAATGAAACAAAGCGCAAACACAATTAGATTTTTGTTCTTTGAATGAATCATATCAAGAAACAAAACTCCTCTTCCAAAAATAAGGAGGGACTGTATAGAGATGAAATAGGCCGTGTTTGTTGTTGTTAATAAAAACACCCCTGCTTTGACACTAACATTGCTTTGAAATATGCGACATTGGATTTACGATTGTCGATCTATACCCCCCCTCTTTCCTCCTCCCTTCATTCGATTGTGTTTCGTGTGTTCATTACAGCGTGTGCCTTGCCCCAAAACTGAGTTTAATAATACACCAACATTTGTAAATTTTTTAAGTAAATACATTAGTTACTAACAGTGTAAGATGGATAAGGTCCCGTTCATAAATGACGTTACGCACCTAGGGGAGGAGGGGGGTCACACATTTGTGACGAGGAGGAGTGATGTGTTTAAGAATAAATGTGACGTCACATCAAACCGCGCACGTTTAAATAAAAGTTCCACTGAAATATTTGTTTTCTTACAATTTATTTAATGACGTTATATATGAATTTAAGCGTTTAGTGATTTTTACATTTCAACTTCACATTAAATACAAAATTAAATGACAATAAAATTATTTACACATGCTCATTTTCAAAAAGAAAGTACGGCTTTAATGGGGTGGGGTCAAAGATTTGTGACGTCATATTGGAGGGGGCACTAAGTTTTTGTGACAACCTGTGACGGGGGGGGGGTAAAAAATCGGCCAAAATCGCTCGATGTCATTTATGTACAGCCCCTGAGACGTCGGCCGTGTAGCTACTGTGGGAAATGAGGTACATGGAAGGTGGCTAGGGAGCATTGAATAGCGGTCATGACGGAGGAAATCATGCCATGTTTCGATCGGGTAACCCGGGTACCCGTTTGAAATTTGGACGTGTACCCGGGCAGCATTTATCAAAAATATTGACAGCCCTAGTTGCCATTTGTAAAATATGGATGTTATTATATAAATTTCAAAATATTATATAAATATTAAATACAATTCTTTAATTGGCTTGAAAAAATATTTCATATTGAATAACAAGGTTATTGTCTCTGACAGATATAAGTGAATCTTCCAGTTATTTATCTTTGGTCAAGTTATTGTCTGACTGATATAAATGAATCTTCCAGTTATTTATCTTTGGTCAAGTTATTGTCTGACTGATATAAGTGAATCTTCCAGTTATTTATCTCAGATCAAGTTATTGTCTTTGACAGATATAAGTGAATCTTCCAGTTATTTATCTCAGATCAAGTTATTGTCTTTGACAGATATAAGTGAATCTTCCAGTTATTTATCTTATCTGTTTCAGACGCTCCTTCTATACAGAAGATTATTGCGTCATACACTTATCTATGGTTTGTGTTTAGTCCTGCATTCTTATTAGAGTTTTAAATGTTGATAAAGTGTTGGCTTTCCTGGTTTCTTCAGGCAACCCAATCCACGCCCGAATTCCGGACGGGAAGAACGAAAATTTGTATGAGTTTGTTCTTGCATACGGAATAAGAAAGGTGTTTTTATCCTTATGTCTATCTGAGGGTTGTATTAAGTTATCTTTTTGTTGTATTTCTAAATTAGAGTTAATTGCTTTATGTATGATTACTACTTTACTTTTGGTTCTTCTATCCTCTAGTGTTTCAAGGTTTAATGATTTAACTAATGGTGTTATTCTAGTCAGTTTTGAATATTCTCTAGTAATGAATCTGGCAGCTCTTTATTGGATTTGTTCTAGTTTATCAATGTTTTCTTTGGTGGATGGGTCCCATACAGAAGATGCATATTCTAATACAGGTCTCACCAAAGAGAGATAGCATTTTAGTTTTATATCTTTATTACATTTGTAAACGTTTTCTCTTTATAAAGCCTATTTATCTTAGATAAAGTTACTTTCTGACTGATACAAGTCAATCAGCCAGCTGTTTACCTTAGATCAACCATAATGGGGGTAAGTACTTTAAGTAGATAGTCAATTATTTTACATTTTAAAACTATTATTTGATAGATTTTAGTTGGATAAACAATATTTTGAAAAAAAGTTTTATATAAGATTTTTTTTTAAATTAAATACTGACAGCAAATAGACCAAACCATAATAAATTTACACCAGCAAAAAGAGATAAATGATAAATCTATGTATTAAAATTGTGACAGATGTCACTTACTTAGACAACTTGACGTCAAGAATTGAATACATATTTTTTTTAAAAATACATAAATTAATATCTATAAGACAATAAATAATCTCAATCAGAAAATACATTTTTTCCTGTCTTAATAAAAGCTGAAAAAAAGTAAATAGACAAAATAATATTGTAAACTTTGATTATATCCATGTGTATTTATTAAAACCAGCATTAAAACACTTTAATGCTTTAAACAAATAATTAGATTTAAAGGAATAGAGGATTTTGAATTTATTTCTGGTAGGCTAATATTTATAAAAATCTATATCATAACAAAAAAATAACTCTAACAAGAATGCAGGACTAAACAAAAACCATAGTAAGCGTAGGACGCAATAATCTTCTGTATGCAAGGAGTGTCTGCAACAGATTAGCTAAGATAAGATAAAACAATACAGTATTATAGTAGTATTTATTGAGCACATTTTATTATAACAATGAGAGAAAATATTACACAATCTTTGATGTTAAAAAATGTTTAATTATGTTTTATTTTTTCTTGCATTCCAATAAAATAATACTTGTGTCTAGATCAGTATTTGGAAAACTTAGTTTGTCTTATTTTCTATAAAAAGGAAGGATAGATAATATATTTCTGTAACTTATTAAATGTATTTAATTAAAGCTATAACAGTTAAATTTATTTACAAAAATATTCTTAACTATTGGGAGAAGGTGTAAGTTATAAAAATGTATATACATGTATTTAAAAGATTAATTTTAAAAAAAGATTGAATACATTTTTTTAAAACAAATACACATATTATACAATTGTAAGAAATTTCTTTTAGTGTTTAATGTATGACAAGATCTTAAATTAATTATTCAAGATAATACCAGCTATGTTATTATAAAGATGTCTTTTGAGTGATAAATGTAACATTATAGGAATGTTAGCTTAATTTATGTTGATGAAACCAACAAATACTAGCTATGTTATTATAAATATGTCTTATGAGTGATAAATATAACATTATAGGAATGTTACTTTTATTTATGTTGATGAAACCACCCCCCCCCCTTTTCCTCCTTCAATTTAAAAGACAAAAACCAACCAAAATTTTTTTTACTTACATTGATGGCAGATGGAGCTGAAGACTTCTGAGAAGTGACACAATATTGAATGTGGCAACTATCTTAATGAAATAAAATTTTTCTAAACTTTCTTTAAGAATGTGGCAAATATCTTAATGAAATTAATATTGTCTAAACATTACTTAAGAATGTCCCTTTTTCCAGAATAAGCTAAATGAGAAGTAAAATTATATTAAATTATTTTTCTAAGAGTGTGCAATATATTTAAGAGCTTTCTTTACATATTTACTATGCAGGTACAAGAAAATATAAAATAATAATAAAAGTAAAAGCATATGATCTAGTTGTGGTTATACAAACATTTTAATGGATAAATTTAATGTAAATATAGACATTTATAAAACAAAAATAATAATGATTCAATCTTACATTATAGTTTTAAAAATATTGAGTGTATATTTAAAACATTATTATTATGGGTAATGCTATTATGTGATATTTACATTGAATTAACTAATGTCATTTTAATGTATTTTAAGTGCATATTAATAACAACATCACATTTTTACTCTTATCTACGATTATTCCTTTTTTAAAAAGAAGAAAAAATTCATCTTATTTAATAATTGTAAAAATTAATACTAGAATACACATAGTAATTAAGATCTAATAATAATGTTTTTAAATTTACTAATTTAAAATGAAAAAGCACAGCTTATAATATAGTATAGTATTAATATAATTAAGTCAAAAGCCAATCACGAGTAAGAAGACAATGAAAATTATGTCAAATGAATATGAATAGGACCAAGCACCAATACAATGAAGATTTTGACATTTAAGTATTTATACAAATTTAGTTTAAAATAGTGTAACAATCTTAATAAGATATTTTATGTATTGAACCTAGTTAATTTGAATGTTAATATTAGTAAATTCTCTGTTCTTAGACTTAGACTTATAGAGATAGTTCATTTTTTTGGTTATTTAATTAATATTATTGTTTTATTATTAATAGTCAATAATTAACTGGAGTATGAGTTTCCACCCAGAAAAGTTTCAACTGTTAAGAGTAACAAAAAAAATAAAAAAAAACACAAATAAATTCAAAATATTTCATTCATGGAAAGGAACTAACACAAACTAAAGATGCAAAATACTTAGGAGTCATAATAAATGATAAACTATCATGGATTCCCCATGTCAATGAAGTTATTAAAAAATCAAAATAAAATTGTAGGCTTTATAAAAAGAAACTTTTACAAATGTAATAAAGACATGAAAACTAAAATGCTACCTCACCTTTGTGAGACCTATACTAGAATATGCATCTTCTGTATGGGACCCATCCACCAAAGAAAACATTGATAAACTAGAAAAGAGCTGCCAGGTTCATTACTGGAGAATATTCAAAACTGACAAGAATAACACCATTAGTTAAATCATAAAACCTTGAAACACTAGAGGATAGAAGAACCAAGAGCAAAGTAGTAATCTATACTATAAAGCAATTAATTCTAATTTAGAAATACAACACAAAGATAACTTAATACAACCCTCAGATAGACATAAGGATAAAAACACATTTCTTATTCCGTATGCAAGAACAAACTCATACAAGTTTTTCGTTCTTCCCGTCCGGAATTCGGGCTGGAATGGGTTAAAGTCAACACTTTATCAACATTTAAAACTCTAATAAAAATGCAGGACTAAACACAAACCATAGATAAGCGTATGACGCAATAAACTTCTGAATAGAACGAGCGTCTGAAATAGATAAGATAATATAATAATTAAATTGAATAATTTAGACTTTTTTTCTTATAAGTATATTTGTTATCACTTTACCTTTATAATTTATACAGATAGTTAATATATAAATAATCATATATTAACTTAATATAATAATTAGGTATAATTTAAAAAAAATAATGGGCTTGAGACTGCAACCAGGCCTAGAAATTAGTAAATGTATAACATATAAACAGGGTATGAGTTAGCCTGACAGGACGTAACAAAACAGTGAATGTTTCGGCAAAGAGCCTTCCTCAACAAACAAAAAGTACACAAATACCTGACCCTGCCGGGTGTGTTTGTGCAAGAAACAACGGCGGTGACAGACATGTCATCGACGCCCATGTGGTCACGTCCATTTAAGTGTCGGGACAAAAACCTGGCACTTAAGTAATAAGTGAGTCGGTGAGGTTACTCTCCTGACGTATCGCAGAGCATGTACATGCGATTAAACAAGACTAAGAGTGTCCTGTCTCCCGACACATCAATGTACATGCCATTAAACAAGACAAACAGTGTCCTGTCTCCCGACACCTCAATTTGCATGCCATTAAACAAGACAAACAGTGTCCCGTCTCCCGACACCTCAATGTACATGCCATTAAACAAGACAAATAGTGTCCTGTCTCACTACACCTCAATGTACATGCCATTAAACAAGACAAACAGTGTCCTGTCTCCCGACACCTCAATGTACATGACATTAAACAAGACAAACAGTGTCATTTCTCCCCACACCTCAATGTACATGCCATTAAACAAGACAAACAGTGTCCTGTCTCCCTACACCTCAATGTACATGACATTAAACAAGACAAACAGTGTCATGTCTCCCGACACCTCAATGTACATGTCATTAAACAAGACAAACAGTGTCATTTCTCCCCACACCTCAATGTACATGCCATTAAACAAGACAAACAGTGTCCTGTCTCCCAACACCTCAATGTACATGCCATTAAACAAGACAAACAATGTCATGTCTCCCGACATCTCAATGTACATGCCATTAAACAAGACAAACAGTGTCATATCTCCCGACACCTCAATGTACATGCCATTAAACAAGACAAACAGTGTCCTGTCTCCCGACACCTCAATGTACATGCCATTAAACAAGACAAACAGTGTCCTGTCTTCCGACACCTCAAAGTACATGCCATTAAACAAGACAAACAGTGTCCTGTCTCCCGACACCTCAATGTACATGCCATTAAACAAGACAAACAGTGTCATGTCTCCCGACACCTCAATGTACATGCCATTAAACAAGACAAACAGAGTCATGTCTCCTGACACCTCAATGTACATGTCATTAAACAAGACAAACAGTGTCATTTCTCCCCACACCTCAATGTACATGCCATTAAACAAGACAAACAGTGTCATGTCTCCCAACACCTCAATGTACATGCTTTTAAACAAGACAAACAGTGTCATGTCTCCCGACACCTCAATGTACATGCCATTAAACAAGACAAACAATGTCCTGTCTCCCTACACCTCAATGTACATGACATTAAACAAAGCAAACAGTGTCATGTCTCCCAACACCTCAATGTACATGCCATTAAACAAAACAAACAGTGTCATGTCTCCCAACATCTCAATGTACATGTCATTAAACAAGACAAACAGTGTCCTGTCTCCCGACACCTCAAAGTACATGCAATTAAACAAGACAAACAGTGTCCTGTCTTCCGACACCTCAAAGTACATGCCATTAAACAAGACAAACAGTGTCCTGCCTCCCGACACCTCAATGTACATGCCATTAAACAAGACAAACAGTGTCATGTCTCCCGACACCTCAATGTACATGACATTAAACAAGACAAACAGTGTCATGTCTCTCGACACCTCAATGTACATGTCATTAAACAAGACAAACAGTGTCATTTCTCCCCACACCTCAATGTACATGCCATTAAACAAGACAAACAGTGTCCTGTCTCCCAACACCTCAATGTACATGTCATTAAACAAGACAAACAGTGTCATGTCTCCCGACACCCTAATGTACATGCCATTAAACAAAACAAACAGTGTCCTGTCTCCCGACACCTCAATGTACATGCCATTAAACAAGACAAACAGTGTCCTGTCTCCCGACACCTCAATGTGCATGCCATTAAACAAGACAAACAATGTACTGTCTCCCAACACCTTCATGTACATGCCATTAAACAAGACAAACAGTGTCCTGTCTCCCGACACCTCAATGTACATGCCATTAAACAAAACAAACAGTGTCCTGTCTCCCGACACCTTAATGTACATTCCATTAAACAAGTCAAAAAGTGTCCTGTCTCTCGACACCTCAATGGACGTGATCACATGTCTGTCACCACCATGGTTTCTTGTACAAACACACCCGGAAGAGTAAGTCTGGAGAATAGACAAATCCAAGAGTATTTAACACTTGCACCATGTGGGATGAATGTATTGTTTGCTCTGACAACCTAACAAGATTGGCCACACCCACCCTCTCTTTTCCTATATCAGCTCTTACTATTATCTCCGTACTATTTCTCTACTGGACTAGTTGGATTTCCCCACAGATAAGTTTTTATTTTATTTTTTTCGTTATATTCGTTTTATTTGTGTACTATTTGTTTGTTGAGGAAGGCTCTTTGCCGAAACTTTCGCTGTTTTGTTACGTCCTGTCAGGCTAACTCATACCCTGTTTATATGTTATACATTTATAATCTTTTAGACTACCAACAAAAGAAAAAGAATGAAGTATTTTTTAAATTTTTTTTTACATACGCAGGTACGCAAAATTTAGTGTGTGTCAGCATACGATTTATATTCTAAGAGTAAAAAACACGACTAGTACTAGCAGAGTCAAGCTGCATTGACATTACTAAGTTACTACAACTACTACTACTACTAACTACTTAGTACTTCTAGTGCCACCGCCATTGCATTCGAAATATTTCTTTAACCCTCTATTACACAATGTGACCATTTGGTAACAAAGCGAAATAATTATTATTTCACTAATGCTGGATTAGTTATTAATTTTTCAGACTGATTCCCCTTTTATTTTATCATGTTTTGAATTTGTATCCCGGAGAACTCTTCCCTTAGACCATTTTGTATTTTTGTAAGAGCAACTTTTATTTGGTCATAGTGGGCTACACTTGTGTCTACCGAATCTAGTAAGTACAAAAGTTTGTTATTTATCGCATAATAAAAATTTATGTTCAAAAAAATATTAAATGGTAACATTAATGTTTATACTATAATTATGTGAGCTTATGTTTGATATTTGTCATCAACGTTTGATAAAATTTGAAAAAAGTGACCATTTGGTAACAGTGCGTCTATGTGGTTATTTTTTTGGTGGTTTTTCTTTTTGGAAAATGACAACATATTAAAGCTAACATTTGTATAAGCGATATAAATAATGTTTTATTTATAGAATATTTATAAATATCTAATATTTATGTTAGCCTTTTATACTTTTATAAAATTAGCAAGTTTTACAATATTTAACGTTAAATTAAAAATAATTTTCAAATTCTTTTTATAAATAGAATTAGAAGTATGGATGAAAATCAATGATATACAACATATATATTTTTTACATTTTTTATGTTTGTTTTTTTTCCTCTCAAGAATTCAAATACAAAAGTTATTTGTCCATCAAGGTTTCATGGAAAAAATAAAGATGTACATGTTTGTGCCATTCCTGAGGACTCAGATGATAATGAACTATCTTAGGAAGATGACGATGACGTAGATGAAACTTTTAATCCAGAATCAGAGCACAACAGAGATTCAGGTAAATTTACATAATTTTTAAAAATAAAATATTATGTCTTATATCTTTTGAAAGAATAATTAAATATCATTCAATACAATTGTTGACCTAAACACTAACAAAATAATATTTCAATTTGTCCTTTTCAGACTCAACAACACCAGTCTCTGAGAGGGAAATGAATGAAGCACCTGGTAATTTTTTAGGTACTGCAGTCCAACCACAGGCGAAAGTATCAAATGGAAATTTTCTTTGCAGCAGAATTCTTTCCTCAAGATTCTTTTTTCTTTCTTTTTCTGGACATGTCGCTGTTGCAACACCCTATAGACTACTTTAGGGAAATTATTGATGCATAAATAATGGATAATTTTGTAATACAATCAAACATGTACAGAGCTCAGACAAATATGAACCAACCATTGCATTTGGATGCTAATGAACTGGAGCAGTTTACTGGAGTTTATTTATGATGAGCATCTTAGTTCAAATGCCAAATGCAGATGTTACTGGGGAATTGATACTCGTTATGACAAGGTGGCTAATATATATATATATATAACACTATAACCTCAAAAGTTAAAAACAAATGTTTGTGTTCTTCTGATACTGGAGTGATTCATAACTTTGAATGATACTGCTGTAAAATTCTGCAATGTAAAATAGAATTGGTTATAGGAGCTTCTGGAAACATTGTGCTCCGTCTAGTTAGCCACGTTACAAGTAAGAAATAAACAGCACGCAATGATTGTTTTCAAGTGGATATTATTAATATGGCAGTAGTTCAGGCATGACTGATCTATAGGAATGCCTGTAGTAATGCAGATTGGAACCAAAAAATATCCTTGCTCTACTTGATTTCAAGACCCAGAATGCAATATGCCTAATCAAAAAAAGGTAAATTAGGGTTTAGAAAATGTGCTCATCCTTTTTTGTATATAGAGCCAAAGAAATGAGAGACCCTACTGCAGCTGTTCCTACCATAACAGTAAGTAAGACCTGACTATGTTGGGCATTTTCCTGAGCCAATTTATAAAAATAGAAAGATGCAAGAGACCAAATTGCAGGGGATTTTTTTAGAATTAAATGTGTAAAAATTAGTAACATGTACTGATGTAATATTCAACTTTTCAAGTCGCAAAAGTCAAACAGTTTCACTAGACTCAAACTATATTTGTATGTAGGCGTGTAAATGTTTACTGGCCTTTATGAAGGTATTTTATTAAAAAATATTATTAGATTTTCCTTTATTATTTTTTTTTAAAGTTGTAATGATTTTTATTATCCTTATTATCATTTTCATGAATTGTAAAAGCAGTATATTCAACATATAAAAATGTACTTGTAATCAAATTAATGTTTACACTTATTGGTGTTCACAATTAAATCATCATCTTTAAAAAAAAATAATTGTCATGTTATTATATATTCTGTTTTACAATTTTTTTTACCTTTTAGACGCACTGTTACCATATGGTAACATACCATTAAAATCACAATTTTATAAAAAAAAATAGTTTATTTTTCTTCCATATTATGTTTATATGTGTCCAATAGACATATAATATCCAATCAAATTTTTTTTCCCATGAAAACCTAAAAGTGCATTATAGCGGGTTAAATATTCAATAATATCCAAGTATTTAATGTTAATAAAGAAGGTAATGTTTATAAGGTTTCAAGAAATGATTTAAGTGATGATCCTATTTGACTATTTGGAAGTCAACAAATATATATTCAGCTTCATGTAACCATAGTAACTAAAATCTAATAACCTAGGCGTCATAGGAATTTTAAAAAAATAACACATAGATCTAAACATTTTTTTATAAATACTAAATTAAAATTATTAAAATTATCAACATATGCAAAATAAAAAATTTAATTTTCAAATTTTGTTATTATTAAAAATAATAGAAAGCTTTTGATCCATCAAGTGAAATAAGAATTTTTTTAAAATAAATATTCTTTTCCTGTTAATATATTTTTATTACAAAATCAAATGGAATCACTGAAATGTCATCGACTACACTAAAACTAAAACATTATTTTTTACCCAATAACAATAAAATTTATCTTTGAATATTCTAAAGTGTATACAAATTTTTAAAAATCATGATGCATATTTGAAGACTAAAACTATTTTATACTTTATTGTAGCACTTAATACAATTAAGTTGTTTTTATTAAGGATTTACTCTCAGTAATCATAATTGATCATTAATTATGTATCGTAGTCGTACTTTTAAAATGAAACGACAATTATTGCAGACGACAGACGAGCCGTCTGAATACACTTACTCCAAGGAAGAAATTCACTTGCTGACATTAACGTGAAAATCTTTTGATCGTATTCAACGTTGCATTTTATTTTTAACGGACTTAGTAGATAACTAACAGAAATAATAATTATTTTTTTTTAAAATCAATTTTTTTTTAAAAATTGTAAAGGATGTTAATAGTTGACAATTGACTATTCAGTTTTATGTATTTCCCATGCAGTTAATGAAAATGAAGTTAATCCACTAAAACTGCGTAATTTAATGTCACTGCTCTTTTCTCCTGCGGCTATACACTCAAATTGTTGATAATTAAAACAAATAAGAACTTCAATATATTTACTGTAAACTAAATTGTGTTACAATGACAATGATAATAATAATTTTTTGTTTCAAACTAAAACTAATTTTTCTACTTTTTCTATTTTAAGAATTCTTTGAAGAAATCAGGTTTGATATCAAAAAACCTGAAAAGATTGCAGAACAATGGTAAATCGTTAATTTTATATAATTTTAAAGTAAATATGAGTGTTTTGTTAACTGTTTAAAAAATGTTGGTTTTTTTTATTTCTTATTTGTTTTTTTTAGAAAAAGATTTGGTTATATGATAAGAGTGAAATAGAGAAAGCGGATTGACAAAGAGAATAAGTAAAAGAGAGAGAGAGAAAGTTGCAATACATTAATTATTATTAATACTTAAAACAAAAGAAATGTATTAGAAAACTTTCCTTTCAGAAAATTGCCGAGAGCACAGCCAATGTGAATTTGACACACATGACAGACAAACAGATGTCAGGTACACATGAAATCCAAGTGTCAGAAGGAGGAGAAGCAGATCTACACAAACATCTTGTTGGCTGAGAGAAGAATCCAGGTCACAAAAAGTTTATACCTGTCAATGATTTTAACATCAATTACCTGCCTAAAGGTTACCATGACAACATCCTAGTTAAGTACATAAAAGCTACAGCTGACCTCACTGTCAGGGTAGCTGTTAAAATGACCAGTACAGAAAGACCAGAGTTTTGGCAAAACACCAAATAACCATATGCATTTTATGACAAGAGAGGAAGTGATGTCATGAGAGTAGGGACTGGGGCGGTGAGGTATATTAACATTGAATACAACGATGGAACTTGTCCATGTCACAAGTGTCAACACTCGGACACACCCAGCAAAGTGTGGGGGAAGGTTAGGATGTACACGGCCACACACGTGGTGTTTGATGACCTTGAGGCTAGACACACAACGTGTAGATTGTTCTATGATAGACAAGATAGTCCACTGGTCACTCTTCATGGCTGGACGGTGTATTATGCAAACATTGAGGCAGACAGGTGTCGGTTGAAATGTGTGACATGTGACGTAGATTTACTGAACGAATTGGACAAGATGGTGGATCACTGGGCTGATCTAAGGAAGAAAGTAAACAACAAATACAAGAGATGTGGAGACAAGTTGACATTGATAGTATCACATCCACATGGATGTCCTAAACAGATATCTGTAGGACACCTGATAGACAGGTACAAGGTGAATTATTATAGGACCAAGTACACGTACACAACATGTACATGTCCAGGCAGTAGTGGGGCTCATGTCCACACACTGGGGTATGGTGTTGGCTGGTGGTATGTCCACCGCATTGAGTATGGTGCTGGCTGGTTGTATGACCAACATGTCCACAGTGGGGTCAACTCTGAGGGAAGAAATTTTAGTGGCGCTGGTTGGGACAGAAGCTAATATCTATAATGTAAACAATAATATTATAATATTTTATATACTTTATACAAACTTGTATCAACTGTTGATTGTTGTAATAGACAACACCCTCTACCACGCCCCATTTACACCACAACACCACGCCCCATGTACACCACAACACCACGCCCCATGTACACCACAACACTACGCCCCATGTACACCACAACACCACGCCCCATGTGCGCCCTAACCACCAGTGTCGGCACACCACCTCCTACATTTCCATGTACTTATGAATTATTACTAGAAAAATGTTTTTATTGTTTACATTTTGACTTGATACAAACTGGTATCAAATGGACACTATTTTAATAAAGCTTGATCACTACCACATTTAATGCACCCCCTCACTACCTTTGTCAGCACCCCCAACAACAAAGTCGGCACCCCTACCATCAGTGTCGGATTCCTTACCTTTAATTTACCCATTTCATGTACTCATAAATTGTTGATATCAAAGAAATATTTTGTTTAAAAATCTATTTTTTTAAAACGTGTACCAAATTTTAATGACTACAAAATACAACACAGTTTATCACGCCCCATGTGCGCCCCCAGTCTATCACGCCCCATGTGCACCCCCAGTCTATCACGCCCCATGTGCGCCCCTAGTCTATTACGCTTATGTGCGCCCCCAGTCTATCACGCCCCAGGTGTGCCCCCAGTCTATCACGCCCCATGTGTGCCCCCAATATCAGTCTATCACGCCCATGTGTGCCCCCAGTCTATCACGCCCAATGTGCGCCTCCAGTCTATCACGCCCATGTGCACCCCCAATACCAGTCTATCACGCCCATGTGCGCCCCCAGTCTATCACGCCCCAGGTGTGCCCCCAGTCTATCACGCCCCATGTGCGCCCACAATATCAGTCTATCACGCCCATGTGCGCCCCCAGTCTATCACGCCCATTAGCGCCCTCAGTCTATCACGCCCCATGTTCGCCCCCAGTACAAGTATTTCGCCCCACCTCTTACTATGTTTGTCAATAAAACATAGTTACATAAAATGATTAATCTATGTTTTTAAAATAAATCATCGACTATTTATATAACTTATATGAACTATTGTTTCTTGTCATTGATAACAGCCATTTTAACGCCCCATGTGCACCCCAAGCTTAATTTTTGGCTACCCTTTCTCCAACAATTCCATCTAAATTATTAATAGCACTATATCTTTTGTTCTCTATTTACTACAGTTAGTTAATGTATTTATAGCAATATATCTTGTGTTCTCTATTTATTTCAGTAAGTTCTTATTCAAACTGTGACTATATAAAATTAATCATGTTTTGAAAATTGTATTAGACTCTAATACATCAAATTATCACCACCAACAACACGCCTCATGTACACTCTCATCTTCCATATCATCACACACACCACCAACCACACGCCTCATGTACACTCACATTCCATATCGGCACACACACCACAAACAACATGCCTCATGTACACTCTCACCTTCCATATCGGCACACACACCACCAACAACACGCCTCATGTACACTGTCACCTTCCATATCATCACACACACCACCAACCACACGCCTCATGTACACTCTCACATTCCATATCGGCACCCACACCACCAACAACATGCCTCATGTACACTCACATTCCATATCATCACACACACCACCAACAACATGCTTCATGTACACTCTCACCTTCCATATCGGCACACACACCACCAACCACACGCCTCATGTACACTCACATTCCATATCGGCACACACACCACCAACAACATGCCTCATGTACACTATCACCTTCCATATCGGCACACACACCACCAACAACACGCCTCATGTACACTCTCACCTTCCATATCATCACACACACCACCAACCACACGTTTCATGTACACTCACATTCCATATCGGTACACACACCACCAACAACATGCTTCATGTACACTCCCACCTTTCATATCGGCACACACACCACCAACAACACGCATTATGTACACTCTCACCTTCCATATCGCACACACACCACCAACAACACGCCTCATCTACACTCTCATCTTCCATATCGGCCCACACACCACCAACAACACGCCTCATGTACACTCTCATCTTCCATATCGACCCACACACCACCAACAACACGCCTCATCTACACTCTCATCTTCCATATCGGCCCACACACCACCAACAACACGCCTCATGTACACTCTCATCTTCCATATCGACCCACACACCACCAACAACACGCCTCATGTACTCTCTTATCTTCCATATCGGCACACACATCACCAACAACACTGTATTTTAAACAGTTTATGTTATTGATTACCATTTTATTGTGTTTAATTTCCTAAGATAAAAAAACAAGTAAAAATGAATTGTTTGACTATTTTTGTATTATTACTTTTGTGTGTTTTTGTTTATTTATAAATATATTTACATAAACTAAAATGTTTGTTTATATGGACACATGTGCGTGGTGTGGTCATATGCGGATGTGGGGTGTACATTATTGTGGTGTGTGGTAACATGTGGGTAGTGTGGTCATATGTAGGTTTGGGGTGTACATTATTGTGGTGTGTGGTAACATGTCGGTAGTGTGGTCTTATGCAGGTTTGGGGTGTACATTATTGTGGTGTGTGGTAACATGTGGGGAGTGTGGTCATATGTAGGTTTGGGGTGTACATTATTGTGGTGTGTGGTAACATTTGGGTAGTGTGGTCATATGTAGGTTTTGGGTGTACATTATTGTGGTGTGTGGTAACATGTGAGTAGTGTTGTCATATGTAGGTTTGGGGTGTACATTATTGTGGTGTGTGGTAACATGTGGGTAGTGTGGTCATATGTAGATTTTGGGTGTACATTATTGTGGTGTGTGGTAACATGTGGGTAGTGTGGTCATATGTAGGTTTGGGGTGTACATTATTGTGGTGTGTGGTAACATGTGGGTAGTGTGATCATATGTAGATTTGGGGTGTACATTATTGTGGTGTGTGGTAACATATGGATGATATATCAATTTCTGGTTGAACCAGTTTTTTTCGGTACATCACTGTTGACAAACCTGTACTGTGATTGTTTCAGTGTGGGATATTTAAACAAATCAATCTTCTTATATCATCGATGAATGTGTCATCATATGGGGGAACTTATAAATGTGACGTCATAGTGCGGTTATAGAAAAGTATATGTCTTAATCCTAGTGGTTAGTAATTTTACATTATGTGGATAAATCTAAAAGTGTCTGATACTGTTTGTGCTTCAATATTGAGGCTAATGGATACCCAACTTTATTATTTAAATAAAATCGTTATATGTGTTAAAAAACAAAAAAGGTGACGAAGTCGAAATAAAATACAAACAAAGTTTACATGGATATCTGTAACATCAGACATAAGTCTGCACAAAAAGTGTTATTTAATAAAGTCTATCACTACACTGAACTCATGAACTTTTAATAACGTGTTAAAATTAAACTAATGCAACCAAAAGACGCTGTCAGGGAATTGTTATAGTATAATGGGGTTTTCCCGCCTTGGTAATGTTAATGTTAGAATGTTGCGCCGGTGCGCACTATTGTTAACACATGTTTTAGTATGACGTAGTGTGGGGTAGATGACGAAAAAGAGAAGATAGGCTAGAGGGACGGTTTGGTGTGTATGAACGACTGTGTTGGATTATGTATTGGACGATTCCTGTTGTAAATAAATGATAGATTCATCTAATGGTGTTCTGGTTCATTGAGTTCAAGCCTTGTGAGTCAACAATACCCTAGAACACGACATTGGGGGCTCGTCTCCGGGATAAATTGTTGACGGAGGCAACAAGGAACTCAAGTTCAGAGTCAACATCACAGATCCAGAACAGAGGGAATCGATTTAAAGGCAAGTCAATGTAGTAACAGACAACAAGTTTTGATGAGTGTGACGTGTATGGTGGTCTTATTTCAAACAATGCTGGTGTTATAATTCGCTCTATTTTGCTCGGTGACCAGCGTGCTGACTGAGCTGTTCCCGTTGCTCATCACAACGTAGGCCTGTGCTGTCACATCCCGTATGCTGTTGGGTTGCTGTTCCCATTTATCATCACAGCGTAGGCCTGTGCCGTCACATCCCGTGTGCTATCGGGTTGCTGTTCCGTTGAAAATCACAACGTAGGCCTGTGCTGTCACATCCCGTGTGCTGTCGGGTTGCTGTTCCCGTGATCATCGCGACGTGATCCTGTGCTGTTCACCCCCCCTGTGCTGTCGGGTTGCTGTTCCCGTTGATTATCCCGACGTGATCCTGTGCTGTTCACGTCCAGTTGGCTGTCGATTTGCTGTTCCCGTTGATCATCACAACGTAGGCATGTGCTGTCACATCCTGTGTGCTGTCGGGTTGCTGTTCCCGTTGATCATCGCGACGTGGGCCTGTGCTGTTCACGTCTAGTGTGCTGTCGATTTGCTTTTCCTGTTGTTCATCACAACGTGGGCCTGTGCTGTCGGGGCCCATTCTTGTCCATCAACTGGACTATCATCATCCAGTGATCCGTCTCACTTTTTACTCCATTACAGATCTGGTATCTGCTAAAAGACCGACAACGATAACCAGGACATCGTACCACGCAGAGAACAATTCATTGTGCAGGACTGTGAACGTGCTTAATGGGTTGCTGACCAGTCAAGGAAGATCAGACATTGTGGAATTAGTAGCAGTGTTGATATTAACCATTCTTTGTGACATTGTGATTGTGTATTTTTTAATCATTATTGACACTTGGATGGTGACATTCATTAGATCAGGCAAGTTACGTAAGTAGTTATTTTTTATATTGAAAATTGTTTTAATAAAAAGTGTTGTTGAAATAATAATCTTTTCTGCTTGCAGTTAAAAAAAAATTCTTTTTAATAAAAAAAAATCAAGATAATAAATATTTATTTAAAAAAATAAAATATTATATAGAATAATAAGTAAATCAATACTATTTTTTTTTAAAATATGGAAACTAGAAGTAAAATAAAAGAGATAGATAAAATAATGGCGGAGCTTAGGGCGATGGGAGAACAACACCTAAAGTTAGAGGGGCAGGAATTAGATAAATTTGTATTAGAGTAATGGCGAAAATTGGAAGCCGAACAAATAAGAAAGGCAGAAGACGAACGAGAAGAAAAGAGAACAAGGGCAGAAGAGGAACGAGAAGAAAAGAGAAGAAAAGAAGCGGAAAAAAATTAGAAGGGAAGAAGAGGAACGAGAAGAAAAGAGAATAATGGCAGAAGAGGAACGAGAAGAAAAGAGAAGAAAGGAAGCGGCAGTAATTAGAATTCATGAAATTGAAATAGAGAGAATGAGATTAGAGGCAATGAAAAGCAACAAAAAAGAAGAGGGAATAGGAGGCGAAACGAACAAAAATAAAAATTATCACTTGCTGAAAAGCCTACAAAAGTACGACAGATGTACTGATCTGGACGAATACATTGACAATTTTGAACATGTGGCCCAGCAAAATGGAGTGCCCAAATAAGAGTGGTTGGCCGAATTACAGGTACGAGTGACGGGGGATCTACAGTCATTCTTATTAACAGAGGATGTTAGAAAAAAATATCATGAATATGACACCGTCAAGTCATTGTTGTTAACGCACGCAGGATATAGTGCAGAGAGATATAGAGGATAATGGAATGACCTTAAGCCACAGAGTGATAATTTTAGGGAATTTCATTCACAATTAGTAAGGAGCTTAGACAACTGGGTGGCTAGTACAGGAACAGACAAGTCGTACGAGGGGTTACGAGACCTGATGTGCCGTAATAAGCTACTAATAAACATGAATCCCGAGATTGTGAAAACAGTATTATTAAACAATCCCACGAGTTGCGAAAGTGTACTGACCCAAATTGACACTATCAAATCAACAGGGCAAGATACAGTGGCCAAAAATAGCAAAACATTTTTTCAGGCCGGAAGTGCAGAGCTAAGGGGAGGTCAAAACAAAACTAGAAGGAGGTCAGCAGAAGGTAGATTAACAAGGGGACAAGGGGCTTGTTTTATATGTGGACGAGAGGGACATTGGAGAAATAACTGCCCTCTACGACAGGGAAATCATGCTTGGACACAGGCTAGAACAGAAGTATACCGGGGAAGGCAGACGGGTACACGCTACAACAAGAGGGAGTACGCGAGAGACTCTCCAAACATGCAGAGAAACGATTCAATATTACTACAATCTGAAAATGGGACAAATGGAAGAGGGGGTGCAAAACGAAGTAATAGAAAACAAGTTAGACCATTTGTAAGGGAAATGCAATATATTTATATTAACATAGCAGAAGACATACATAGAAAATCCACGGGAAAATTATATTTAGAGAAAGGAAAGTTATTTGATAAGGACGTTTCCATACTCAGGGACACGGGGTGTACCATCATCGGGTGTAATAAGAAATTGATAAAGAGAGATCAGATAACAGATAGACGCTACAAACTAAAACTTATAGATGGGAAGGTACTGGACTATCCAACAGCATACATAGAAATTGATACTAAGTATATAAAAGGCGTAGTCTTAGCTGCATTATTCGACGATCTAGTGGCGGATCTCATTATAGGAAATGTGGGGGGAAATAAGGAATCGGTTCTTCACTATGGCAATGTAGTAACAAGGGCACAAAGTAAGAGAGACGTAGACAATGTCGTAACAACAGAAGAATTCCGTACAAAAATACCAGCAGTACCGGAGAATATAAACATGAAAGAGGAACAAGCAATTGACCCAGAGCTACGAAAATTTTGGGAGAAAGCTAAGAATAATGACGTAGATCATACAAAACAGGGACATATTACATGCCAAGTTATAAACGGTTACTTATATAGAGTATTTACTAACAAATTCAATAATAAAGTTGATGAAAAACTAATCGTTCCATCAGAATGCCGAGGTATTGTTCTCAAAAACGCTCATGAGTCAGTCCTGGCTGGACATATGTCTGTCAGAAAGACAAAACATCTCATCTCGTCAGAGTTTTTTTGGCCCAAGATGAACAAGGAGATCACGGAATATGTAAAGACATGCTTGATATGTCAGAAGGCTCGGCCTTCGGGCAAATTTAAACCTATAGAACTTGGGTACATGCAGATAATTGGGGTGCCATTCAAAAAAGTAGCAATAGACATTGTCGGACCCCTACAAATGACGAAGAACAAAAATATGTATATCCTAACATTAATTGATATGGCTACCAGGTGGCCTGAGGCAGTGCCATTAAAGAGGGTAAGCGCAGAAGACATATGTGAGGCGTTATACTCTATTTTCACGAGAATGGGTTTCCCTGAAGAAATCTTGTCAGATAACGGACCTCAATTCACGTCTGACCTGTACGTGCAAGTGTGCAAACTACTCAACATCAATATCAGCCACTCGTCAATTTATCATCCCCAGTCTAATGGGATGGTGGAAAGGCTAAATGGCACACTAAAGTCGATGTTAAGGAAATTAGCTACGGAAGGACTAGAAAACTGGGATAATGTACTACAGTCGATTCTCTTCGCATATAGGGAATGAAACCACATTAATCTCACCTTATGAGTTAATGTTCGGCAGGAAGGTGAGAGGGCCAATGGCAATATTGAAAACACTATTCACACGTGAAAGAACAACAGATAGGAGAAAAACAACTTATGACTACATTATTGAATTGAGAAATAAACTAAAAACAGGGTTAGAAAAATCACGAGCGAACACATTAGAGCAGACAGTTAAGAATAAAATGTACTATGATCGACATACAGTTGAGAAAGACATTCAAGTGGGAGACAAAGTATTACTTCTAAAGCCAAAAAAGGGTAAAAAATTGGCTTTGTATTCAGATGGACCTTATGAAGTGACCAAGGTCTTGTCAAAATTTAATGTTGAGATAAAAAAGGGAAAAAGAAAAAAGATTTACCACATCAATAGAATGATCAAATTCCTTGAAAGAAATGGTCAAAATGTCGTGGATGGTAATACGAATAAAATTAATGCAGGCGGGGCAGCAGTAGTAATAACCGAGGACAGTGGAGAGGGGGAATAATGTTCCGTGCCAACTATAAATTTAAAAGAAAAAACCACAGAGCTAGATATTAATATTGATTTAAATAGAAAACAAAAAGACGAAATACAGGAGATAGTGGAGGAATTTAAAGAAGTTTTTTCCGAGATTCCAGGAAAAACAACAGTAGGTGAACATAAAATCGAACTCNGTAAGTTAGATTTAACAAAAGGTACTGGCAATATACCACCACACAAAGATAGCCAAGAATATACAGCATTTCATGTCAGGCAGATTGCGTTATATCATTTCAAGCACATGCCATTCGGATTATCGACCGCCCCAGCAACATTTACAGAATAATAAGAAAAATCTTCATCAGGTAGAATATTTAGAGACTATTTGATGACATATGTGGCATACAGAGGATTGGGAAAAACATACTAATACCTACGGCAGTTTTTGAAATCTAAAAGAAGCTGGGTTTACTGGAAAACCAGCAAAGTCAGGTAGAGTTAGAAAAACATCCATTAATTTTTTGGGACCAGAGTAGAAGGGGGACTACTGAACCAGAATATGCCATGTACATAAAGTGTTGAAAATAGAGGAGACCAAAAAATCGAGAAACAGGTATAGAAGTTTAGTGGGTCTCATCTCCTATTACAATAAATTCATACCTAACTTTTCAACGCTATCGGCACTTACCCGACCTTACAACAAGGCTCAACAAAATAATATCCGTTGGACGTTGTGAGTGTCCAAACAAACACTTGATGTAATCCAGAAATATCTGAGTAGTGTAGCCTATCTTAATTTTACCAGACATTAAATCTAAATTTATTGTCTGGGTTTACTGGAAAACCAAGTAAGGTAGAGTTAGGAAAAACATCCATTAATTTTTTGGGACACAGAGTAGAAGGGGGACTACTGAAACCAGAATATGCCAATGTACATAAAGTGTTGAAAATAGAGAGACCAAAAACTGAGAAACAGGTTAGAAGTTTAGTGGGTCTCATCTCCTATTACAATAAATTCATACCTAACTTTTCAACGCTATCGGCACCCTTAACCGACCTTACAAAAAAGGTCAACAAAATAATATCCGTTGGACGAGTGAGTGCCAAACAAACACTTGATGTAATCCAGAAATATCTGAGTAGTGAGCCTATCTTAATTTTACCAGACAATAAATCTAAATTTATAGTAAGAACAGACGCGTCCACGAAAGGGATAGGGGCGTGCTTATTGCAATCTAGGAATAATACTCTACATCCAGTCAAATTCATAAGTAGGAAATTGATGGATAGGGAAACAATATACTCCACTATTGAGAGAGAGTGTTTAGCTATAATATGGGCTGTACAAAAATTGGCATATTATTTATTGGGTTCAAGTTTTATTTTACAATGCGATCACCAAGCCTTAAAGTATCTAAGAACAGATACATACACTAACTCAAGAGTAACGAGGTGGTTATTAATACTCCAGGAGTTTAATTTCGAAGTAAAATATATCAAAGGGGAACAGAATGTAATAGCAGATTGTTTGTCTAGACTTGAGGGGTAGGTGTGAGGAAATGATGAGAAGAATCAAAATATAGTGAAAATTAAAAAATGAAGTTACTCCTGAGGAACATAAAACAATAATTACTTTTTATTTTCTTATTAGGGGTAAGACAAAAGAAATTTACTCCCAAATGTAAAACTATTATGCTTTTTTTTTACATTAATCATGTTTTATGTCAAGAATTGTATTTTTTTTTGGTCCAAATGATAATGAATTGTTGCAATAAATGTTTTGTATTGCACATTATTTAAACATTAAATCTGCTGGTGTAAATAGAAGCAGTGTTGGTCTGTTGGATAAGATGTTTTCCAATAACATATGCCTGGTGCAGAGGACGTTCAATGAATATATTTTATTTTTTTCAATTTTGACGATTCACATTGTTATTTTTGTATTGTATTTTTAACATTGTTGTGATAAGTTTTAACGTCACTACGTCACTATTTATGTTTTTGGAATGTATTTTTGATTTGCTATAAATTTCAGGGTATACATTTAACTCCGTGAGTTAAATCTAAAGTGAAGAGGGGGGGATATGTCAGGGAAATGTTATATTATAATGGGGTTTCCCGCCTTGGGAATGTTAATGTTAGAATGTTGCGCAGGTGCGCACTATTGTTGACACATGTTTTAGTGTGACGTAGTGTGGGAGGGATGACGTAAATAGAAGATGGGCTAGAGGGACAGTTTTTGGTAGTGTATGAAATGACAGTGTTGTTATTATGTATTGGAGGATTCCTGTTTCAAATAAATGATATATTCATCTAATGGTGTTCTGGTTTATTGAGTGCAAGCCTTGTGAGTCAACAAAACCCTAGAACTCGACACCCTCCAACAGCCATCTCGACCGGCATACATGTGAATAACGTCAAAAATACTATTCATTATAGTTAAAATAAATAACTCGTAAAAACAGAGCTTTTGACTATAAATCCCAACGCGCATAACTCAAAATAAAGTCTTGGAAGAAATACTGCACCAAAAATAACTCGTTTTGAACGTCCGCGTAAACGTGTTCAATATGATTGGCTGCAGGAGTCATATGTGTTTGAGGGACCAATCGCTATCGAGGACCGGACAGAACGGACAGAAAATTGCCTTTTATTATTAGAGCTAACAAGAAAACAGAAAAAATGCATCTAATTTTTTTTTAATTTATTTATTTTAGTATTAAGCAGTGTTATTATTTTATAAAATACAAAATACACAAACAAATTGTGCAATGAAAACAATAAATTTGAACTTTATTATTTTTTTATACAACCACGTCAATAAATGTATAACATGTAAATAAAAAAATGATTTTCTTTCATGGGAACGGAATAATCATTTTCCCTATATTTCTTTAGGTGAAAATACGTTTGGTTTATGTCCTGATTGGTATACGTTCTGTTTGGTATAGGTCCAGGGGTCTTGAACGGATAAAGGACGTATACCGAGGTGCCAATGTACTTTTTTGATTACCGCCAAAGAATCAAAGAAACAAAATTAAATTTTAAACAAATTATTCTTATTCTAGTAATATATCATATAGAATAGTACTGCGATAAAACTTTTAAATAAAATTTAAAAATTGTGTATTTTGTGTAATATTTATAATAATAACATCCCTTTAACATTAAAAATAGTATGAATACTATACAAACCTTACATTAATATTTTATTTTTGCATGTAAACATATACCAAGGCAGTAAGTTATAGTTTGTTTATAGTGGAACTTTACAATTTAAGACGATAAATGTACAATATTTCATCTTGTCACTATAAAACATTATTAATGTAAAATAACAAAACACTTATTAGATAATGTTCTTTGATTTAAATTTCAAATAAATTTTAAATTATCAATAAACTGACTTTAACTTAATACGATTATGTAACATTTCATGGCGGCCAACGACAATATATAAATTTACATGATTGGGCGCTTTGGCTAATCCATTTATAACAGACTAGAAAAATACCCGGAATCGCAGCGGAAAACTAGGATTTCAGTTAGTGTTGAGAACGCTTCGTAACACCAATTTAAAACACCAATTGATTTCAGTCTGGATCATAATGGATATACTTGTTTGTCAATATTTGTAAAGGTCGTGTAAAAACAAATGAGGAAAAACTTACATTAAGGGGCCCCGTGGAAAATGGGTGCAGAATGTGCATATCTCATAAGGCCTGAAGATTTTAATCAACGTCATGATGGAGATACGTGTCTATATTTATTTAATTTTTTTTTAATCTAAAGGGAAATTAAGATTTAAAAGTTTCCAAAAATTTTTTTTTATCCCTGGCCCCAAAGGAACAGACGTTAGGCGTTCATTACTCAAATGAATTTTTTATATCAAATCGGTCAATAATATATCCATATACCCAGTAGACACTGTTTAAAATACCTTTTAGATAACTCATGTCTAAAATGGTATTAAGTGCCCCCGGCTCCCAATAAGTGGTGTTTTAATAATGTTTAATGCCAGAAACCTTCGCGATAGCATACACGTTCACTCTTACAGCTTAATGGCTTTGGGGTGAATAAAATACTATTTATAAGTCTGCTTGATGAGGTTGGGAATAGTTATCGTGATCTGCTTCTGCATAGCAACGTGCGTTGGTTGTCAAGGGTGAAAGTGATCAGCCGATATGCGCTTGTCTGAGCGAAATCCGGACTTTTCTTGAAATGAAGAATGTCGATCATCTTGAGTTAGCTGACCCTGAGTGGCTCCTGAGGTTTTTATTATCTCTTAGACATGACCGAACATCTTAATCAGCTCAGGCGTTGGAAATACAATCTTATCCCTGCAACAAGCAGTGTCTGCATTTGAAAACAAGCTGGAACTCTTCATCGCCAACTTTGAAACAGGTCGTTTACTACACTTTGAAAAACTGGGAGAGTACAAAGATGATGTGCACATGTGCACATCAAGTGACCCTACTCCAAATCTTAATACTCAGCAGCTAGCCGGCTTCACGTCCAATCTCCTTCAGTCATTTAAAGCGCACTTTGGGGAATTTCGCGAGCACGCCCGTCTTTTTAAGTTCATCACCCATGCACACGAGTTTGCAGTGGACAGCACTGACCTGAGTTGCATCCCCTGAGTCTCCGTCAGATATTTTGAGCTCAGAGCTGCTGACCTGAAGGCCTCAGATATGTGGATGAATAAGTTCAAGTCACTGACTGAAGATTTGGAAAGACTTGCACGACAGCAAGCAGAGTTGGCGAGCCAACACAATTGGGCAGAAATGAAAAAACTTCAACACGCAGACCAGCTGATTGTAAAGAATTGGAGCGCGCTACCCGTCACATACTACACACACTGCAGCGTGTGAGTATTGATGTACTGACAATGTTTGGCTCTACGTATGCATGCGAGCAATCTTTCTCACATCTGAAGAACATCAAGACCAACGACCGATCACGTTCAAACAGATGGGAGTATCAACGCCTGCATGAAGCTTAACCTCACCTCGCATCAACCAGACTACAAAGCCATTAGCAAATCCATGTAGCACCATAAGTCTCATTAATGGTAAGTAATACTTATTATTAATTAGTTTAACCACAGCATGACAGTGTTATTAAAAAGATTTCAGAGCCATAATTATTGTGCTTTTAGTGTTAAAATTACACAAATGCACACATTTACTTGAATTTTTAATTTTAAGAAATATGTATGGCTCCCACAGAATTACTTTTCGAAATATGTGGTGTTTATGGCTCTCTCAGACAAAAAGTTTCCCGACCCCTGTTGTGTCGTTTCTAACATTATGTCTTAAAATTTAAACAGAGATGGCTAACAAAAAAAAACAACAAATAAAAAGTAAGAGGAGAAATGAATTTTATTCTGACAAGAACAGAGTGAAGTAATCCTATTAGGGTTAAGCATAACACGTAGATACATCTAATGACAGGGATATTCTAAAAAATGCTGTTTAATCAAGGCTTCAGTAACCAATGGCCAGCCAGGTGGGTCATCAGTAACCAATGGCCAGCCAGGTATATATTCAGTAACCAATGGCCAGTCAGGTGGGTCATCAGTAACCAATGGCCAGCCAGGTGGGTATTCAGGAACCAATGGCCAGTCGGTGGGTCGTTAGTTAACAATGGCCAGCCAGGTGGATATTCAGTAACCAATGGCCAGTCAGGTGGGTCATCCGTTACCAATGGCCAGCTGGGTGGATAAACAGTTACCAATGGCCAGCCAGGCGTAGGATGTGCTGAAGGTGCTCTCAGAACAGTAGACTTTGAATGAGTACCGAGTGGATGATTGGAGACGCACGCTGTAGGACGCCAAGATGGAGCTCGAGTAGGAGCTTGTGTAAATGCTAACGGACGACGTTGAGATAATCACTGTGGGGATTTCGTTGTAAAGCTGGGTGAAATCAAATTCCCTGTTATAGTAGCAGCTGAATGTCACGTTCTGGATGTTCGGACCCTTGAGGCCAGACACCCTGTCCTCCAGCTCCGCTGTTTAGTTGGACAGTTGATCGCTCTCCTGCAACAAGGCGGCGTTCTCAGCAGCCACTTCGTGTATTCTCGCCTTGAGAAGGTTGAGTTCTCTTTCGTTGTCGAAGATGTAGGTCAGAACGTCTGAGATGTTTGGCTGAACTGATGTAATCTCTAAATTAACTGTGAGAGACACGGGGTGCTTGTCTGAATCCAGGGCGTTGGAATCACACGAATAGATCCCTGCTGCGCTGTTATCGAGTCTGTCCCAGGTCAAGAGGAGATAGCCCCCTTCACCTTGTTCATTTGAGACCTCGCTGCTTCCATCGGCTTGAAAAGCCAAGATGAATTTCCCTTCAATGACCGGTACGCTGCAGCCAGTGACGCTCAACAGAGTCTCGCTGAGTCAAGTCTCCTGGTTGATCTTGGTCTTGACCACTGAGAGGAGTTTGGAAATGTCTTCACATGGGGATGTGACCTGAGCCCCGCCTTGGTGTGTAGGATCTGCTACGCCACCTGGTGGTAAGGTTGTGATCAAACTATACAAGGAAGTCGTCTGCGATGGTGTCGACAAGCCCTGGACTGCGCACCTCACTTGAAGTGACTTGGTCAAGAGCCGGTGGAAAGTTGAAGGGAAGCCCCTGAGGCTAATTTCAGATGCTACAGAGAAATAAATGTATATCAAGGGTAAAATTTGAAGCACGTTGCATACCTGAACATATTTTAATTTGTCATATATCAATATGAAAAAAGGATATTTTTCCCCACAGACTTGTTAAAGTTTTTTTCACTAAAGAATCATTTTCAGTTTTGATTTTTGTATGGGTGCCCCACGGTAATTCGCATTCAAGTAAAAACAAACGAACATATCCGTAAGAGTGCATGTCACTACAGCGAACAGCTTAAAAACAGCCAAGAGGTTCACATATTGTTCACAATCTGCGGAACGCAAGTCAGACTCGGCACATATAACACTTTTTATTATGAACGTGGAAAGCCTAAACAAAAATGTATAATGAAAGAAAGAATTTTCTTGGAACGCTAAATGAATTATAAGAGCAGTCCCATGAAACGAAACCTTCTCCAAATGGAAGAGCATTCTATCAACCATGAATAAATAGCCAGGGAAGTACAGAAAAGTCATACAACGAGAGAACAGTCGAAATAAAAAGAACCCCTTAAAAACAAAGCTTTTGACTATAAATCACTTATGTAGGAGACAGAACTTAAAGTATTGATTATGTTCCAACGCGAAAAACATTTGCAGCCTGAAACTGAGTCAATTACGCATGGTTAAAACACGAGATGTGTTCACCGATGGCTGGCGTGAAGTCAAGTGACCCGTAAAATGTAAACAATAGCGACCGCTACATATTGTTTTATATAGATAAACTAAAAATGAATTAATTTAATTACAGTACGTTCAAACGATTTGAAATTTTGATACGATGCATTGTTAGGTGACACGAGCCCATGTGCCGAATTTGAGCTCGATGGCATCACGAGAAATTAGTCATTTTTTACTTTTGTTTTTCCGCCCTCCCGACCGACTGACCTCGAGCCCAAGACAGAGACGGAGGTGACGTTAATATAAGGGATTTAAAAAAACAACCCCGTAAAAACAAAGTTTTTGACTATAAATTCCTTATATATGAGACTTAAAGTATTGATTATGTTCCAACGCGACAAATATTTACAGCCTAAGACTGAGTGAAATCCTCCTCCACGAGATGTGGTCATTGATGGCTGGCGTGAAGTCAAGTGACCCGTAAAATGTAAACAATAGCGACCGCTACATATAGTTTATATAGATATACTAAAAATTATTTAATTTAATAACTGTACGTTCGATCGATCTGAAATTGATACGATGCATTGTTAGGTGGCATGAGCCTATATGCCAAATTTCAGCTCGATGGCATCACGGGAAGCGGGTAATTTTTGACTTTTGTTTTTCCGTCCATCCGACCGACCGACAGCGAGCCCAAGACAGAGACGTCGGTGAAGTTAATATAAAGGTTTTAAAACCCGTAAAAACAACGTTTTTGACTATAAATCCCTTATGCAGGAGACAAAACTTAAAGTATTGATTATATTCCAACGTGACAAACATTTACAGGCTGAAACTGAGTCAAATCCACATGGTTAAAACACGAGATGTGTTCACCGATGGCTGGCGTGAAGTCAAGTGACCCGTAAAATGTAAAATGTAAACATTAGCGACGGCTACATATAGTTTATATAGATAAACTAAAATGCATTAATGTAATAACTGTACGTTCGATCGATCTGAAATTGATACGATGCATTGTTAGGTGACACGAGCCTATATGCCAAATTTCAGCACGATGGCATCACGGGAAGTGGGTCATTTTTCACTTTTAATTTTTCGCCCCTTCCGAACGATCGACCGCGAGCCCAAGACAGAGACGGCGCTGAAGTAAATATAAGGGATTTAAAAAAAACAACCCCGTAAAAACAAAGTTTTTGATTATAAATCCCTTATATGTGAGACAGAACTTAAAGTATTGATTATGTTCCAACGCGACAAACATTTACAGCCTAAAACTGAGTGAACTCATCCTCCACGAGATGTGGTCATCGATTGCTGGCGTGAAGTCAAGTGACCCGTAAAATGTAAACAATAGCGACTGCTATATATAGTTTTATATAGATAAACTAAACAGGCATTAATTTAATTTTAGTACGTTCTATCGATTTGAAATTTTGATACGATGCATTGTTAGGTGACCTGAGCCTATGTGCCATATTTCAGCTCGATGGCATCACGGGAAGTGGGTCATTTTTTGACTTTTGTTTTTCCGCCCGACGTACGAAGAGGTGACGACAGACAGAGAGATAGAGAGACAAGATTTCGAAGTTAATATAAGGGATTTAATAAAACAAACCCGTAAAAACAAAGTTTTTGACTATGAATCCCTTATATATGAGACATAACTAAAAGTATTGATTATGTTCATACGCGACAAACATTTACAGACTGAATCTGTCTTAACTTCCCTTTGCTTTATAACCGCGGGGGGCGGGGGAGAGGAGAAAGATCTGGTAACTGATCACTGGACTGAGCTCAGCGTGACACGTAAAATGTAAACAAAAGCACGCCGGTACACCTGGTTAAAACACGAGATGTGTTCACCGATGGCTGGCGTGAACTCAAGTGACCCGTAAAATGTAAACAATAGCGATTTCTACATATAGTTGTACATAGATAAACTTAAAATGCATTAACTTTAATACGGTACTTGTGATCGATCTGAAATTTTGATACGATGCATTGTTAGGTGACACGGGTCCGTGTGCCAAATTTCAGTTCGATGCCTTCTCGGAAAGTGGGTCATTTTTTAATTTTGTTTTTCCACCCGCCCAAGACAGAGAGACAGAGAGAGATGGCGGTGAAGTTAATATAAGGGATTTAAAAAGAAAGGAGTAGCTCAAAAATTATTTCTCATTGAAAAAATGCGATTAGGTTGGTCTATAGTCCTTATTTGAAAATAGTCAAGATAAATGATTAGATATCTAATACATAATGCTGAGATGGTGTTTGTTTGCATGTTTATATTTAAGTTCTCTTTATTTGTATGCATGTTTCAAAGTTGTTTTTCTTAAACAATCACGAGGTAATTAAAAGTGGATCGAGTCTGAATTTGACCATTTATTATAACATACAGATGTTTTAACACAGATTTGTTAAAATGTATCAGTTTATCTTGAAATTCTTAAATTTAAAAATTGCAAAATTTAGAAGCAAAACAAAAACAAAAACAAACAAACAAAAATATAAGTATGCTGTCTTACGTCAAAGCCTATGCAGGATACATAGACCGATCCACCTGGCGCTCTTCCATCCACGAAGGTGCCAGGTCATGCGAGGCAAACCGGATTACCGCCGCAGAAAAGAAGAGGCAAGCCCGAAAGGCCCATGCTGTCAACCCTCCAGGAGATGTCGCACTCGTCCCCTGTCCCTTCTGTTCCCGAACCTGCCATGCAAGGATCGGCCTAATCAGCCATCTGCGCACGCACAGAAAACCCTCGGATGACTAGAGTGGTCCTCGTCGTATCGACGGACGAACGAACATGCAGGATAAAATTTCATTTATTTTGTGAGTGTTATGGCTACAAGGACACACTTCGGCGCCGACATTGGAAAATTCAGTATTTCAGAAGCCTAATATATGTATCACGTGGTATCATATTATTAGCTCTCCTCTAAATGTTCTCTTATTGACATGGTTAAAAAAAAGTACATTATATTCTGAAAATCTCCCCATAGTCATTACGTCATAACATTGACTTACCAGCGTCGATTGCTGACATGAGCACAGAGAGTAGCACTAACGCAAGTGAACACATCTTGGTCATGATGCTTCGACAACAAAGGGAAAGGGTGTGTCTTGGTAGTGACCTTAATATCATGAGATCAGATGGTCGATAAGTTAAGACTTGGCTTATGTACCTTTCAATGTATTTACCCACGAGAGAGATACATTATTTGTTTTAAGGTCATATGATGTGCACATTGGATTAAAATCATGTATGTTTTCTTTGATATTTTCGTTACCCATCATATCTCAAGACGTTATGCTGATATTTTTAGCATGGTTCTGGATATAACAATGTTGTCAGCATTAAAATGAAATATGTAAATAATTTTTACTTTTATAGTTCAATAGAGTTGTTACAAAAATTATATTGAAGTTGACTCGAAATAATGTAGAGTACCCAATGATGTTTTGTTAGGTCAAAGTAACATATCCGAATGTTTAGTTACCCAATGATTTTTGTTAGGTCAAAGTAACATATCCGAATGTTTAGTTACCCAATGATTTTTTGTTAGGTCAAAGTAACATAGTAACATATTAGAATGTTTAGTTCATGTTTTGATAAAATTAATCAAATAGCTAGATGTGTTACAAAGTTATAATTAGTTTCTTGTCATTTAATTATGCCGCCTATTCAAATGGCATCGTTTCCGGGCTGAGCGTTATTCATGCAGTGCTATTACAACCTCCGGGTTAGGGTTAGGGTTATAAAGTACGGCGCCCACCTTTTTCAAAAGCCCAACTAACTTGTCCTTGTATGATAAATACGTAATATTAAAATTTCTTAAATGTACACAAAGTATTTTATAATAGTTTTTTTTTAATTTTAAATTTTATGTTAAAAGCCCAAGTAACTTATCCTTGTATGATAAATACGAAATATTCCTAAAATGTTAACAAAGTATGTATATAATATAGTTTTTACTGCGGCGCCCTTTTAATTTAGGGCGGCTACGGCACCCACTTTTTTCAAAAGCCCAACAAACTTGTCCTTGTATGATAGCTACGTAATATTAAACTACCTTAAATGTACACAAAGTAATTTTAAATTGAGGTTGTAGGGTGCCTATGGCGCCCACTTTTTTTTTGGGGGGGGGTCAAAAGCCCAATAACTTATCCTTGTATGATAAACACGAAATATTCCTGAAAATTAAACAAAGCATTTATATAATAATTTTTACAGTGCTAATCACCACACAATTTTAAAACTAATTTTAGAAAGCAGCGCACCAAATTACTGCACCAAAAAATAACTATTTGAGTCAATCAGCACTGCTTACAGCGCAAATTTTTTTTTAAAAGCAGAGTGATTTCCCTTAACGTTAGGCGGCAGTGATAATTGAGCGTAAATATATAATATATTGGTTGAACTGGAATAGCTAGAGGGATAACGGGAGGGTGAGGAATGCACCATTTGGCATCAACTCAGGGGTGTGACAATAATTTTAATATTTGCTTAATTTCTTTATTTTTGATCGACCACCATCTAAATATCCAACGTTTTGTTTTGTTGCGTATCTCTTGTGTATTAGGGCAAGTATTGGTGTATGTCCAATACAATATGTACTTATTGTTGTTGTTTGTTGTTTTTTTTTGGTGTGATTATAGTCATGTTTATGCTGGTTGGTTAGGCGCACAGTGCTTGTTATAATGAACGCGCCATTACAGTTTGACGCGGTGTTAAGGGATGTGACGTAGTGACGGTTATGTAGTCGAGTTAAAAGAGTTGCACCATAGAAGTTAAGAGAAGGACTTACCTAGGAGATATAGATTAAACTTGTGTGATTCATGATGGAAGTTGTTGAGTTTGTAACACTGTCTTAACTGTCTTACCAATAATAAAACCAGACTGTAGTGGTGTAGAAAATGCCAAGGTTTCTTGTGTATGAAGGAATGACTTGATATATTGCTATACAATGATACAGCCGCACAGTTTTCATGTGTTCGCACGCGATGCTCTCTTTCAGCTGCACTGTCATGCAGATATCTGACCGACGCCACGCAGCAGTTTAAAATTACCGCACAGCAAATTTTGATACGGATAATGTAAAATTTGTATTTGTTGGGTGTAAGACATTGCATTTAAAAATGTTTGCTGTGCAACTTTGAACACGAGTTCGTTATTTCGCACACAGACCAACGAACCTTAGGGAAAGTCTTTAATATGTGAGATAGTTGCTAAACTCTTTTTTCCATATCAAGATACTTCAGTCAAATTGTAAAAAGACATTAATGATGGACCAACAATGGCGTTCATGAAAACCAGCTTGTTTCGTTTTGTTTTCTTAGCTATTCAACTGAAATTACTTTTAATGTAATCTATAATATTTTTTTATGAAAATAGATCCAGAATTTCTTTCTTTGAACGTGTATTTGCTGACAATGAAGCCCTTGAAGCAGATAATTCCAATTTAGTTTTAACGTTTATTTACAAACATGGATTCTCAACACGGCCCATCTGTTGATACAACTAATGTAATAAGAAAAACTATACTGATGGACAAGTAAGAGGTATGTTTATTTTATGATTATGTGTAACATCATGTTATTATATGATTTGTTTAATTAGGATAATAAGGATTTAAATTGAACACATTTATAAATATAATATGTATTACTTTTTAAATCCCTTATATTAACTTCACAGCCGTCTCTCTCTGTCTCACTGTCTGTCTTGGGCGGGCACCGCGGAAAAACAAAAGTAAAAAATGACCCATTTCCCGTAAAGGCATCGAGCTGAAATTTGGAACACGGACCCGTGTCACCTAACAATGCATCGTATCAAAATGTCAGATCGATCGAACGTACCGTAATTAAGTTAATGCATTTTTAGTTTATCTATATAAACTATATGTAGCGGTCGCTATCGTTTACATTTTACGGGTTACTTGACTTCACCCTAGCCACAGGTGAACACATCTCGTGTTTTAACCAGGTTTACCGGCGTGCATTTGTTTACATTTTACGTGTCACGCTGAGCTTGGTCAAGCGATCGGTGACAAGACCTTTCCCCTCTCACCCCCCCCCCGGATTAAAAGCAAAGGGGAGTTAAGACATATTCAGTCTGTAAATATTTGTCGCGTTTGAACATAATAAATACTTTTAGGTTTTAGTTATGTCTCATATATAAGGGATTTATAGTCAAAAACTTTGTTTTCACGGGGTTTTTTTTACCACGTTTTTATTAACTCGCTTTCGTTCCTGTGTGTCTGTCCACAAGTTTTCAAATCTGCCAACGTAAAATTAAACCACTTCTGATGGTCCTAGAGATCTCAAAATTTTACCACAGATAGATCTTGGATGACAATGCATTGTATCACAATTTCAGATCGATCGAATGGACCATTATTAAATTATTGAACTTTTTAGTTTATCTATATTAAAGCATCTGTACCGTCTGCTTTTGTTGACATCCATGAGTTCACCCCGTGACCACATCGATTTGTTATTAAACGTTGGGCGGACGCTGATGAGGTGTTTGGTAAAATAAATAGAGGTAAAAAATATTTTTTTAAAAACAAGGTTGTTATAAGTGGACTTAAAAGAATAAAATAAATAGAAGTAAAAAAAAAGATTTTTAAAAAACACGTTTTTATAAGCGGACTAAAAAGAAGAAAATAAGTTAAAACTTATTAGTTCAAGTACTTTGATTTAATATGACTAAAAACGTGGGGCGGGTTTTTGGTATACAAATTAAATATTTCTAATTTAGAAGGCAAAAGAGAGATCTATAAGTGAGAGAATGAGTGAACCGCATATGTTAAACCTCATAAGCGCCCGCCCCACGTTTTAAGTCATACTAAATCGAAGTACTTGAACTAATAAGTTTTAACTTATTTTCTTCTTTTTAGTCAGCTTATAAAAACGTGGTTTTTAAAAATCTTTTTTTACTTCTATTTTTTTATGTCAAGCAGTGCCAGCCCAGCTGCCAGCAGAGGCACAGCGATCAATAAGTTCTTAAATTATTATTATTATTATGAAATGATATAAAGCTTAAAAATTCACTTCAATTTAATCAAAATCATGGTGGACAAATGTGCAAAGTGCTGTCAAGATCGTGTCTAATCTAATGGGGATTAAAGACATAATTTTTAAAAAAAAACGTAAAAATACAAGTTTTTTACTATAAATCCTTTATATACGAGACATAACTAAAAGAATGATCATTATAATACGCAGCGCAAGACAATCCAAAAATACACAATTTTAGTTATGTCTCGTAAAACATGTTTAATATAATGCGCACCGATTGGGAATATATTTTTAAAAAATATCGCAAATATAAGGAAACTATTAAAAAGGTCGTTCAATATAGCACGCACCGCGACACTCTATCACAAAATTAACATGTTATATAGAGATAAAGAAAGATAATCTAAAAATTCATTAATTACAGTACATGCGATCGATCTGAAATATTGATAGATCATTTTTATCAACAGCACGAGTCTGCCTGCAAAATATCAACTCGCTAGCTTACGAGCAAGGGGGTTAAAAATCGATCCAAAGTTTTTTCGGCATTAAATGCCTTAAGCAGACGCCCCGAGTTAATATAAAGGATTTAAAAATTGTGACAAATTGCGTATCTATTATATAAACACCTTCAATTATGTCTGTGGCCTAACGCTAAGGGACACCACTCTGATTTTTTTAAAATTGAAAATATAGACTTAAAAATCATAATCATTTTGGTTTCCAGATTAACATTAACCAAACAACGCACGAACCTCTGACGTCAGCATTTCTGTTGTAAACAGTGCTGACTGACTCAAAGAGTTATTTTTGGTGCAGTAATTTGGTGCGCTGCTTTCTAAAATTAGTAGCGTCACGGACAGGACAGACGGGACGTGCAGTTAAAAAATCGTGTGGTGATTAGCACTGAAAAAAAAATACTGTGTGTACATTTCAGAAATATTTCGTATGTATCATACAAGGACAAGTTCGTTGGGTTTTGAAAAAGGTGGGCGCTGCAGGACAACATAGTAATTACTATAATACCTTAATCTGTATCTCACTTTTTCCTCATATGTCATCAGGAAAAATACATACATCCCTTTGGGTAATGTAAAAATTAAGTGACCATCCTCCTCCTCCTTATCATCATCAGTCCCGTGACTGTTGCGATCGTTGGGGTGGAGGGGGCGTATGGACACATCAACAGACAACGATCTCCAAGCGCCTATCTTGAGTGGCGCCCAATAATTCATTTAAACTCAGCCCTGCCCAGTGTTTTATGTTATAAAGCCAACGTTTCCGCTGTCGACCTCTCCGCCGACCCCCTCTACTGTGCCTTGAAGGATGATTTCTCACAGGCTATCGTGTCGCTATCATGTGATATGTTGTTAATAAAATTCACCTAAAGAAAGTTCTTTCAGAACATCAATATTAAAAGACGCTAATATTATTTCTGCAAACATTTCTTACCCCTACAAGATCCATTTTTTCAACATGATCCCGTAATCAATGGGACCTGTTACCCCACTAAAAGCTGCTGTCTTCGAGTGGCAGCGTGCGGGATGGTGCATAGAGAGTCACGGGTTCGAATCTTTGTGAAAGCAGGCCCCTTTTCCCGTGGCAAAATGGTGTTCGTGAGTCCACCTAGCTCCGAGTGGGTACTCACCATATATTTGGATTATGTAAAAGGAGCTTGGCATTGTGCTAGCCTCACAATCCCCTCGCATGCAGTGGCTAAAGATACGTGAGAACCCTGCTTCACTTGTCCCATAGACTTCTTTGTCTGAAAATAAACATTAACTTTTTTTAACCGCTCTATAATACTGCTGAAAACGGGTACCATTCTGGGTGGAATCAAATCTCCGATATGATTTCGTTTGCTACCAAAATATAATTGCCCTTTGGGGTACAAATGCTTGTAGCATTTAATTTATTAGTATCCCATTCCTAATGAATTCCCTCTTCCTTGACAAACCAATTTTGTCTTCTTTTATCATTATTCATGAAAATATCTTATACCTTTAAAAAAGGAAAAACCACATGGAATTCCAGAGACTTAAATTATGGTTAAATGATTTATTATAACATAAATGAAAACGCACTAATGGTAAATTGAAGAAGCATAAACGACAATTATATAATCCGGGCATAAGTTTAATAGCAAATGAGATTATTAAGAAATAAAAATATGGAGTTTTACAGGACAGCACTAAATGAAATAAAAGATACCAACACTCATAATTTGTATGTTGACAAAATATCAAATTT
This sequence comes from Ampullaceana balthica, assembly GCA_944989445.1. NCBI lineage: Eukaryota > Metazoa > Mollusca > Gastropoda > Lymnaeidae > Ampullaceana > Ampullaceana balthica. Next base: position 717,322 of record CALYLW010000700.1, on the reverse strand, counting down.
TAAATGTTTTCCCATTTGAATCAATTTTAAAATGTAAGATTTAATTTTTTTTTCAACAACACAAAATGAAGTTAATACATGTGTTATTTTTAAAACAATTCCAAGGGGAAATGGGAAATGCATGTCTGGTCTGGCTCAGAATATTGAATTTAGATGTCCCTGAACCTCAATTTCATTTGATGTCACTAGCCAAGATTAATAGAATAGTTAGGAATTTTGTCTGTACCTTCAAATTGTGTGTTCCCATTTGTTGAGGGCACTTTCCGGTACTCAAAGGAAGATAAAAAGTTGTGGTAGCGAAACGTAATTTATTTTATTTTATTTGTTACATTTTATGTGCTTATTGCAAAAAAATTGACATATTCTATAGGTTTAGTAGTAATGGTTGTAAATGCAGATCTTTCCTGGTCTGTCACCTGGACTCGACTGATATTTGTCTGTTTGCTTCACAAGTTGCAGCGACATTCCGTACATTTACTTTGCTGCCAGAAGGATCAGTCATTGCCCGCTGCTTCCCAGTAGTCGTGCTCAGTGCCAAAATATTGGCACGCGGTTTGTGAGCGTATTCTTGTAACCCTTTTTTTAACATCCGCATTCCCTCTATCCATGTTTAAGATCCTTATTGAAGAGCCTCTTTGGGAGCAGATTGATAGGCATGCGAACAACTTTTACCACCCAGCGTAGTATGGACTGCATCAGCCTTGCATATAAGTTTATGAGTCGTGCGCTGATGAGCACTTTGGTAACTGGAACTGTTTGGTGCCATTTGATATTTAGGATTCTCGTCGGGCTTGTTGTTATGAAAAGACCAATTACATTACAAGATATTTGTTCCGTTCACGGTCGAAGACACAAATATATAAGTCAAACATTTACAAACAATTTTACTCATGGGTTCAAAAGGGGGTCTGATATTTACGTTAAGTGTAGAATGTTTGCTTTGTTTACCTTGAATTTCAACTTAATTTTTTTTTAAATATATATTATGTGACTTCTAATTTATACATAAAAGTAAAAACAAAAACATATGTCTCGTACTTTTATCAAAACGATAAACTATTTTACAAAATTATAATATTTTAAAATTCCTAAATAGATTATTATGAAACCCTGTTATTATGTTTAACATATAAAAAATACTAATACACTATTTTTTCGGGCGGATGGGGGTTATCATCTTGTGCCCAATAACTCAATCAGTTGAGTTCCATATAAAAATTGCTAACGTTGAAAGAGGTCAGCTTAGAGATTGTGAGGCTCTTGGGCCTCGTATCGATACTTAGCAACTGGCACTGGTTACTTGATATCACCCAGTTAAATGCTGTACAACGATTTCCACCTCGCACCCTCAGACACCGCCGAACACATTCGTTGGATGAAGAAACATTGACCGACATTATGGGGGGTATGTTCAGCATGGTGCTAGGGATCCTTGTGAATGAAGTGGCCGTGATCAGTTCCCTGCTGGCCATCACTTGTAGCTCAATTAAGTTGAAATAATCAAGGGCATATCTGTTGCGAAAAATATAAATGACGCCATTGATCATTAGGTAAAAATACATCACTTTTTTAATACCCTTTATTTCCTATTACACCTTTCCCTATTATTTGCTCTAAACTCCACATAAACATTACCGTCATTAGAAAACTACCCTAATTGTTTTTCTATTCATATTTAAGTAGCCGCTAGCCTAATACCACACTGTGCATCCTCAAAGTATGATTCAGTGAGAATTGGGAACCTGCGTATTAAATTTCTTAAAGATGGACCCACGAAACAAAGTTAAAATTGCGACCGATATTGGTGTCATACCTCCTAAATAAATTACGTTCTTCAGGTTTGGACAGCGCAGTGAAGCCGCCAACCAAACTTCGTGAAGATGGGGAATAAATACGATAGGAACATGAGGAACGCTATAGCCCTTTATGGCCGTTAAGCGAAGTTTTCGATAGAAACCTGCTTAACTTTTGAACATCACGGTTTCAATGCCCTATTTTTTTAAAAATAAATTTGAGCCATCCAGTTTTACTGCACCAAGTTATATCTAGAACCATCAATTGTAGCCATTACCGTTCAAGGGAGCATACTCAACAAGTCCACAAAGTTTCATCATGATTTGATGGATAAGGTAATATTTATACAGCTTATATAAAAAAAATAAAGCATTAAGTGCCCTGGACCTAATCGGTGAAAAATGGTAAGTTCAATACACCTGTCGATTTCAATAAGGACAATGATGGATATATTGGTCTATATTTGTTAAGAAGCTTGAAAATCGAAATGGGGAATAAGGTCTTAAATTTTTAATTAAAAATTTGAGGGAACTCGGCCCCAAAGGAATTGACATTACGAGTTTGATACCCTTTAGAATTTGCTATGGGTGATCAAATTTGTATATATCAAGTTTGGTCAAGATTAATTATCTACCCAGTAGGCACTGTTTAAATACCTATAACATATCTAATGTTATAAAAATAGAAAATGTATCCCACCGGCTCCTAATAAGTGGTCTTTTAAAAAGTTTTTCTGCCAGAAACTTTATTGGGTACGTACTCGAAACTCTCCTTACGTTTTTTGGCGATCAGGTGATACAATAATATTTATATAGCTTACTTTATAAAAAATGAAATTACGGGCTCCCGGGCCCAATTAGTGTAAGAAAGTACGTGCAAAATACCTATTAATTTCAATCTAAATTATCTTATCTGTTACAGACACTCCTTCTATACAGAAGATTATTGCGTCCTAAATTAAAATGGATATGGTTGTCAAATTTGGTCAAATCGTGTAAAATGCATAAAGGAATACAGATTTAAATGTTTACTAAACAAAGATTTTGGGCCTGGGTCAAAAGGGAATACACATTATGAATTTATTGCCATGTAGTATTTTAATTATTGATCATCAAGTCTCTATTTACCAAGTTTGGTCAAGATCCACCCAATTAAACAGAAGCCAAAGTTAAACTAATTTTTATATAGCTTAAAAAGGGGGGGGGAATACATTTTTGGCGGGCCCCTGGCCCAAAATGAGTGGTAATTAAAATGTTTTAGCCATTTATCATTGTGAAAGTGTACATAACAACTTCCTAAAGTTACATGATTCTACCTACACAGAAAGTCTGAGAATTAGTGATGAGTGAGTCAGTGAGTGAGGGCTTTGCTTTTCAGATGTATATATTGACTAAAATGATATATGGTAAAACATATATAGTTAGTGGAGTAAACACAGGAAATTAGTTTTTATATTTCTTAAGAGTAAAACTAAATATATCTGAACAGAAAATTATTATTAAAACGTTTAGTGGATCACGAGACCATTGTGAATTTCATATGTTTTCGTTCACATTATTTCGACGTTTATGGCAAGACTGAACGTTTAACAGATCTTTTATTATTGAAAAAATAACTGTGTTGAAAAATTCGTATTGAGTTTCTTTTAAAAATCATTTTAAAAGTAGTTATTGATTTAAAAATAACAAAACTATTCTTTACAAAATTTTCACTGTGATGATCACTATAGTTTGTAAAATCTTAATTTTCTTTATGATCTGGTATAGTTTAAAGATTCATTAAAGAAATGCATTCAAAATTAACAAGAGTAACGCCATTATTTAATAATTAATACTGGAAACACTAAAGGAAAGAACAAAGAGAAAAGTAGTAATAATAATGTATTTAATTCTAACTTGGAAATAAAACAGGAAGATAATCTAATGAAACACTCCGATAGACATAGGGATAAAATCACTTTTCTCATTCCGTAAGCAAGAATAAACACATGCAAATTCTCGTTCTTCCCGTTCGAAATGCGGACGTGGATTGGGTTGACAAAATGCAAGACTGGATATAAACCAAGGATGAGCATGGTACGCAATCATCATATATATATTTACCCTCAATTATCCTGCCGGAACGCTGAGGGACATCACTCTGTTTTTTTTTAAATATATAGACTTAAAAATCATAATCATTTTGGTTTCCAGATTAACATTTAACACCCTCCAAACTATTATTAATAACTAGTTTGTGCTGCGACGCCGTGGCGCCTGCGGCGCCCCCTGTTTTAAGGGCGCCTACGGCGCCCACCTTTTTCAAAAGCCCAACTAACTTGTCATTGTATGATAAATACGTTATATTAAACGTTCTTAAATGTACACAAAGTATTTTATAATAGAGTTTTTTTTTCTATTGGAAAATCTTAAGTAAAATAGCCTTATATGATAAATACTAAATATTCCTGAAATGTACACAAAGTATGTATATAATACTAGTTTGTGCTGCGGCGCCGTGGCGCCTGCGGCGCCCCCTTTTTTAAAGGGCGCCTACGGCGCCCACCTTTTTCAAAAGCCCAACTAACTTGTCCTTGTATGATAAATACGTAATATTAAAATTTCTTAAATGTACACAAAGTATTTTATAATCGTTTTTATTTTTAATTTTTTTTTATGTCAAAAGCCCAAGTAACTTATCCTTGTGTGATAAATACGAAATATTCCTGAAATGGACACAAAGTATGTATATAATATAGGTTGTGCTGCGGCGCCCACTTTAATTTAGGGCGCCTACGGCGCCCACTTTTTTCAACAAACTTGTCCTTGTATGATAGGTACGTAATATTAAACTACCTTAAATGTACACAAAGTAATTTAAAATAGAGGTTGTATTTTTTACAGTGCTAATCACCACACGATTTTTAAAACTAATTTTAGAAAGCAGCGCACCAAATTACTGCACCAAAAATACCTCTTATCGAACGTCCGCATGAAATTGTTTAATTATTAATAACTAGATTGTTCCGGGGCGCCGTGGCGCCTTCGGCGCCCACTTCTTTTAGGGCGCCTACGGCGACCACCTTATTCATAAGCAAAAATTAAACTTGCTGAAATGTTCACAAAGTATTTTTATAGGGGCCGTCCATAAAGTACGCCACTTTTTTTGTCAAAACCCCAAGTAACTTATCCTTGTTTGATAAATACGAAATATTAAACTTCCTGAAATGTACACAAAGTATTTTATAATTATAAATCATCAAATCCTATTTTTACATCGTTCCCTTTTTCCAAAATTAAGATATAAGCTAAAGCAATGACGTCATATAATATATTTTTTACAGCGCGTCTTTAATTTGTAATTAATTTGCACACCTTTTGATGCACACCTTGTGTTAAATATAAGATCAACCAATGACGTCATATTAAATATTTTTACAGCGCTAATCACCACACGATTTTTTAAAACTGCTATAGACTGTTGTACATCATCAGCGTTCCACATCCAATGAGTGAGCCACTTGGGCTTTTATATTATTTATAGTGTGGAGGGTGTTTAATGTTAATCTGGAAACCAAAATGATTATCCAATTTTTTTTTAAAAGCAGGGTGATGTCCCTTAGCGTTAGGCTACATAATTGAGCGTAAATATATATATGATTGAACAATTTCATGCGGAGGTTCGAAAAGAGTTATTTTTTGGTGCAGTAATTTGGTGGGCTGCGTTCTAAAATTTCTCGCCGTAAAAAGGTATTATATGACGGCATTGTTTTGGCTCATATTTTAATTTTGGAAAAGGGAACGATGTGAAAAGAGGATTTGAGGATTGTTAATTATAAAATACTTTGTGTACATTTCAGGAATATTTCGTATTTATCATACAAAGATAAGTTACTTGGGTTTTTGAAAAAGGTGGGCGCCGCAGGCGGCACGGCGCCGCAGCACAAGCTAGTAACTTAATATATATAAAGAGCTACTGTGAATGTTATCATTTGTTTTGTTTGTCTTTTTTCTTTTAAAATCAAAATTACATGATACACATTTATCAAATAACACCCATACGATTAAAACCACCATTTCATTTTACAAGTATAAATTATTAGAAACCTTTAATTTTAACAAACCTAATGAGTCTTACGTAAGGCCCTGTAATTGGTTTTGTACAAGTCCAAGTGTAATTTCCTCCATCAAGAGGAGCTGTTTGTCCATAACAAACATCTCCGGTGAAATTCGGGAAGTTGCTTTTTTGCCTCGGGTCTGTTTGGAAGATGTCAATTTGAAAGTTGCGAAGACGATGAGCAGAAATAGGATCGTCATTTCTAAAATATTGAGCACAATCACATTAGAATAGCTCCAGACTGAGACAATGCGTCAAACAATTTCTAAGTACAATTCAACAGCTTATGGTTTGAGAGTTAACTAGATTTCAAAAAAGAGCTAAATGTAAATCTAATTAAATTAATATTTGCTTCAAATGTCCACAAATATATAATCTAGAAATTTTCAATAAAAATTTTAAAGAGAAGTTATTATTTCTTATCGTTTCGATAATAGAAAGCTCATGTAATGCTTAATGTAGTCTTGAATTAGGGTTGATATGCTTCATCAGCTGCAACGTATACTGGTTATTTGTCTTGTCACAATTTTGATTAAATACTTTACACAAAATACCATCATGGAGCACATGTTTGCAGTGTCGATAACAGGACATATTTTTCATGGATGTCATTTTAAATGCTTACTTCACCTTTAACTACTTAATTCAATTCCAGAAAGTATATTCTTGAGAAAAGGCATTTCTATCTAAAGTTCTACAATCTTTTAAGATTGTGTTTTTTTTAATCTACTTCAGTGAACTTTATTTTTGTTAAAATAATATTTTGTTAGAATTTTGTATGAAAATGCTTCACGCATAGTGGTTGGAGCTAGACAGTTATAATTGATATTTTAAAAGTTTATTCATTACATATGTCACATGTCATCGCCAGTGGTCATTTAATGTTAGGGGTGTGAAAGAAGTGCGCCTACGCCTATGTAGAAGACATAGTTTTCCAACAGTCGTAGTCTTCACCGACTCAAGATCCTCTCTGGAATCTCTGGGTGGTAGCTCATTAACATGATGTTAATTGGTTCTAATTTAGTTCTAGAAAATAAAATTAAATTAAAAGCTCAATATTTTGTTTCTGTTTCGAGAAAAGGTTCGAACGAAATAGGAACAATAACTCTCGGTTCATTAAAATAATTATCTAAATTTTCATTCGCAATTTAAACATCTTATTAGATTATTATCATACTAAATGGGCCCCGGGCCCCAAATAGTGACTGATGTAAATTTAAAATCCCCTCTATATTTTAATCTGTATAATGATGGATATATATTATATATGCAAAGTTTGGTCGAGATCAATCAATCCATTTAAAAACGTAGGTGACACATCCCCCGCCCACCCTGCGTACTTAAACTTTAATATATATATTTATATATATATATATATATATATATACATATATATANATATATGATATACAGGGCCGGCCTCAGGCCACTGCAACCCGTGCGGCCGGAGTGGGCCCCGCTCTTTCATAGGCCCCAACTTTTTAATTTTCACTTATTATCCTTCATTTGTTATCTTTATCCAAACTCGGCGCTGCACAATCCGATTCGCATTATAAGCCATATAGGGCCCCGCAATTGCTAAGACCGGCCCTAATGATATACATATATTGATATGTAATATAATCTTGTCTAATGGATTATGTGCTTCAAAACCCGCTTAGACAAAAACATTCGAAAAAATATATGCTTCATAAGTCTTCAGTGTTAATAAACGAACCGTTAAATTTGCAATGGCATGAACGAAAAAAAGGTTGAATAACTGTTTTATTATCAGATATATTATATATGTTAATATCAGGTCAAAATAAAAAATTTGGAAAATATTTTTCTTTGTTACTTTGACGTGGTATAAACCAAAGATTTTAAGAAGTCGCATAGTTTGTTTGTTGTTTTTTGTTTATATATTATTCGTCCATTTTTTTTAAATTTATTTTTACTTATTTAAAGTTGTTCATACGCTAACCGCTAACTATGAAATTGAAACCTGCTCACCTGTTCGTCAAGATCATTTGCTCTATGACGTACTGTCCTTTCAGATCCACCATCCACCAGGCCGGGTTGTCCATACCAGTTTCTATTCCGCAGAAATCCGTACTCGTTCTCGTTACGGTATTTCCGTCGTTTCCCCAGTTCACATTTATGCGAAAGATGGAACTCTGGCTCACGGGCCTGTAGATGGCGGCGTTGAACAGTGCACATGTGACTTGGTCTGACAATAGATAGACGAAAAATACACCAAAGAAAAACATTTGTCTTTGTGTGGTCATGGCGACTTGACGGCGGGGAAATCACTTCTTTGATAAGAGTGCGAGATATCTGCTATGACACACACAAACGTAAAGACCATCACAGCATGTTAGCGTTAAGACTTAGTATATGCAAAAGAAATTATTCGTGTACTGTTAGTTAAATGAATACACAAAATGTAGATAACAAATGTAAGATGAACGCTCAATGTCCAACGGCCCTTTCTGTCACTCTAAGAAATGTTGAGTAAATAACCATAGCCTCTCATATTCTTCAAATTTTAATCCACGAGAATCTTGCCGAGACAATCGTCTATGACTCTCACGCAATGGTGCTTTACTTTTTGCCGTAGTCTAAAATCATTGTCTTAAGGCAATGCTCGTATTATTGTGGAATTGATTTTCCAACCAATTCTTTTAATCCCGATATCCGTTTCCGTCTTCAATGGCCTGGATCGTGGACAGTGGAAATTGTCTTACAATTGTTCCGCACCGAATGTAGTATTTTCTTGTGTTTGCGGCATTTCCTTGGCATTTGTTTGTTTGGTGAACGCAGCAGGGCATGAAAAGTATTCTGAAGACAATTTGACATAATGTCTATAGCCTGTCTTGAGGTTTCGACATTCAGTTGACAATTGTTGACGGAGCATGAACGAGAATGTTGAAGTGTACTTCAGTAGCGACTTCCGGCGTATAGATTGGCAATATTATAAACGACAAGTTTAAAAAATGGAATCCTAGTCAGATTTACAAGATTCAAACGTGTGAATGTAACGTGTAAAATATCAATGTTTGAGAACCAGTCATTGCGGATACGAAAATCATGCAGGGGCGTAGTTAAGAAAAAGTGTAATTTATATATTGTAATGAGCAATATTGCTGTAAATGAGCCTCTTTTCGCTTAGCCGCAGTGTCACCAATGAAACTACATAGCACTCATTATAACTGCACCACGGATGTTTGAACACTTAATGATTGTTCCCCAATGCAAAACCTACAGAAATACGATTGAAGCGAAAATGATACTAATTTAATGCGTTATATCTCCATTTTAAAGAAAAATGGCTGCAGTTAGATCTGTGTGAGAACCTTTAAAATTCATTTTAATCCATCAAATAATGAATAAAACATATCAAATTATGTGCGTTGTGTAAAGCAGAATCAAACTCCGATAAAACCATACGGGTACATAAAAAATATTTAGAAAATATATCGTTTTTCTAATAATGTATGTATCTAGAGCCTGCAATGCAATGAACAGAGCAAGTGCAAAGATGACCGGGATTATATAAGAAAAACATATCACATACTATAAATGAAAGCCTTTTTTTTCTATTTGGTATTGAATGACAAGTGTTACAAAATACACAAATACATCAGTGTTACAAAATAAAAAAATGCATTCGTAATATAAAAGTTAAGCATCATCAACGGCAGCGCTATTATTTGGTATCAAGACTGAATTCATAAAATTTACTTTACATGTTTTGTAAGGAAAAAATCTATTGCCGAATTAAAAATTTTTAAAAATCACTAACTTAATAGTAATGTATTAAATACTCTTTGCGAGAGTGGGCGTTGAAAGTTCAGTAGACTGCAGAGGCATAAAGAAATGTGCTTGAATGCATCGAGCCTAGGGGTTGGTTGGTTACTTTGTTTCTTATAAAATAAATTGTGACCCTTGATTGAAAATTACATCATGACACGATGTAGTTGCTCATGCGTAACCATCTCTATTCTTTAAGTAATCCGGGTGTAAGTGGTAAAGAACTTCAAATACCTATTAGCCATTATATCTAGAGATGGTAACTGTTAAGTTGAAATTCGAGCTACAATTGAGTCGGCTTTGGCAGCAATGACGCAATTAATCAAAATATTGACCAACAAACACATTAGCCTCAAAGCTCAGGTTGTACAGAGCTCTCCTGTGAAAGCAATTGTCCTGTATGGATGTGAGACCTGGACAATGCTGGTAACCACTGAAAGCAAGTTTCAGGCATAAAATTTCGAAAAAGAATGCGTGAGAAAACTTTGCGTCAATAAAGAGACACAAGCTGGTATGGTTCCGTCAGCTGCTGTGACATGATAACCTGTCAAAAATCATCCTTCGATGCACCGTAGATTGGGGCCGGCGAAGAAGTCTGCAGCGGAAAAGTTGGCTCGAAAACTTATAAGATTTGTTAGGGATGAGGTTGAATGAATTACTGGCCGCCGTTCAAGATAAGCGAATGTGGAGATCGTTGTCTATTGATGGATCTATGTGTTCCCCCCAAGACAACAACGGTCACAGAACTGATGATGATGATGCATGGGACATTGAAAGCTAAACTGGTTTTACTGGAATCCTTAGATGTAAATCAAAAATAATAAAATAAGTATTATAAAATAATGTAAATCAAACAAGCGTGTTAGAAAACAAGATTTTTAAAAACTTTGCAAAACAATGAACTTGTTTGAAAGAAGCTTTTTGCAACGAAAAAGCAAAATATAAAAATCATGAGTAAAATACCTAAACACTTCTAAATCAAAGCAGTGGTCTTCAGGACGTTTTGTGTGGAAAAGTACAAAAATCATTGACAGGTGTCAACATATCGCATCATTTTGTTTCCAAAATTTTCTTACAGACATTTTTATTATAACAATACAGTAAACTGTATTTGTATTAATGCTTTTAGAAATGAACAGATGTAATCTTAACATCACTGAACTATGGCTAAATAAGCTAAAACATTATTAATTATTTCATTTAGAATGGGTACTGCTGTAGAGCTTTTCAATAAAAACAAGATGCTCAAACAAATTGTGTAATCAAAACAGTAAGTATAATGTTAATACCTGTTTTAGTTATTTGTACTGACGAAGGTATTAGCTGAAACTTCTACTTTTAAGTTAGTCAATTCAAAAACCTTTAATTTATTATTTTGATTACACAATTTGTGTATCGTGTATTTTAAATTAATATTTAAGATCAACAAACCTTAACTTCAAGTTCATCTTTGCTGTGTCAATTGTCATGACGTGTTTTAATTTTCCATCGTAGAGACGACTCCTCTGTGACGTTTTGTTAGCGTTCATCAAAGAAAACAGCCACCGCAAACACAAAGATGTGTGCTACTAGACATGCTAAAGTTTCAAGCCGTTTGTAGACGAAGAATTCAATAAAACAAGTGAACTGTATGGGCCCCACATTGTCGTACGTTGTCTTTGGTGCCACATTTTACTGCAGCTCTTCTAGCTCCATCTGATAATTTAACGCTGCCCTTTCGTCAATATGAAATGTGTTTTTCCAAAAATCTCTAGATTACGTTTTCTGCGCTTCAAAACCACGAAGGCTAATAAAACAATACAAATAAAAGAACGGATATAAAAAATCAAAACCTGACATGCTATTATTGCAATGGAGAATGTCTTTTACTTCATGATTGTAAGAAATTAAAAGAATAACAATAGGAACTGTCCACATCAACTTAACGTATTAGTTTCGAACTATAACATTTCTGGAGATTTTAAGAGATTATAAAACATGATTTTCAATTTATTTTATTTTTTATGAAAAAATAAAAGGCATCTAATAAATCTAGAAGATATATGTAATTTTTAAAATAAAGTTTGCCCGCATAATTTTAACAATCAGGATGTGTATAATTTGTCAACACTTATATTATAAAATGTAAAAATATAATAACATACCGCTTCATTGTATATATATATATATATATATATATATATATATATATATATATATAATATTTTTAAACCTTATTTCCCAACGTAAACAGTTCTTAAATGTTCGTCTTTTTGCTGATCAGCGATTAACTTCCCATGACTTGAAGTAGGGTTCCCAATCTTTTGAGACTTTTCAAATTGACGTGAATTTTGAAAAAATTATTTCAAAATTTTTAAAATTTAAAAATCATGTCATGGGTTACTTTGAGTTATTGAACAAGACATTTGTTAAATCTCTTGGAAACAACACATGCGGATTATAGGTTCTAAATATTTTATTTACTCAACAGAAGTTTGTTGAACACGAAATTTAATGTGATCAATTATCAGAATAAGATTAGCTATGATCTATCTTCTAGACCAGGGGTTCCTAACCAGTGGTGCATGCACCCCAAGGGGTGCATGAGCAGGTTCCAGGGGGTGCATGAACCATTCAGAGAAGAAAAAAAATGAGGAAGAAAAAAGTTAAAATTTTGCCTGTGACTGGTACGACTTTCCGATTGTTATCACCCCCTCAAAATCGTTAATAAATAATAAAAGAGAGAGAGAGATGGAACACAAAAGCCTAAGTGCTTCCTCTGTGGTAAAATCCTGTGCAATAACAACATGAAGCCTGTTAGACTACGAGAGCACTTGGAGAAAGTCCATCCATCCAATTCCAAGGACTGTGTTGATGTCTTCAAGCTGAAGAGAACTCGCTTCTTGACCTCAGGTACCTTGCCCAAGCTTTGACTTTCTTTGTCACATAAACCTGCACTAGAGGTTCCATATCTTATTGCAAAGAACAAATAAGCCCCACATCAATGGAGACCTTTGGTGAAGCCTCGTGCTCTGGAGATGTGTGGTCACCAGCAGAGGAAGCAGGTTGAGAAAGTCCCTTTGTCCAATGACACTATTCATTCCAGGATTAGTGACATGGCTGCAGACATTCTGGATCAAGTCTTGTGCGAGATGAGAAGCAGTCCTTTTCCATTTAGCATGCAGCTGGATGAATCCACTGATGTAGCACAATGCTGTCAGATTCTTCTATTTCTGAGACGTGTCCTCAGTGGATTGCTGAAGGAGGAATTTCTCTTTTGTAAGCCACTCCTAGCTACTACCGAAGCTGCTAATGTGCTGCAGCTAGTAAGGGCATTCTTTATTGAAAACCAGTTTGACTGGACTTCAAGAATTTCTTCAATTTGCACAGGTGCTGCTCCCTTCATGCTTGGTAATAAGTCCGGTGTTTCAGCACTGTTAAAGAAAGAAGTTCCAGATATTGTCACTACACACTATATCCTTCATCGTCAGGCCCTGGCGTGCAAAACGCAACCTCCAACCTTGAAGTCAGTTCTTTCTACTGCAGTCCAAGTTGTAAATTTTATCCGCTCACATGCCTTGAACCACTGCCTCTTCAATTTCTTCTGTCAGGAGGTGGTCTCTGAGCATGAAGTTCTGCTCTACCACACTGAGATGCGCTGGTTGTCCAGGGGATGGATACTTTCTCGGTTAGTAGAACTGAGAGTGGAGCTTGCCATTTTCTTGCGAGAAAAAGAGAGTGACCATGCTGACAAGTTTGACTGTCCAAATTTCATTCATTACTTGGCATACTTGGCTGACATCTTCACCATCTTGAATGAGTTGAACACATCTCTCCAAGGACCTGCTGTGACTGTAATGGATGCTACTGAGAGATGGCAAGCCTTCCTTAACAAGCTGCCACTATTCCAACGACGACCAGAAAATTCCAATTGGGGCCAACTTTCCACTCTTGGATGAAGTTGTAATATCTGGTGCAGAAGGAAGCACTGAGGGATCACTGTCTGACAACATCAAAGGGGAAATTTCAGAGCATCTTTCAACATTGCAAAGGTCCTTTGATGGGTACTTCTGTCAAGACATTGCTAGGAAAAACCTTTGGATTCGCAATCCTTTTTTCTGTGACTTGGACAACATTGACGACAGTGACTTAACTAAAGATGACCTGATTGATTTGAGAACCAGAGAAGTACTGAGGAGTGCCTTCAGTTGCAATACCTTGATTGAATTTTGGTGCGTCCTACTAGATTCCTACCCACAACTAGCCAAGAGGGCACTACTGACTCTCCTTACATTTGCCACAACCTATCTCTGTGAAGCAGGATTCTCCACACCTTTGACGATTAAAACCAAGGAAAGTAAAAGTTGAATGCAGAGAATGACATGAGAGTTACTTTGTCCAAAACAGTCCCCAGAGTTAAATCGCTGATTGATCATAAGCAGCAGCAGATCTCTCACTAAATTCCCTGTTGCCTATGGTCAAAACTGTTGTGTTCCTAAAATAAACATAAGTTTATGATGCATTTTCTGCAAGTTTCACGAGGGGGTGCATGAACTTTTTTTGGCATCTGAAGGGGTGCATGGAACCCAAAAGGTTAGGAACCACTGTTCTAGACACGCAGCTGTTTTTCGATCACATTGATAATATTTTGTAAACAGCTTTTATTTTTTTATTTATTATTTTATTTTTATCCCCATTTTCATTTTGTAAAATACTGGCTTTTTACATTTATATGTTTTCCCTTCAAAGGTGTTGTTTCTCTGGCATTATGTGTATTACATATTCAATCTCTGGAATAATTTAAACTACAATGTCCTGCTTATTATTTTATTACTTTAGAGCCGTTCATCAAATATTTTGTTATAGAATTCTCTCAAAATAATTTTAATTGAAGTATTCTTGACATCGCATTTGAAATTTAATATTTCAAGATGTGTTGGCATTCATATTTCAGTAAAGTATTCAAATTAAGAAGGAGAAAATTTATGTTTATAGTTGTAATAAATGTTTACTAATGAGTCACGATTTCTGGTGTACATGGACACATTTTAGACTAATCTAGTGTTTAAAAAAAAGTAAAAGTTTTGATAATCTTTATCGACATGCCACCATTTTGATTAAAACCTGTAAAACACACACTCATTGAATGTCAAAATCTTCTACTAGAGTAATTTAAACATTTCTTTTGTTAAATGAACAAGGGTTAAAATATTTTAAAATCAATTATGTATCAATTTTCAAAATGTCTAACCCTAGCCCTAATCCTCCTTCTTCAGTTTTCATGCTTCCTAGCCTTATCCCTGGTCCTTCTTTATCAGATGTCAAACTTTATAACCCTAACCCTATCCTTAGTCCTTCTTTGTCAGATTTCAAATTTCGTAACCCTAACACTAGCCCTAGATATTCTTTATCAGATTTCAAACTTTCTAATTTGAACAGTGCAATGAAATTAAATTAAAACAATCGGTCAATACATTTTCATAATGTGAATATTAATTCATTAACGTAAACCAGGCAAATATTGCCGGGGGCGTGGTTGAATCTTCATTCCACCAATGTAACTAGACATTTCTTTTTATTACGGTAGTAGCAAACATGATAATAACACTTATGTGTTGTAACTTATGAGGCAGGATGTTTGGAGAAAACATCTTTTAAACACACGACAACTGACTGAGTTATTATAGATTTATTTTAAGAAATTGATCATTGGCTGAATCAAAAAATAAATATTAACGAAACAATTTACGACTTCATAATACCAGGAAAAAATTATCATTTTCAAATGCTCATAACATCTTCAAGAGTTCTAATATTCTGAATAATAACATGCTAATTATTTCAATGAATTAAACTATTTAAAAAAAAATGTTTTCTATCGGTCAATTATTTAAATTGTCAAAAAGGTGAAAAACTAACAAAGTATTTATGTTTTATCTTTATAATAATAATAAATTGATTATTTATATTGCGGTATACCCCAGTAAGAAATTTGGCTCACTGCGCTTTACAAAAAATTATAATAACAAATATAATTATCAATACATACAATGTTAAACTTTCATATACAAACTACAACATATAATGACAATACTGTACAATTAAGCTACGTTTATCGTTTAAAGTTTAAAGAAATGTTTGATTGTTGTTTAATTATTTTGACAGTTAGGTTTCCTTGACACTACGATTTTGTCAACTTCATAAATGCTCATTCTAAAACTTAATTAAAGCAGTTAAATATTGTCTTGTTAAAAATTTTCAGGGATGGTTTTGTACCTTAAGTACTTTTAACACTAAGTTCTTCAATTATAATTTTGTTATTTTGACCTGGTCTTTCTAAGTGACAAGTTTGACCTTACATAAATTGTATTTTGAAACGATTACTTTGATTAAAATACGAGTCTCTATTTGGATGCTTTGAAATATTCAGAAAATCATCATTTATGTAAACTTTTAAAACAATGAGTTGCAACTGTATTTATAGCTAATATAGATCCTGATGGGTTTCTTTTCGTATGGATTATTTCGATAAAAATATTTTTTACTGTGTATTTATTTCTATTCACACAGTTATACAAATGCATTTACTGGTGTTTGCCGGGAATGTTTTGGGTATATCGCCTTCTAAAAGTATTCAAAGTAATTTCAATTTAATTCATCAACAAAGGACAATCATGTATTTCCTTGTTAGGAATTTTCATTAAATTCTTAAAATGTACCAAATATAAATGTTACCGCTGTAAATTTGCGTTACAATCACACGTCACTTGTCCATCACATTATAGAGAACTGAAAATATTTCAATTCTTTTAAAGCGTATATCACTTTTTTTTTAAAAAGAACATTATATTTTGAAAAAGAACAGCCAGATTGCAAATTATTTTACTTTGGTGACCGTACAATAATTCATATCTATTATTTTTTAATTTTAAAAAAAAATTTTCAGAAGACAAAAAAGATTGCGGCAAAGGTCCTCATTTATTATCACCAATGAATTGTCACATTAGCAATTTATCGTTAAATGAATGGGAAAAAAAGTGTTTAAAAAATTAGCTCAAAATTACCAAAAGAAAATATTGGTCTTTGGCTCATTTACAATAACGTGTATGGGGCATGACAAAGGGGAAACTCTACACGATTTTTTTAAAAATATTTCTCACCACACTTAAATTTGATAACAAATAAATGCAATATAAAATCAATGCGCACTCTTTAAAAATGAGCTGATGCACTAAAACACATTTCAGTCAAATTACATTCAAACAATCATTACAAAAAACGTTTTTATTATCTTACAGGGCTTACAGATATTTGAAATTTTGATTTTTTTAAAAATGTAATATTTCAAAAAGACTCAATTTTAAAATGATACTCATGAAATTATACATTGACTTATAAAATGTTTTTCAAATAATATGATAGTTTTTAAAAAATAATTATTTTTTTTGGTTTTGGTAAATATCCTCACAAATTTTCATAATTCCAGACAGCTAAACAAATACACTTAATGTGAACACAGCGAAAGAAAAGCTGTTTTTTATTGCTGCCATTAAAAAACATCTTTTTAAAATGCCATTATACTTTTTTTTAAAAATAGTGGGCATCATGGCGGTCGTACAAACCAATCTACTTTAGTAATGACAACAGGAATCTTGGTGATACAAAATACTACCCTGAGATCTAGACCCATAGTGAAAAAAAACGTATATACAAAGTTTTTGAGGCACCCTGGTGATACATCTGGATAATTGTATCAGATCATTCTTACAAAAAAGAAAGTCAAATAAGCCGTTAACTAATCGTATATATTTAGTCCTACTAAAAAAATTCAATTTCTTTGTCCAAAATAGCCTTCAAGCAGCATACTCATTAATACCTACGTTACATTGATAGTTTATAGCTACAGAAGTTCCATGTACTATTTTGTGGGGTTAATTTCTCAGATGTTTTCTTTCATCAAGAGAAACCTACGCAAAATGAAAACTAATCGTCCGAGCATTTATGCAGAAAGCCTAGAGTCTATGAGTCTATCCTGTAGTCTAGTAGTCTGTCCTTGAATCCATGAGTCTATCATTGAGTCCATAAGTCTATGAGTCTATCCGAAGAATGATGTTGAGCAATTAAGGCCACTAGGAACTGTAATGCCGTTGATGGTGATGAAGATTGCTTAGAATATCATTGACTTTTTTAAACAACACATATTGGATATCAAAGTCACTTTATCGACGAGTTATAAGCTAAGCTCCTAGTAATTATTTATAAAATGAAACCACTTATGATATAAATAAGTTGGGATTGTATCAAATCTAAAAATAACAGATCGTTAGTTTCCTTCATCTCTAGCGGGATGTTTGCTGAAGAAAGAAAGCAGAGGAAAAAAACAACAACTGGTTAATTAGGTTCTTCATGACACATAGAATTTTAATGAATTTTACTATCTTTTTTTAAAAATGAATTTCTTTTATATAAACGTATATAACTATTTTAAATCTTTAAACATCAACCAAGAATACTAGTAAAGATATAATTATTCAGATTGAGTACACATAGTTTGTGTTCTTACCGGAAGAAGATTTCGGTTATCTTGCAATGATGCCATTGTTTGACCGTTGAAAATTGGCCGAATATTTATATTAAAGACACTTCTAGCCATTTCCTGGACATCACTAAATTCCTGAGCATGTATAGGTGTGTCCTCTGCCCTATCCCCTACTTCCTGATCATGAGTGGATGAGAGGCTGGATATATTTTGTTGCATCTGAGAAGCCGGTAGAAAATTATTACCAGACATGGCAAAATGGCTGACCTGCTTCCCGTTAAAGGATTAAGAATATCCAATCTTAAATTTGAATACTTTTAGTTTTTTAAAAAGAAGACAAGATTTATATCTATTTTTTGTAACTTTTTATTTTAAGATTTAAAAAAATTAAGCAAATATAAAATTTGTTTTTAAAAAGCACACAGATTTGCATAAATTATTACTTATTTCCTGGAAAAAGACCGATTTTTGTTTTTAGTACTACAGTTACTTCCCCTTTCTCCCAATTGACTGGTTAAAATTTAAAATCTTGACATACCTTGGCTCAAGAGGACAATCTCCACTAGCACTTCATCTGAGTTGTCAAGAGATAAACTCGAGCCCATCGATAACAAGTTCACATATGTGGTAATCCAAATCAGGTTTGAAACAAGTTAGAGAAATCCGTGAATATGTCTTTAAAAATAGACATCTGTTTTGTACCATTTTTTGTATGTACCATTTTTGTAGCACTCGGTTTTGTGAAAACAATTATAATAAATAAACACTCTTGCTTTGTAGCATCTTTTGTTGATTTTTAACCAAAGATACATAGCCACCTATTTTTTCCCATTCGGTTCTCAGCTATAAGGCTTCAGCTTTGCCAGTTTATAATTAAGAAAATTCTTAATATCAGAAAATCAAATTATTAATTAATTAGTAAAACTTTTGCGAGATGAAAAAAAAATTATTTTAAAAAATTAACTTACTTTATTAAATTGTTGAACCAATAATAATCATAAATTAAGTTTGTATTTTATCTCTCTGTTTTTGATAACATAACAACTTTTTTAAAAAATATTCTTTTACTTAAGATCAATACAATTTTTTTTAAAACTCAATTAATCCATATAGGCTAATTTATATCTGACAAATGTGTATAATTATTATTATTCGATTTTTTCATTTCATGAAAATTCATGTTTTAAAATAGCTGTATTTCGATGTCTGAATATTGCGAAACATTAAGGGGCAATTTTAACAAAACAGCCATTTTTCTCTATATTTAAATAATTTTTAAATTTTCTAGTATTTTATAAACTTATCACTTTGTTACGAAGATATCAATATGCTGAATTTCAATGTAATGAAACGCTGTTTTTATTTATTTTTAATACAAGTAACAATATTAGTTTTATTGCAATTTTAGTTACTACTGCAGCCACGATGAATCCATTTTAATGACTAAATTTTAGACTTAAATTTCACATTACTGTAGCTACACACAAAGCACATTGCAAATAAAACCTTCCTTGAAATCAAATTTTTTAAAATTAAAACTACGGAACAAGTCTCTATTCAGACATTTCAAAGTCTTAATGTACATCCAGAATCTTACATTATACCTCCAGCTTTTATGCCTCCATGTACCACCAACTTCAAGAACATTCTACACTTAATTTTCTTGTTTCGTACTGTTTAAAATTAATTCAACATCTATCAACACAGTTTCATATTCACATTTATATATTAGATTACACGAAGTTTGACGTTCCAATTCTATAAATATATACATGCCTAGTAAAATATTGAACCTCGGGAGTTTCTAAGATTATACTGAATACAGGCTTAAGCCTGATAAGCTTCAGCTTAAACATATGAGATTATAAAACTATATTGATTTATCGACCCGGACTTTGCCAAGTAATCCAGTTATTCATTCTATCGATTTTGTTTTTGTTTTGGTAATCCTAGCAGGACCAAGAATTTGAAATCGATAGTAATATTTTCTTTTCAATTCCTTGACATACAGTATACCCTCACCTATTCGCGGTTCCTCATTCACGGCCCCGCATATTCGAGTGTTAGGTCCTTAACCCTATCGCATCGTACTGTACTATATTATTACTACCTGAACTGTGTGTGCTGTATTTATCTGTCTAAGTCTCTCTTAATTTTTTTTCATTTACTTTTTAATCAAATACATATATTGTACGCAAAAAAATTACTCTACGGTACCGTAATACACTATGGGTAACTATGCTGTGGGGATGTTACTGTCCTCCTGTACCTACGTTTCTTTTTAATTAAAATATTGTTGCAAGATATGTGTTTACATTTTCATTACTACATTGTAGTTAAATACATAAATGCATGCAGTATTACTACATTATTACTGTATTAATGAGTAAAAGTGTCTTTATAAAGTGTTTTGGAAGCATTTTGTACCGTACATAATCTCATACATGGGCGCTTGAAAACTGCATCCAGTATTCCTGGTTTTTCGCTATTGGTGCAATGGGTGGGGGTTGGGGGGTGGTAAAGAACGTAATCCTCGCGAATAGCGAAGGATCACTGAATTATGTCAAAAAATTGCAAAGAAAAAAAATGTTCTTTTAAAAAAATATGCAAAGTCAAAATGAACATAAAGAAACACAATCTGGAAAACTATTGCCCAGTAAATAATGTGTGCATTTTAAACGACATCAGTGAAAGCTCTAAGTTCCTTGCTGGAATTTCCTCCATGTTAAGCCAACGCTTATTCACAGTACATGGTTTATTTGAAGTTTTTCATTTAAAGTCGAGTTTTTCAAGGCGCACCTCCATCTGTTCCATTATTGCTTTTGGGAGTTAAGCCGTACACATTAACTCATTTCAATAATCCTTTAAGACAGGGGTGGGCAAACGTTTTCTACGGAGGGCCGCATTGAATATTTTATTGTTTTAGGCGGGCCGCATATATATTTTGTCTACTTCAATTACGATACACAACGTATAAAATATGAATTAATGATAATAACCATGTACTTATCATTGTATTTCATATTCACACTCTTTTACACATGTACATTACATTTTAAAATAAGAACTGAAACAGTTTCTAATATGATAATAAAATTTTACTATTCATTATTAATTCAACAAAAGTTTATATTCACCTGTCATAATAACTACGAAGAAGTAGGAACATAAATTACGTATAAGCTGACCACAGAGTACAATTATAATTAATGAGATGTAAGTAACTTTCACAGTTTTGCATAATGTTATTGAACTGTGGAAATAATTTACTGGTTGTGATTCGCATGAGTGCATTCAAATTGCATTCAGTCAACAGTGATCTGTTCTTAGACTTGTTTATTATCATGCAAGAAAAAACTTGCTCACAGATGTATGTGGACCCAAATAGTGACTAAAATTTAGTAGCAAAGTTTTTTTCCAATAGTTACAAAAGTTTGGCTACAAAGTTTTTACGCGTGGAAATGCTGCTGCCGGCAAACAGCCAAAAAAAAACTCCAGCAGAAGAACTGACTTGAATTTCTCCTTCAGGTCATAATCTGCTCATAGGTCAAGCAGATCTAACTGTATATCCTTTGAGGCTGAATAAGCTTCTGAAATAAATGGCAAACTGAGGATATTGAAGAGTGTTTCCAGGTTCTTGAAGTCTTGGAACCTCCATTTAAATTACACAGTCAAGACATCGAAATGAGCCTTGTACTTGTCATCCGTTTCACCAGAAATGGTTTTCTCTTTCAGCAAGGGAAGGTGGCAATACCTGTTTCACCTGCTTGCCTGGAGAACAATGAGAGAATTGCCTGAAATGATTTAACATGCACATACATTTCATGTGCAAACAAGCTATTGCCATGAAGTTTGACATGCCTTTTATTTAACTTTTCCATAATGTCAACAGCAAACATAAAGTCTGACTTCCACTCTTGATTAACAATGGTAGTAGCAAAGTCACAAACAAAACCCTTCATCTCCAGGAACAGAACTATTTCTTCCTTAAGATCCCACACTCAACTCAATATCTTGTCCCAGGCTCAGCGCAGCGAACACTGCTGTGGTAGATAATATCATATTATTCAGTTTCCAAATCTTCAAGCCCTGTTTTTTTTTAGGTTGAATCATTAACAAGAGGAATCCATAGGGAGCAAATCACTACTTCAATGAAATATTTTTTGTTAAAATTAATTTAAAATTCAGCAGCTCAGATATGAAAAATGACTGAAGTACGAAAAGACGCTGTGGATGAATCGGATGAATGGTGGTGCGTTTATTTGCATGTCTATGTTTTGACAGTTAGATTGCTAAAATTCGTGAGGAACTTGACAGAACGTTGTTTCCGCCACATGATTTATCTCCTTCTTTTGATGTGAGGTCAAGCTTTGACATGTTCCAGCCTGTTACGGAAAATGAGGTCAAAGGTATTATTCTAAAATCTAAGCCAACGTCCTGCTCTCTTGATCCCATCCCCACTCCACTATTGGTTGAGTCATTAGATCTCTTACTCCCAACAGTAACTAATATAGTTAATGAAAGTCTAAAATCTGGCACCTTTCCTTCATTATGTAAATCTGCTATTATAAAACCCTTGCTGAAAAAACAAGGGTTAGACCAAAACAATTTAAACAACTATCGACCTGTGTTTAATATTTCATTTTTGTCGAAAGTCATTGAAAAACTTGTCTTAAAACAACTTTTTGCTTATCTAAATGACCACACTCTTCTAAGTCCCAATCAGTCGGCCTACAGACCTTCTCACAGCACAGAGACCACCCTGTTAAAGGTAACAAATGACCTCCTACTCGCACTGGACGGTGGGAAAATTTCTATATAGGTCCTCTTAGATCTTAGTGCAGCCTTTGACACTGTCGACCATCAAACACTGCTGAAAACCCTGCAAAATTATTTTGGAATTTCTGGCTCAGTTCTGGCTTGGTTTCAATCATACTTATCTAACAGATCACAGGTAGTATCAGTAGATGGCTGTATCTCTCACAAAGCTGACTTGCTTTATGGTGTGCCTCAGGGCTCTGTTTTGGGTCCGGTACTTTTTGTGCTGTATACAAGGCCAGTACTTCTACTGCTCGAAAAGCATTCAGTTAAAAGCCAATCATTTGCAGATGATACTCAGCTATATACTCACACATATCCCTCTAATTTGAACTCCGCTGTCCAATTGATGCAAGAGTGCAATGATGAGGTAAAGTCTTGGATGACGTTCAGCAAACTCAAGCTGAATGATGACAAGACTGAAGCACTTCTATTTTGTAACAATAAATCACGCAGTACTTTGTCTCTTCCGAAGTCAATTCACGTAGCCAGTTCGAAAATTCTGTTCACAACATTGACTAGGAATCTTGGCTACATTATTTCTAACAACATGTCTATTAACAACTTCATCAATCACATCTGTCGCTCTGCCTACACTGTCATTCGTCAGATCAGCTCAATCCGTCATTACTTAACAGTTAGTGCAACAAAAACTCTAGTCTGTGCTCTTGTTCTAGCTCGTATGGATTACTGCAATTCTCTTCTGTCAGGTGCGCCAAAACAATGCATTGAAAAACTACAGAAAGTTCAAAATTCAGCTGCCAGACTGGTGCTCAAGGCAAAATAACATGACCATGTTACTCCACTTCTTCACTCACTTCATTGGCCGCCTATACAAGCCCGTATTGATTACAAACTGGCCGTTCTCTGTCACAACTTCTTTTCGGACTCATGCCCATCGTATCTTACTGAACTTTTGTCGGTCTACTCACCCACTCGCCAGCTACGATCTTCTGCAGACACACGCGTTCTCTCTGTTCCTACGACACGCACCAAAACATTTGGGGAAAGGTCGTTCTCTTTTTGTGCAGCCAAACAATGGAATTCTCTACCATTACACATACGTAGTATTCAAACAACCAAGTCCTTCAAGACTGCACTTAAGACACATCTTTTCAACATTTATTTTCAAAATTAATGAAACAACATTTCTTGTAAATGATTAACGTAGCTTATGTATAATGTACTGTAATTTTTGTGTTTGTTATGATATGAAAGTTAATCTAATATTTATAGGTATGTTATTTCTTTCATGTAAAGCGTTGTGAGCCCAGTTCCTTACAGGGATACAGCGCTATATAAATAATCAATTTATTTATTATTATTTAGATTGCTTTCAATAAAGAATGTAATTTTTTTGTTGAGGAAATGAATATACTTTTTTGCTGGAGTTATTTTTTTTTAATAGGTATTCGTATACATTCGTTTTTTCTGTCACTCCAATCTTGTCCCGTGCGTGTTCCACCATGAGAGCTTCAGTGTCGACTGAAACTTTACAAAATAAACCACCTGAGGCTGTGTCCAAATATCTTAGTTCTTCATATATAAGCTATATAAATTATAATCATAGAAACAATTGGGGCAGGAGGGGTTGGGAGAAATGGTAACAGGTTCCAGTTAGAAAAACGGAATGTTTATAAAAGCTATAACTGATATGTTTTTATAGACAAAATGATTTTTAAATAATTAATAAAAAGTAAATTTTGTTATTTAAGGGACACAAATGATTTCAGAGAAGGTATTTTTTCACTAAGGAATTGGATCACACAGGGTCGGAAACCCTGAGATCCAATCATGGGATCGCAATGAGAAAACAGTTGTGCAGTTATGACAAAATCATCGAAAATAATTTTCTTTAACTTATTTAATTAATGGATTTACATTAACTTTATTTTTTAATTGTTATGATAACTAAGATAATTTTTTTTTAAATAATCCCCATCTTGATAGACCAGGAAAAATTAAGCCACAACCAGATTTTTGTACATGAAGCGAACAAATTGTGGGTGAGACTCCAGCGAGGTTTATAGATAAGTAGAAGGATAACATGCAAATAGGGTATGTATGAGCCTGACAAGATGTCACAAAACAGCGAACGTTTCGGAAAAGAGCCTTCTTCAACGAACAAATAGAACAAATACAAATGAAACTAATAAATGAAATTATTATTAAACTTAGCTGCATGCAGTAAAATCCAGAGCAAAAGAGAGCAATAAGAGGAAGAGGGAAGTAAGAGATTATATAGCAAAAGAGAGAGTGGGCGTGGCGATTCATTAGCATGTAGTCAGAAATCTGAATTAGTAGATGGGGTCTTCCAACAAATCGTGGCATCCCTACCTACATATATTAAGGACACCAACCACGATTTAAGGGGCCGTCCATAAAGTACGTCACGCTCCAGAGAGGGGGAGGGGAGTAAGAATGTGTGACCATTTGTGACAGGGGGGAGGGGGTCGGCCATGTATGACGTCAGGGTGTTTTATATTAAATTTTAATTATTTTGTTAATTAAAAAAATTATTTTTGTTCGAAAGTCGAAAGTGTGACGTACTTTTGGGGGGGGGGTGTCGGAGATTTATGACAGTTTGTGACAGGAGGAGGGGGGGGTTAAAATGGTCAAATATAGTTTGACGTACTTTATGGACGGCCCCTAATGACATTCGACTTCCTACTCTTCTTAAACTGGGTAGGAGCAAAAATTCCGATGGTTATGAGTGGAGAACTTGTTTTTTTCAAAGGAAGGCTCTGTAGTATGTTAGAATTTCGCTGCCACAATACCACCAGTGCAGTTCAACCGACACCTGGTTAACCAAGTTAAGGCAGAAATTATATTTTTAAATCTCTGATAGTTTTAAAATACAGACTGTAAAAGTAGTTGAAGTTTTAATATAATCGAATTGTGTGAAATTTAAGTTGTGTGGTTTGAAGCTGAGTTTACTAGTTTAGACTAAACAATGCAGTGCATTTATATGTACTAAATTCTCGTTAATTGGTGTGTTAATCATTTTCAATTGTTTGTTTTACAATAGAGCGTAGGCCGATGTGATAACAAAAAACTCTTCCTATTATAAAGGAAATAAGGATTTCCCGTTATCTGCGATCAACTGGTTGTGAATTTAATAAATTGCGGAAAATGTATTTATATTATTATTATTATACTGACTTCATCTTTTAGGATAAGAATGGTTATTTTACGTATCCAAAAGACCGACTTAAGTTTAATACTATTTTTACTGTAGCTTAGTACTATTATTTTTACAAAAAGTATTGCAAAATCACATCTTCAAACAAAAAAAAGGGGGAAAAAAGGAAAATCTACCACAAAACTTCGCGAATAGAGCGATAACATTAGCGAAGGCAACCGCCGCTATTTCCGGAAGTCGACTAAAGCTTCTCTCACTAAATGAAGAATTTCTAATCTCTATTATCTCATTACTAAAAAAGATTGCCATAGATGCGCACATTACCGCGCTTTGGGATTAGAGAGAAGGCGCGCAATACCGCGTTTTGGGGCATTAAACGTTAAGCAAACCGGCAATAGACAAAATCCCAAATTCAAAGGCGACATAGACACATAACCACATGTTCGTTCGTCCGTCGATACGACGAGGACCACTCTAGTCATCCGAGGGTTGTCTGTGCGTGCGCAGATGGCTGATTAGGCCGATCCTTGCACGGAAGGTTCGGGAACAGAAGGGACAAGGGACGAGTGCGACATCTCCTGGAGGGTTGACAGCATGGGCCTTTCGGGCTTGCCTCTTCTTTTCTGCGGCGGTGATCCGGTTTGCCTCGCATGACCTGGCACCTTTGTGGATGGAAGAGCGCCAGGTGGATCGGTCTATTGCAGCTCGTTCCCACGTGTCTGGATTGATGGCAAATGCTTTCATTGAGGCTTTCAGTGTGTCCTTGAAGCGTTTCTTTTGCCCACCGTGGGACCGCTGGCCATACTGGAGCTCACCATAGAAGATTCTCTTTGGCAGTCTCTCGTCTGGCATTCGGACAACGTGCCCTGCCCAGCGAAGCTGGGTCTGCATCAGGAGGGTGAAGATGCTGTGGAGACCTGCCCTGGTCAGTACCACTGTGTCTGGAATTTTGTTCTGCCACTTTATGCCGAGAATCTTCCTGAGGCTTGTTATATGAAAGTGGTTAAGCTTTTTTGCATGGCGCTGATAAACAGTCCAAGTTTCACAAGCATATAGCAGTGTGGGGAGCACCACTGCCCTGTACACTTTCAGCTTGGTCTGGATGGTAATGCCTCTTCTGTTCCAGACATTAGGGTACAACCTGCCGAAAGTGGAGCTGGCTCTAGCAATTCTGACGTTCACTTCGTCATCGATGGTGACATTTTGAGACAGTGTGCTGCCTAGGTATGAGAACCGTTGCACTGTGTTGAGTCTCTGGCCGTTGACAGTGATACTGGGCTCAACGTAGGGCCTTCCAGGCGCAGGCTGATGGAGGACTTCAGTCTTCTTGGTGTTGATCGTCAGACCAAAGTTTGTGCAGGCGCTGGAGAACAGGTTAACGCTGCATTGCATGTCGGCTTCTGAGACAGCGTTGAGGGCACAGTCATCAGAGAACAGCAGGTCTCTGATGATGTCTGTCATAACCTTGGTTTTTGCCTGGAGCCTCCGAGGGTTCAACAGCTTGCCATCTGTGCGGTACTTCAGGTTGACACCAACATCCTCGTCTCTGAAGGCCTCTGTCAGCATGGCGGAAAACATGAGGCTTAACAGTGTTGGTGCCAGGACGCAGCCCTGCTTGACCCCGTTTGTGACTGGGAAAGGATCAGAAAACTCCCCGCTGTCCTGGACTCTGGCCTGCATGCCCTCATGGAATTGTTGCACCAAGACGATGAATTTCCTTGGGCAACCGTACTTGACCACATATACAGACACACACACACACACACGAAAAAAACGACACTAAGGGCCCCAGGGCCTATTCTGTGCAAGACATAAAGTTCAAAAAACCTGTTAAATATGGATAATAATGGATGCATTTATCATTCTTTTTCAAGCTCGTTAATAAATGAATGGGGAATAAATTCTTAAAAGTTTATGAAAAAAGGCATTTTTAGGCCCCCAGGCCCGAAGGAATGGTCATTAGGAGTTTATTGCCATGTAGTATTTTAATATTGGCTGTCAAGTTTTTATATTGTATATACCAAGTTTAGTTAAGATTAATCAAGTAACATAGTAGCTAACGCATACACTAATTTTTTATATAGCTCATATAAGCAAGACATTACATTAATGTACGTTACGTTCTGGGTTCTGGATAAAAGAAGACTAAGTCTCGACTCTTGTTCACGTATACGTCAAGTCTTTATTATTCCTCAATTTATGTACAGCATCTGATTCAGGTACATGACGTACTCCATTCAACAATGTCCACTCACTCCTACCAGTGCATACATGGACCCTCTGTCCCTAATACGCTGGACACTCGAGCCACCTCGATGTGTCACCAGCTATAACAGAGCCAACGCTCTATACTAAAATGTCTAGCCCTAACAAGGACTATGGACCTCTGCACTGCTCCGTCTTCACACGTCTCTCTGTCTCACACACACTCTCTCTGTTCCCTTAACCTTTCCTGTGCTTGAAAATCTTTCCATTGCTCTCTCACATATTCGTCTAGTTTCTCCCCTCTGAGTGCAAGTTTTTCCCCTTTTTTTTTAAACGACTCTAATTTCTCGTCCATGTTTATACCCTTACTATGGCTTCTAGTTTCCATTCTACTTCTACAATAACTTACAATGGTTATAGTGTCATTATAAAAGAAGAAAAAAAAATAATAATTTATCGTATATGTGACTCCCAGTCGTCTGTGTATACACAGATATCGTCAAAATAAGTAACTACCTCTTTTACTCCTTTGAATAATTTCTTAACAATTTTATTGAACGTTGCCGGTGCGGTTGCCAATCCGAATGGCATAAAGTTATATTGATATGCCCCGTCATAGCCTTGAAAAGCTGTGTATTCTTTGCTTTTCTCCTCAAGAGGTATTTCCCAATATCCCTTTGTTAAGTCTAGTTTCGTAAAGTATTTGGCTTTATTCATGTGTTCTAGAAGTTTATCCTGGTTAGGTATAACTTCTGCTACTTTTTTTGTAATTGCGTTCAATTTTCTATAATCCACGCAAGTCCGAATCGATCCATCTTTTTTCTTAATTAAAACTAAGGGAGAGCAATATGGTGACTGTGATTCCTCGATTATACCTAGTTCTAACATCATACTAATCTCCTCTTTTAGACTTTGAATCATATGTATAGGTATTGCATAAGGTTTTACGTTAATGGGCTTAGAGTCTAATAATTCTATTTTGTGCGTACCCGCCGATGTTTTCCCTGGGATATCTGAAATGATTTCCTTGTACTCTTGCACCATATCGTAAACTTGTCTTCTCTGTGTCTCCGTTAGTTCCTTATTAATGTCAATACCCGAATTGTACTTCACGTTGATTAACGGAATTTGCTTAATGTCTTCACTATTTACATCTTCCTCTTCTTCTTCGGCTATCACTGTGGCACTGGCACCATTAATTGTCTTTTTATTTTTCTCTGCTGCCGATAAGTTCGCATCTGTGTTATCCATGTTATGTTCGACAAATTTTGTTTATCTGTTGAGGTGATAAACTATACGCTTATGTCCCTTCGCAATCTCTACATTAAATTTCGATAATTTTCTCGTGACGGTGAATGGACCTTCTGAATACAGAGCGAGTTTATTTCCTTTTTTAGGTTTCAACACGAGCACTTTGTCACCAATTTGTATATCTTTCTCTCTAGCCCTTTGATCATAATATTGTTTATATTTATTTGCCTTTCCTTTCGTGATTGCCTCTGTTTTATATAACCCTGATTTTATTCTGTTTTTGAGGTCTATTATATATTCATATGTTGTTTTACCTTCCTCTGTCGTATTTTCATTTGTCAGTATTTTCCTTAAAATTGACATTGGTCCTCTCACTTTTCGCCCGAAGAGGAGTTCATAAGGAGACATTGCCGTTGTCTAGTTCGGAACTTCCCGATATGCAAACAAAATTGCCGGCAAAAATCTATCCCAATTGTTGGGTTCCTCATCTGCCACTTTTCTTAACATGCTTTTTAGGGTGCCATTTAATCTTTCCACCATCCCGTTAGACTGTGGGTGGTAAATAGAAGAGTGACTGGATTTTATGTTAAACAATTCACACACCTGTTTGTACATATCGGAGGAGAACTGGGGCCCGTTATCTGACAAGATCTCTTCAGGGAATCCCATTCTAGAGAATATTGTTAATAGGGCCTCATAAACGTCTTGTGTTGTTATATTTTTTAGCGCAATAGCTTCAGGCCAACGAGTAGCCATATCTACCAACGTAAGGATATATCTATTCTTATTATCACTTAATTGTAATGGCCCTACGATATCAATAGCAACCTTCTGAAATGGTGTTCCGATCACTTCCATTTGACCTAACTCTATGGGTTTTATGCTCCCCGGTGGACGTGCTTTTTGGCAAATAGGGCAAGACTTAATGAATTCCTTGATATCTATGCTCATACGTGGCCAGAAATACTGAGAAAAAATTCTGTATTTGGTTCTTCTGACTGACATGTGTCCGGCTAATGCTGTTGTATGAGCCGTTTCTAAGACTAATCGTCGGTATGGTTTCGGAATCACCAATTTTTTTTCAACACTGTTATCTATTTTAGAAATAAATATCCTGTATAGTATATTATTGTTTATTTCAAACGTTATTATTCCTTGTTTGGTGTTTTCCACCCTCTGACTTTTAGCTTTTTGCCATATTTTATTTAATCCACCATCCTTTGCCTGCTCCTCAGCTAAATTGATGTGTTCAAATATTTTTGGAATTGTACTAATCACAGTTTTCATTTGTGGTCCTCCCCCTTTATCTCGTTTATTCTGGGCCCTGGTAACTACGTTACCGTGATGGAATGGTGTGTCCTCGTCTGATCTAACATTTCCTAAAATCACATCTGTTACCGGATCTTCAAAAAGGGCGGACAAAAATCTACCGCAGAGATAAGGGGTTTTAATGTCTACTATAGCAGTTTGAAACGTTTTTATTGTCCCATCGATAAGTTTAACTGTAAAGGTCTGATCAGTCATGTATTTTATTGGTATTAAACTCTTTCTGCACCCTACGATTGTACAGCCGGTGTCTCTAAGAAGAGAAGCTTCCTTCCCTAACAACAAGCATTTTTCGACATTTAACCTACCCGTGGACTTTCTAAAAATATTGCTCATACTTCCCCCCCCCATTGTGTATTGCGAAACTGCCACCCTTTTCTAGGTTTATACCCCTGCCACTGTATAGTACGGCCCTGTTTGCAATCTTTGCTTAGTCACCTATCCTGGCTGTACCATGGATACTTATTTCCATAGCTATATTTCTGGTCTGAGCTTTTATACTGATTTCCCTTCGCATTTGCAGGCATCCTATTGTTGGCCCATTTCTGTCGACAGTTGGCCATTATGTGACCCCTCTGACCACAGTTAAAGCATGTACCCATTACTCGGCCCTCCGTCGAGCGACTTCTAGACTTGCCTCCATATTCACCCCTATGTTCCGCCACACCCCCTACCAGTGGCTTTGTATTGACTTTTCGACTTAATTGTCCTTGTCCTGCCGACTTTATATGGTCAATTTGTGTCAGTACGTCCTCACATTTGGGGGCATTATTCATTAAGATGCATTTAATAGCCTCTTCATTCATGTTCAATAATAACTTGTTTCTACATAATAAATCCCTCAACCCCTCAAATGTTCTCTCTGTTTTTGTACTGGCCACCCAATTGTCTAAACTTCTAATCAATTTTGAGTGAAATAATCTAAAATTATTACTCTCCGGTGTTAGACTATTCCACGCTTCCCTGTACTTCTCCCCATTAAATCCTGCATGTTGCAAAAGGAGTCGCTTGACAGTGTCATAATCATGCAGTTTTGTCCTAACGTCTTCCGTCATTAAGAATGATTGTAACTCTACCGTTAGCCTTACTTGTAGCTCTATCAGCCATTGACTTTTTGGCACTTTCGCCTGAGCCACTACATGTTCGAATGTCGCCACATATTCGTCGAGTTCTTGGGACCCGTCGAATTTTTGCAAATTTTTTAATATTTGTCGAAGGTCTTTGTTTTCTCTCGAGTGGCCTGTCATGTCCAGTTCAGTTACGTCTTTCCTTTTAATTTCTGCCAATTTCAATTCGTGCTCCCTTTCTTTCTGTCTCTGTTTCTCGTCATACTCTCTCTGTTTCTCGTCATACTCTCTCTGTTCCCTTAACCTTTCCTGTGTTTGAAAATCTTTCCATTGCTCTCTCACATATTCGTCTAGTTTCTCCCCTCTGAGTGCAAGTTTTTCCCCTTGTTTTTTAAACGACTCTAATTTATCGTCCATGTTTATACCCTTACTATGGCTTCTAGTTTCCATTCTACTTCTACAATAACTTACAATGGTTATATTGTCATTATAAAAGAAGAAGAAAAAAATAATAATAATTTATCAAATTTTAACAGATTACTTGCCTGGATTTACAGAATTACATACACAATTACATGTCCATAGTATGCTAACTTAACACAGTTCTCCTGGTAGCACAATGATATTGTCCAGCAATAGTTCTCACGAACACACTCCGGTCTCTGGACACAACGATGAGGCAGATGCTTTGTAGTCGAATAGTCATTCAGCGACACCCTCCGGTCTCTGGACACAACGATGAGGCGGATGCCTTGTTGTCGGATAATCGTTCATTGACACACTCCGGTCTCTGGACACGACGATGAGGCAGATGCCTTGTTGTCGGGACAGCCGTTCACCGGCCCACTCCTCGGGACTCTGGACTCGATCGGTAAGGCGGATGCCTTGTTGTCTGGCAGTCGTTCACTGTCACACTCAGGCGAACGATAAGGTGGATAACTTTTTGTCGGGCAATGATTGACCGACACACTCAGGACTCTGGACACCAACTATCCGACGGCCTGGACACTGGATGTCTCGTTGAAAAGACCGTCGACGCTGTCTCACTTCGATGCTGTGACTTGACGTACCATCCACAAGAGCCTCCTGAAAATCCCGGACGAGCCCCCAGTGTTGCGTTCTGGGTTCTGGATAAAAGAAGACTAAGTCTCGACTCTTGTTCACGTATACGTCAAGCCTTTATTATTCCTCAATTTATGTACAACATCTGATTCAGGTACATGACGTACTCCATTCAACAATGTCCACTCACTCCTACCAGTGCATACATGGACCCTCTGTCCCTAATACGCTGGACACTCGAGCCACCTCGATGTGTCACCAGCTATAACAGAGCCAACGCTCTATACTAAATGTCTAGCCCTAACAAGGACTATGGACCTCTGCACTGGTCTGTCTTCCCACGTCTGTCTCACACACACTATTTATCCACGACACGGCTCTCTAACTTGCATACCGGGTGAATACAATTAACATCCTTATTCACAAGTGAACTCTTGTCACGCACGCCTTGAGCCGACTCACACACTGGCTCACAACAATCTCACAACAATCATTCGCAGTGATTCTCATACCCTGACAGGCCCCGGCGCCCTATGAGTGTTAAATTTAGAAAAACAAAGTAGCCAGTTACCATCCCGGGAGCATACTAACTAGTCTCGAAAAGTTTCATGACGATCGGGTGAATTGTTTAGTCAGCTATAAAGGACATGCACACACACACACACACACACACACACACACACACAGACATACTTTGATTTGTTTGTGTATAGATAAATTAATAATTTAAAAGTTTCCAAAAGAAGAAACGATATTGAGGGCCCCTGCCCCAAAATGAGTGATAATTTATTATTTTTTATTGTCATTGTACTCAAGCTATATTTCTTAAAATCTTGTAAAATTGAATGAGGAATACAATTATTAACGTTCAGTAAAAAAAAAGACATTTGGGGCCTCCAGCTCCGAGGGAATGGACGTTAGGAGTTCAGTGCGCTTAAGTATTTTAATATAGAATACCAAGTTTTTTAATACGAAGTTTGGTTAAGATCCATTCATTTACTTAGTAGTGTTCGCTGCCAGGCAGCTGCTGGAGAAATATCAGGAGCAGAACTCTGACCTGTTCTCCACCTATGTCGACCTGACCAAGGCCTTTGACACTGTTGGCAGAGAGGGTCTGTGGAAGATCATGGCCAAGTACGGTTGCCCAAGGAAATTCATCGTCTTGGTGCAACAATTCCATGAAGGCATGCAGGCCAGAGTCCAGGACAGCGGGGAGTTTTCTGATCCTTTCCCAGTCACAAACGGGGTCAAGCAGGGCTGCGTCCTGGCACCAACACTGTTAAGCCTCATGTTTTCCGCCATGCTGACAGAGGCCTTCAGAGACGAGGATGTTGGTGTCAACCTGAAGTACCGCACAGATGGCAAGCTGTTGAACCCTCGGAGGCTCCAGGCAAAAACCAAGGTTATGACAGACATCATCAGAGACCTGCTGTTCTCTGATGACTGTGCCCTCAACGCTGTCTCAGAAGCCGACATGCAATGCAGCGTTAACCTGTTCTCCAGCGCCTGCACAAACTTTGGTCTGACGATCAACACCAAGAAGACTGAAGTCCTCCATCAGCCTGCGCCTGGAAGGCCCTACGTAGAGCCCAACATCACTGTCAACGGCCAGAGACTCAACACAGTGCAACGGTTCTCATACCTAGGCAGCACACTGTCTCAAAATGTCACCATCGATGACGAAGTGAACGTCAGAATTGCTAGAGCCAGCTCCACTTTCGGCAGGTTGTACCCTAATGTCTGGAACAGAAGAGGCATTACCATCCAGACCAAGCTGAAAGTGTACAGGGCAGTGGTGCTCCCCACACTGCTATATTCTTGTGAAACTTGGACTGTTTATCAACGCCATGCAAAAAACGCTTAACCACTTTCATATAACAAGCATCAGGAAGATTCTCGGCATAAAGTGGCAGAACAAAATTCCAGACACAGTGGTACTGACCAGAGCAGGTCTCCACAGCATCTTCACCCTCCTGATGCAAACCCAGCTTCGCTGGGCAGGGCACGTTGTCCGAATGCCAGACGAGAGACTGCCAAAGAGAATCTTCTATGGTGAGCTCCAGTATGGCCAGCGGTCCCACGGTGGGCAAAAGAAACGCTTCAAGGACACACTGAAAGTCTCAATGAAAGCATTTGCCATCAATCCAGACACGTTGGAACGAGCTGCAATAGACCGATCCACCTGGCGCTCTTCCATCCACAAAGGTGCCAGGTCATGCGAGGCAAACCGGATTACCGCCGCAGAAAACAAGAGGCAAGCCCGAAAGGCCCATGCTGTCAACCCTCCAGGAGATGTCGCACTCGTCCCCTGTCCCTTCTGTTCCCGAACCTGCCATGCAAGGATCGGCCTAATCAGCCATCTGCGCACGACAGAAAACCCTCGGATGACTAGAGTGGTCCTCGTCGTATCGACGGACGAACGAACAGTTAACGTATAAACTAAATGTTATATAGCTCATAAAAATAAATAAAACGACATTAAGGGCCCCAGTGCCCATTCTGTGCAAGACATAAAGTTCAAAACACCTGTTCGTTTCAATATGGATAATAATGGATGCATTTATCGTTATTTTTCAAGATCGGTAATAAATGAATGGGGAATAAATTCTTAAAAGTTTAAGAAAAAGGGCATTTTTGGCCCCCAGGCCCGAAGGAATGGTCATTAGAAGTTTATTGCCATATAGTATTTTAATATTGGCTGTCAAGTTTTTATATACAAAATTTAGTTTAAGATTAATCAAGTAACACAGTAGCTAACGCATACACTAATTTTTATATAGCTCATATAAGCAAGACATTACATTATGGGCCCCCGGCGCGCCATGAGTGCTAAATTTAGAGAAAAAAAGTAGCCAGTTACCATCCCGGGAGCATACTCAACAGTCTCGAAAGTTGCATGACGATCGGGTGAATGGTTTAGTGAGCTATAAAGGACATGCACACATACAGGCATACTTTGATTTTTATATATAACGATTCATAAAAGCTCCGGCAAATCCGGAATCCGGCCATTTTAACAAATCTGACTCTGGATCTGGCCGGATTTCACTTCATAAATCCAGCAAAATCCAGCAAGTCCGGCCGGATTTCAAAATTTTGTATCTGGTACATCCCTACTTTTAAGTGGAAATTTTATATTTTAATACAGATAAATAGTGAGGTGTATTTTAAGTATTTAATTAAATATTTTAATTAGGTGTTAATTTAAAAAAATATTTCGAAAGTGTGACGTACTTTAGGGTTTGGTCGCGAGATTTGAGACAGTTTGTGATAGTGTGGAGGGGAGGGGTCAAAAATTGTCAAAAATAGCGTGACTTACTTTATGGACGGCCCCTATGAAGGATTTCATTCAAGGTCTAGTTCAATGAAAATAAAGGGTGTGCATACCATCACGTGACAATTCCAGTGAGAGGACGCCCCCACCCCTAATGGTGCTTCAACAATGAAATCAATTAGAGGTTTAATCAAATTGTTGAATTTGCTGATTATGTTAGTTCTGAAAGGTTAAATAAGTAACACACGCTAAAACAAACACACACACATACATTAGTAATCAGTACACATCATAATTTTAGATTAACTTAATTATTTCTTGTAAATTAGAGAAACAAACGGGTATTAAATATTGGATATGAATAATTCCCCATGAGAAATTTCATATTGACAAAAACTCTTAGACACATTAAAATAATTCACTATGATTACAATTACAATTGTACTATCTTCATCCCCTTTTAATAAGCCAACTTTCACATATTTGACGCATCTGAACTATGATAATTTTTATGACATGCACACACTTGTACATCAATGCTTTATGACATCAAAATGTAAATTTCTATTTAACAAACGAAATTAATATTAACCAATCGTTTGTGTTGTTTTCTTAGAAATCTCAGTAACGCAGTATATCTCTGACATAAATAGTCATCGTTGTAGCACTCGTTACTAGAGAATCATTTGTTTGGTTTGATAATAGAGCGGAAAAAAATATTTTGTAAGGCAACATCCTTTCATGGGCTAACTACTTTCATTGTTTTAAAAAAAAACAGATTTTTATTTGTGGACAAATATTTGTTTAATTTTAATTCACAAACTATGGAATAACAGATTATTAAAAAAACGAGGACCGATTTTTAGCAAAATTTAAACAGACTTTTCGAAACAAAAGCTTTAATTTGCTTTTTAAACTAATAACAGTGCCATTTTTCCATCGTAACGAACCGTACTGTTTTCTGCACCTTTTTTGCACATACTTATTTTTATAACTGCCTTGAATGCTTTTTCCCGTTGCGTTCCAATCCCTTTTTTTCATGCGTTCCTGTTCCATTTTTAAATCCCTTATATTAACTTCGCGGCCGTCTCTGTCTGTCGTCATCTCATCATCTCTCTCCTCATCTCATGGGCTGGGCGGGCGGAAAAAGAAAAGTCAGAAATGACCCACTTCCAGTGATCTGATCGAGCTGAAATTTTGCACACGGACCCGACTCACCTAACAATGCATCGTATCAAAATTTCAGATCCATCAATAGTACCGTAATTAAATTAATGCATTTTTAGTTTATCCTTATATGAGGTATGTAATTCAAATTCACTGTTTGTTATTGTTTTTTTCTTCCACTTCCACGTGAGTTTGAATTGACGCCGACCGTCGTGTTGACGCCGACCGTCGTGCCGACACCCCCTCACATCCCACCCCCATTTATTAAAGACAAGGGACATCACTCGGTGTCAGTCTGTAAATGTTTGAAAATAATCAATACTGTTAGTTATGTCTCATATATAAGGGATTTATAGTCAAAAACTTTGTTTTTGCGGGTTTGTTTATTTTAAATCCCTTATATTAACTTCGCGGCCGTCTCATCATCTCTCTCATCATCTCATGGACTGGGAGGGCGGAAAAAGAAAAGTCGAAAATGACCCACTTTCAGTAATCCGATCGAGCTGAAATTTGGCACACGGACCCGACTCACCAAACAATGCATCGTATCAAAATTTCAGATCGATCGATAGTACCGTAATTAAATTAATGCATTTTTAGTTTATCCTTATATGAGGTATGTAATTCAAATTCACTGTTTGTTATTGTTTTTTTTTCCACGTGAAAAATTGAGTAGAAGCGTTGACGCGGCCCATCGAAGCACCGCGGCGCTTTTGTTTACATTTTACGTGTCAAGCTGAGCTCGGTCAAGCGAATCGGTGACCAGACTTTTCCCCTCTCACCCTCGGGGTTATGAAGCAAACTTGAGTTAAGACAGATTCAGTCTGTAAATGTTTGAAAATAATCAATACTGTTAGTTATGTCTCATATATAAGGGATTTATAATCAAAAACTTTGTTTTTACGGGTTTGTTTTTTTAAATTCCTTATATTAACTTCACCGCCGTCTCTGTCTCTCTGTCGTGATCTCTGTCTCTCTGTCTTAGGCGGAAAAACAAAAGTAAAAATGACCCACTTCCCGTGAAGCAATCAAGCTGCTATTTAGCACACGGACTCGTGTAACATAACAATGCATCGTATCAAAATTTCAGATCGATCGAACGTACTAAAATCGAATAGTATTAAATTAAGGCATTTTTATTTTATCTATATAAACTATATGTAGCGGTCGCTATTGATTACATTTTAGGGGTCACTTGACTTCACACCAGCCATCGTTGAACACATCTCGTGTTTTAACCAGGTGTACCGGCGTGCTTTTGTTTACATTTTACGTGTCACGCTGAGCTCAGTCCAGCGATCGGTGACCAGATCTTTCCCCTCTCCCACCCGCCCCCTAGGGGTTATAAAGCAAAGGAAAGTTAAGACGGATTCGGTCTGTAAATGTTTGTCGCGTTTGAAAATAATCAATACTTTTAGTTATGTCTAATATATAAGGGATTTATAGTCAAAAGCTTTCTTTTTACGTGTTTGTTTTTATTTCTTTTTTTTTAATTATAAAGCACTGAATAACACACAAATCTAAGAGTTACGTGGTTTTTCCTATTTGATTTGGATTTTCATAACACTGTATTTGGAAATTACTGGAAAATAGATATCTCAAACTTCTTGGTCCTGTATTTGACAGTTGTTTTAATTCGAAATAGCCTGCCATTACATGGTACCCCGAAGTTAATTTCTTAGAGCCATTGGGCTGATGACGACGAGGATAAACACAATCAAAACAAAGCAGTTGGCTATGTAATCTAGTACAATGTCATTATTATCAAGCCGAGTTTGTTAGTGTGTCAAATTAATGATCTGGATGCCTGCCATTGCTGGGATAAGAAGTCATACTGTTTGTTATAATACCATAACTATAGGTGGCTTGTCTATGCCGGTGAATACCAAACATTTTAGCCATGTAACTTCCCTTTGAAAGTTTTTTTTCTAATCCTCTTCTTTTTAAACAGGGGTGGCCAGTGAGAGCCTTTTTAAACAGGGGTGGCCGGTGAGAGCCTTTTTAAACAGGGGTGGCCAGTGAGAGCCTTTTTAAACAGGGGTGGCCAGTGAGAGCCTTTTTAAAAATATAATTAAAATTTAAGAGTTGCATTGAAGCAGTGGAAAATTCCTTTGGTTATTTATTTTATATTTTTAATTATTATTTTAATCGAATTTAATTATTTCAATATTTCAATTTTTAAACCTTAAGTGTACGTTGAGGAAATACTCGTTACTGGTTACCAGTTACTGCTCAACGAGGCAAGGTATTTAACTTCAGTGTAGATTACAATAATTCAGTGGAATTTGTATCATCTGTTGATAAAGTTTGGAATTATTGGGATATAATATTGAAAATACTCGATGTTAGTCCCCATAAGAATAAGGTTGTTTATCAGGAGCAATATTCCAAGCGATCGCATAACTTGCCTCAGTTGAAGTGATACCTTCTATGCTGAAAACATAAAGTAATGTCTTGAGCTGACAAATTCCAGATTTTAAATCAGCAAGCTTGATTTTTCCTACTTCAAACGACAGTGGATACTGCGATGCATACTCTTCATGACATTTTTCATAGGGTTTTATCTATTTTTCTAGCGGTGTTTGGCAGATGAGGCAAATTTGCGTACTATCGACATACATAAATCCAAAGCCTCCCTCCCATTCTGTTAGAAAACTTCTATTTTCTTTTTTATAGTTTCTTTTGCATCTTGTTAACGTATTTGATTTAAAATTTTAAATAATAAATTACTAACTTTAGTTGGACTAACAGTAATGGTCAATACTCCGAAATGAGGATTTTTACCGAAACCGGTTTACATCACCAACCATTCAGAAACCAATTGCTCCTTTCTACGTTTAAAATTTTAGCAAGCCTTAATTACCATAACACATTTTTTTCTATCAAGATTTTTTTTTAATTGTTCATTTTGTATTTTATATATTTCAAACGAAAATGTTAAATTTCTTAAATTGTTAGAGAGCCACAATTATATCAGAAAAGAGCCGCTTGAGGCTCGCGAGTCGCATTTTGGTCATCGTTGTTTTATAAGCTCTTGTAGGGGCCATAATATCTCATTTCCAATTTTATGCATGTGGTTATTAGGTTATATTTTTGGCATTATGGCATTTAGAGGTATGCTGAGTGAGTTTTCTTGATACCCTCTTTGGGGAAAAAAATTTGTGTTAACTTTTTTAGGTGAAGCGACACTTTGTATAATGCGCTCCTCGCTTAGTTCTTCCTGTTTAAACGATTCCAGAGGATTATGTTTCCATGGCTACCCGGAAATAAATACGGAAACGCACTGTTTTTGAATGACCACCGTTTTGTGAATGGTTGTGTTTAGGCTGACGTATTTCCTGCCAGTGTTTACTGCCTATCAATAGTTAATAGACCTGCATGATTGACACATGGGGCCGAGTTCGAGAATTAAATAACGTTTAAAATTTCAACAAGTGGCTTGATTGATTCAAATGTTTTCAAGTGAACATAGCACCAAGACATTATAATAGAACTATATTATAATAGAACTATTGAAAAAAATTATAAAATTTTGAAAATAAAAGAATATTTTTAGCTTGAATAAAAGACTTAATACTGGTAAAAATGTTTCAGCCATTGCCTTTATCAGCACACACACACACACACAAAAGAAGCTATTCCACCTTACGCAGGCGCGGTTAGCCTCACCTGAAGTTTCACGTTAAGTTCATTGATGTGGGATGTCATGTAGACCAGAAATGACAACTTTGACGGCTAAGTAGGATCTGACAGCTGTGGATCACCTCTATATATTCCAGTGAGAAACACGTCTGTGTCTTTGTGAGCTTGTACAAATGAAATAGGACTGAAGCACGGCTAACTGCTGTGTGATGAGACTGGTCACGAAATTAATCAATTTTTTTTCCATGAAGAAACTGCAACTGACTGGGATTGAGTGCATGTCCCGAAATAAGTTCATATCAGTCAAGAAATATCCGAGTCTTCTCCCCAGAGTACTTGCCCATGTAAAATTCAATGTTTGAATAGAGCGGCCTGAATTATTAACCGCTTCTTATGAACTCTGATGTGCCCCACAAGATCAATATCACTCCATAGCCGTGGGTCGTATTTTGTGACCTGTGCACTAGAATCTAGTGTATTATTTCTGGTTGTATTAAGACTAATCAATTTACCTATATATTTAGTTATTGTGTTTTTTTTATATTATAGTTTAATTTATTTAAAGGTTTCTGAAGTAATTTATTTTATTTTAGAATATCCCTTTGGGAGTTTCAAATATTAAGGCAGCCTACACAGTCCTATAGCGCAATATGGGTGGGGGGGCTGTTTGACTATTATTAATTACACAATTTTATCGTATTTGTACAATTTATCAACTTTGTATTTGACAACTTAAAGGATAGTAGAATGCATAAACGGCTGTTAGCATTAGAATTTAGAAACAAATCTGAGGATTCGTTGCTCTTGGAAAACATTCTCGACTAGCTCATACCGAGCCTCAGTTCATGTGTACCCTAATAGTATTATTTGATTGTACAGTTCCTTTTTAATACCTTTTGAAAGGGAAATGAAATATGGTTCTCTACCCCAAAAGGGGTGAATGTGATGAGTTTTATTCCTTATCGTAGTTTAATATGGGCCATCATAAGATTATCCATAACAATTTGCATGCCTGAAATTATAATTAATCAGGATTGGATACGGGGTACAGTTTGCCTTGGTGAGTGTGAATGACGTGGAGGTAGGACTCCTGAAACTCTACATATGTTCTCACTCATAGACACTGCAAGTGTTCAATAGTTTTATTTGAGCCGTGCACTCATAAAACTGTAGCAACAGGATAGAAATATGAAGCGCTCAATCCTATATAATAAAAGGCTATGTTCCGTGCGGTCATCGATAGCGATTGCTTTCTCAAACACATTTGACTCCTACAGCGGACGTTCAAAACTAGTTATTTTTGGTGCAGTATTTCTTCCAAGACTTTATTTTGAGTTATGCGCGTTGGGATTTATAGTCAAAAGCTCTGTTTTTACGAGTTATTTATTTTAACTATAATGAATAGTATTTTTGACGTGAATGCACATGTATTCGAGACGGCTGTTGCATGGGAGTTACAACATGCCTCCGAACGGTGGCGGAACGTCCCTTGACTGGCTTTGTTGCTCGTATTGACATAATCTTATAAACTAATTAAACCAATGTTATGTAGCATATAAAAACAAAAACAAAAGAAAAGAAAATAAAGTATGTATTACTCTTCATTGCCGCTTTAAAAAACTTACTTTTATCAGCTTATTTGAAGGGGAAAAAAAGTAACAAATTTTTTTAGTTCATTTTTAACCAAAAAAATGTTCTGAAATTTATTTTTTTAACATAAGAGATTTCATTTGGAATTTCCCATATCTCAATAAAGTGGATTTATCATTTTTGTTTAATGTTATTCAGTGTAGTAACAGTAGAATGGGAAAACTATGGGTGGGTGGGGAGACAATACTTAAATTCTGCCACCCCAGGACGCCATAAACTCATTATGACTAGGACGCAACTGGTGTAGTTTTCGGGGCGACTGTTGTGTTTGCCGCCGTCATGTTCTCGTGAGCGGCCAGTCCGTCCAGTATCATGTTGATCTCAAGGTCATGAACGGTCACGTTGAAGGTCAGCTGCTCCACCAGGTGCTTGAGGCCGATGACCTCATAGTACGTGTACATGGACAGGTTGTACCTGAGGTCCATGACCTCCGACCTCAGCTCCCGATTCTCCCGCTGCAGGTCAGCGATGGTGTTGTCGTGGACGATGATGTACTTGACCAGGTCTGCGATGTTAGGCTCGGTTGCGTCCACCCTGATGGACGTGCTCAGGTAAACAGAGTGCTTCTCCTGGTTGAGCGCGAACAGCTCGCACGTGTACACTCCAGCCTGGTCCGCGACGGGGCTGTCCCAGGTCAGCTGGAGGTAAGCTTGTTCTCCGGAGACTGGGGACGATGCACCGCTACCCTCCACTTTGACGCGTCCATTGTAGTAGCCTTCGACCACCGCGCCGTCAAAGGGCGTGACGCTTGCAACGGTTTCCTTACGGCCATATAGCTCCTTGCTGATGATGATGGAAGTCACGTGAAAGACGTCGGCGCGATCGGATAGACTATACGGTTGTAGACCTAATTGACCTGATGGACCTGCAGATGTGGTTTCAGGCGTTGTGTAGGGTGGTGGAGTTGTAGTTGCAATTGTAGAGGTTGTTATTTCTGTCCATGATAACGATGTTTGGGTTGAATAATTAAACCATTCGCCTTGTCTGTTGTGCAGCGAATTGCCATTCTGTGATACAGAGCAACGTAGTTGAAGCTGTTTAGTCAGGATCTGGTGTATCACCATTGGATTGGTTTCAAATTTCAAGACAGAACCTTAGAGAATTCATGTACAATAAAAACACAATGAGGAAAGTCAACGCATTTTTTAGACTTCAAACACTAAATTTAAATTTTAATATAATGGAAACGGCTACAGAAATTATATTTATAGAAATAATTTTAAAAAATATTTTTTCACTATCAATACATTGTGTAAATTTAAATACTGTATTTATCGGCGTATAACATGCACTTTTTCCCCCTGAAAATAGGGAGCAAATGGTGTATGCGTGTTATACGCCGATAAATACGGTAATTTCAATTCGTTGAATATCAATTAGAGTAAGTTACCGCCTCGCGAACGCTATGTCGAAGCGAACACTATTTCATAAAGCGTTCTCTGTAATTTTATTTTCCGTCTAACACGAAAACGAACACCCGTAAGTCGAAAGTAGTTATGTTTTCAATATCATTTGATCGATTCGTTTGC
>CALYLW010000700.1:354888-671966 GCA_944989445.1 Ampullaceana balthica | reverse complement strand
CGGGACTGACTATTTTGTGAGTAAATGTGTGTCAACATTTTATCCTTGCACCATGCATGCTGTCAGCGTCCCTAGGAAGAACGGAGTTGATTTCCGGGTTAAGACTACTTTTCCTGTTCGCTTTGGAAAACACACGTGTTTGGTATTGCATCATCACTTACAAATAGGCCAGTAACCACGCTGTTATACTTTACAATGCTATTTAATAGCAATGTTCGTTTCGAAGGGGTGTTCGCGACGAAGTAAGTTTAAAGTTGGATTTTACTTCGTACCGAACACTTTTTTCTGCAGAAAAATGTAGTTAAATAAAGGTCTAGCTCTTGGCCTCTAGTGTTATTTGAAAATAGTAGTGTTCGTTTTGAGGGCATGTACGCGTTGAAGTATATTTGTTTGTTTTTTTTGTAGGATATTACTTCGTTGCGAACACTTTTTCATGTAGGAAAATTAAGCTGAACTCCCTGCACAGCATAAA
Organism: Ampullaceana balthica; assembly: GCA_944989445.1. Taxonomy (NCBI): domain Eukaryota; kingdom Metazoa; phylum Mollusca; class Gastropoda; family Lymnaeidae; genus Ampullaceana; species Ampullaceana balthica. Next base: position 671,494 of record CALYLW010000700.1, on the reverse strand, counting down.
TGACAACAAATTGATTGAGTCCCAACGATAACCAAGCAATCATCGAGGCACAACACATAGAATCCGACACAGCAGCAACCACTGGCACACAGCCAATTGAATCTTACACAGAAACAATCACTGAGACACAGCCAATCAAATCTTACACACAGGCACTCATTGAGACACAACCGATTGCGAATGAAACACAAGTAGTCATAGAGACCCAGCCCATTATACAGGAAAACAGCCCATTTGAGAATGAAAATAAGTCTATCATTTAAAAATCTTCCCAACCAGAATCATAACCTACATCATCACCACCAAAGTCCAATTTGTCTGCTGCACAACTTAAAGCACTCCATGACTATTCAAACATTTTATATGATGAAATGGGTCGCAACCAATTTAATAAAAAATTTTGTCAACTGACAATGACAAGCTCTACTTCAGGAGACAACCTTAGCAAAGAGGAAGAAGAGATTAAGATTCAAGCCTTAGCTGTGGGGCTAATAGAAACGTGCAGTCTAGAAGAACCCAAAAACTGCACAGTCAAAGCTAACTTGACAGTAGATGACATTTTGAAGCTGACTTCTTTTGTTAGAAGGAATAAAAACAAGAAGAAAACAGCAAATGCTCCAACCATGCCAAACTTGGTCAGTGGAGAAGAGTTTAGAGAAGCATTAAAAAAGAAAATAGCAGACAAGGAAGAATTAGAAAAAAATAAACTGAAAAGAAAGATCGAGAGGGAAGAAAGCAAAAAGATAAAGGATGCACAAAAAGAGGCTACAAAAAAGGAAAAGAGAGCAAGAAAGGGAAGAAAAAAGACGCAAGAGAGAAGAAGAGCAGATTAATAAAATGAAAATAGTGAGTCCAAGAAAGTAAAGAAGTATCCAGGAATATATCTATCTGATAGTAGCAGTGAGGACTCACAGTTGATTCAAACAATGGAGCTTGACATGGCTGCAGATGACGATACTTTAGATAAAGAAGAGGAACTCTTGTTGGAAGGAATGTGTCATGTGTGCAAAATAGGGGGAGGGGCAGAGATTTGGGTACAATGTGATGTGTGTAATGGCTGGTGGCATGCACAGTGCACGCAAAATTGTACATCTTTGAAACAAGGCACTTTTGTGTGCACTGTTTGCTGCCCTGACTAGACTATAGATTATAGATCTACCTAACGTATTATTTTGTATATATAGATCGAAGTTATTCGGGCTCTAATTTCTTTAATAAACGTTTATTACATTATTATTGACATCTCCGGTGTTATTTGTTGACTCCATTAACTAAAAATTGATTCTTTGATGATTTTGGTTATGTGTCCGCTTTGAGGTAAAAGTGTCTGCTTTGAAGTAAATTAAACAAAAAAGTGTTCGGCAGGCGGTAGCTAACTGGGTCAGCTAAAATGGACTTTACACTCTAACCCCGCGTAGTAATACAAGAATGCTGTCTTATTATAGTAGCCTTGTTGTCATACTACTTGTAGGTACTTTCGTTTTTACCCTGTGTCGAACGGTTTAGAAACTAGGTAATGAAAGCCAAAAATGGTGCTATTTTTAGCGTATGGCGTTCGCGAGGTGGTAAATTACTCTACATAGTTTGAGCCCAGGGCAAAAATAATGTAAAAAAAAAGAAAGAAAAACGAAAAAAAAAGAAGTAATAAAACTCTAATGAGTATTTAAACGCTATTTCCACAAAAGAATTTTCAATTTTTTTATTCATTCTAGATTACATTAAAAGTCATTTCAAACTAAACAAAACAATCGCTATCAATGAGTATCAATTGCTCACTATGGCAAATTTTCTCTATGACGTCATATCCCCTCACGCTGCATCACACCAAGAATGTGTCTATATAATGCGCAACACGCAACAATCTAACATTATCATTCACAAAGCTGGAAAACCCCATTAACTATCATTCTAGATGACATTAAAAGTCATTTCAAATCAATAATTCTGAAACCAAACAGGACAATAGCTTTCTAAAAATTGCGACTAAAATTACGGAAGTCGAAGAAAATAGATTTTTCAAAATTTCTTCTCCGACATTGTTCTAAATATTATTAGCTATCGTTTGGCGTTTGCTTCAACCCGATATATGTTATGGTTGGCGAAAAATTGACAAAATACTGATATTTTTTCGGTTTTTTTTTGTTTTTTTTCTCTTGTTTTTTCTTTTTTATATTCCTGGAAATCCAGTAAACCTTTTCGGTATTGTTTTGGCCGTTGCACATCCTTGTGACCTCCTTAGCATATTTGAAAAAGACCCGAACCCTCTATCTGGTATGGTTTAGGAGGAGTTGCATGTGCAAGGAAAATTGCGTTAAAACCACCACTCTAAACTATATGAATGGTTTCTAACTTGATTGCTCACACCATTTTATGCTGTCATTATTTTAGAAACCATTTTATGAGTGTATATTTTATTAAATTTGGTTTTTAACGTCGCTTGTCACTAATCAAACCTAAATAGTGCTTTCATCACTTACCGAAGGCATTTCCTTGAAAACAAAACGTTGCTATGGCAAGGATTCCGAGAATCAGCACGTTCATTATTCTTTCTCGAATAAAATAAAACCACTGCGAACAGAAATAATAAGCGGTTGATTAATTCAGCTTGTAATTCTGAGGCTATCTCGATGTTACGGTAACATATTAAGCACATAGATAAGCCATCGACTTCACCAGCGTTGCTTATCTCTAAGATCGCCAAGGTCTAAACTTTTCTCGCTCACAACAGACCCAAGGAACTGTTAAGAAGACTTTGGTGACAAACTGAGGTGTCACCTTGCAATACCTGAGCAAAAATTTTGATGTCATCGTGGCATTTACTGATGTCATTAAAGTATTAAGTATGGAGTTAATGTATAAAGAGTTATTTAGCAGCTTCTGTTTTACTTTCAATTTTATTTTAACTTTACTTATGATTTAGGTGTCTCGATTAAAGCAGTATGGAACAAAAAATGATAAGGAAAACAAGAATAGAAAAACCAACGGCAAACAAAGGAAAACACGATACTAGTTTGATTTTAAAAGAAAAAAATCGGAATATTATACAATGTTTTCAATCACAAAAGTTTAAGATTAGGAAATGTGCAAAATTCACATAATTTTTTTTATTTTTTAAAAACTTTTTAAACACATGCTTTTCTCCGCGTTAGAACGATAAACAAAGAAATACTTTTTCCTGCATTCCGGATTATTAAATTTTTTAAAGAACTAAAATAAATGTTAAGTTTCTCGTGAATGATAATAATAAGTAATGTATTTTATATCCCTATTTCACGTATATAATCATTCTTATTACAAAATACTTTTAAAATATTGAATATCATATTTAATATTGCAAGCATTTCTTGGTGATTATTGCGATGTGATATTAACTTCAAATTCAACCTGGGTCAGTAGTTAAGGACCTAAAATATTTTTTTAAATATACAATAAGCGCCCCAAGATTGATTCTAAGCATAGAAATATGGTAGATTATCCAGGATAGCATTCAAATATTATTTGATTTAATTTCCTTTTCATCCGTACAAAAAAAGTTTGTGTGTGTGGGTTTGTTTTAAAAGAAATAATTTAATATATTTTATTTTTATATTTTAAAGCCTTGGGAATACGTGCAATTATTTTTCACCCTCACTCCTGATGCACGAGACCTTACCACTGAATTGCAACTGCTTTAAAAATCGCATGTCATGAACAATACACAAGTTGAATATTTGTTAAACTACTTAAACAAAAATGTTTTTTTATTATAATTAATTACTTTTGACAAAAATCTTTCAAAGAAAAGAAAATGATCTTTACTGTTGTTATTTTTTTCCCCTCATTATAAGTACGTTTAATCGAACTAGCGGTTCTACTAATAGGACTCGAACTCCGGAATCTAGATAAGTAATCACGCATACACTTTTGAATTTTAAATAAATTGAGCGGAGCTCTTGTTAAATATGGATAAGGAAAATACTTATATGTTAGTACATTATCTTTTTTTAAATAATATTTATATATACAACAAAACAAGTAAAATGAACTAATTAAAATAATTCATTTTTAAATCCTTTATATTAACTCGTGGTGTCTGTTTAAGCCTTTGTTTGTCGAAATAAATTTGGATCGATTTTAACCCACTTCCTCGTCAGCTAGCGAGCTGAAATTTTACAGGCAGACTCGTGCCGATGATAAAAATGATTTATCAAAATTTCAGATAAATGGAATGTACCGTAATATAAATTAATGAATTTTTAGATTATTTTATTTATCTGTATGTATCATGTTATTTCTTGAGATAGAGTGTCGCGGTGCGTATTATATTGAACGACCTTTTTATTAATACTTTTCTGTTGCACGATTTGGTGCGTATTATATTGACAATACTTTTTATAAACATATTCCCGATCGGTGCGCATTATATTAAACACGTTTTACGAGACATAACTAAAATTTTGTATTTTTGGATTGTCTTGCGATGCGTATTATAATGAACATTCTTTTAGTTATGTCTCGTACATAAAGGATTTATAGTCAAAAACTTGTTTATTGACGATTTTTTAAAATTAATAATTAAGTTATCATTATTAAACTCATGAGGCGCTTATGATGTTTTACATATGCAGTTCACTCATTTTCTCACTTATAGATCTCTCTTTTGCCTTTAAATTATACATCTTTAATTTTTATACCAAACACGCACTCAGCGTTTTTAGTCATATTAAATCAAAGTACATGTACTTGAACTTATAAGTCTTAAATTATTTTCTTCTTTTTAGTCCACTTATAAAATCGTGGTTTTTAAACATATTTTTTAACACTATTTATTAAATCTTGCTTTTTTCTAGTCGCTAATTTCAAGACTGTTAGAGACAACCAAAAGTTTTGTGACCCAACAATTTTTAAATTGCGTAAAATGCAATGCGCAAAGACAAAATAAATTGAGTTAATACTAATACATAAGGCCTTTTTAGATAAGGAAATAAAATATTTATAAGTATAAACTTTTGATATGATCCGCATTCCTGCAAGACTTTATTCAAACTCTAATCCAGAACTTAAATGGAGCTTGTAGATGATTTCTACGCCGAAATAATAACTCCAGCCACAATCACACGTTTAATACAATACAGAAATATCACTCATAAACATTATGACAAAAGTTAATCATTCTTGTAAGAGTTATTCCTGTTAGATTTTTAGAACATGTTTTGCAGAGGCGTAGCTAGAAATCAACACACATCACGGACACTCACATATCTGGGCGTGATAAAAAATTTTAAAAACAAAAAACACGTTTTTGACTATAAATCCTTTATATACCACTACCACAGATAACTAAAAGAATGTTCATTATAATACGCATCGCACAATCCAAAAATCCAAATTTTTTGTTATGGCTCAAATATATAAAGGATTTATAGTAAAAAAAAACAACTTCTACAGTCTGCCTGCTAAATTTCAACTCGATTTGATCACGGGAAAGGGTTTATAAAAACACGTTTCACATAGTGAGCACCGCGAGACAGATTAGCAATTAATAGCATTTACATTTACAGATCGGGAATATATTTTTAAAAAGTATCGTCAATATAACACAGCACAACGGGAAAGTATTAAAAAGTCGTTCAATATAATACGAACCGCGACACCCTAGCACCAAAAATAACATGCTACGTAGAGATAAATAGAGATAATCTAAAAATTCATTAATTTAATTGCAGTATATTCGATCGATCTGAAATTTTGACACATCGTTTTTTCATCGTCACGAGTCTACCTTCAAAATTTCAGCTCGCTAGCTTACGAGGAAATGGGCTAAAATCGATCCAAAGTTATTTCGGCAAACAACCAGACACCACGAGTTAATATAAAGGATTTAATCAAACATGGCATCATGTTTACTTAATAATACGTGGTTTTTTTTGTTTGTTTTTTTAGTTGTCCCAGAAAGTATTTTTTAATTGCTTTAACAGCAGCGGATGTAAACTTTGAAGAATGACTTACCTGCAACAGGACATCAGTTTCAAGTTCCCTTACTACTGTAGCATATCTGATGCACCGTGACATCAGTGTCACGTTTCCCTACTTTTCAAGACTCTTGCTTTTTCAGTTCAGTTGTTGCTTTGAATTATTGCAGAGATTTTGCTGCTCGGGGCAGGCGTCCCTTTTGTCATAAATTCGCTACACAAGTGACTCAACTCATTTTATTTGGCGTTCCAATAACACAACTGCATGCAGCAATTGTGTAACTGTAACACTGTAACACATATATATATTCGAATATGTTTAGGGTTAACAGAATTGAAATTTTTAAATCATTAAATTCGAAAAACAAATTTATTTAAAAAATAAATCACAAAAGCAATTTTTTTCGAGTTGTGTCATGACTCATAGTGCTTCAATGCGAGTCTCAACAATTTTTTTTTAAAGTTATAAAATGGCTCTCAGATACAACAGGTCTGGCCACCCCTCACTTATAGAAAAATTCATTTCAATTTAACAAATATCCATTTCACATTAATTTTAAACATGTATATTTTATAGTAAAACAAAGCCTTCCCGGAGTTTTATTTTTAAATAAACACTCTAGGGGTAAGATTTTATTGTTGGTTAATATTTTATTTTGAGACAGCGGCATTGCTGCCTACAAACATGAAGCATCCATCGACTTCTTGTTCCACGCGGTATATCTTGAGAGGTCTGGGAAATCTGTCCTAGAGAAATAATTGCCATTTTTGTTTAATTATAAGTTTTCGGTGTACTTTCAAATGAAAGTGTCACTTTGAAGTAATAAACCGAAATCTAACAATAAATTCAATTTCAAAATCACTCCCCAGCCCGCTACATACACAAGTAATGTTGTTGACTGACCAGGCATGCCTCATCACCCATCACACAGTTTCCATCTTGTTTTGCTTCCTCAAAACATTACCATAGTCTTCTGAATATCTTCCCAAATCATTGATAAAATCTTAATTTATTTGTCCATCTATGTATCAATATATACTGATTTAAAAGTCACCTACCTCCAACCATATATAAATTGAATTAAACTGTTCACCTGCATTAGGACTTCACGCATTATGCTCACTGCGATATGAATTTTATTTCGCTCAACATTGAGAGAGACAGAGTATAAAAGACAACAAATAAATATATAAATTACTTCTGTGTATTAAAAAAAGAGAGATATCGGTAGGTGGGCTTCCATCTGTATAAATTTCTTTTCTTTTATTCGCTGCGTCCCCATTAAATCCATGTTTACATAGCAAAACAAGGCACACTGATAATAAAATGAAAGTGAAATATGCAACAAGAGACGGGATACGACGTTTACTGTATGCCCCTTCTGGTCTCTGGGCTAGTTCTTTCAATCGCTACCGTAACCAAAGGTATATATTTTTTTTTAAAATTACTAACAACTTTTATAGAATTCGTTGAACACATTCGTGAAATCGAAATTAAGTTCAAGGATTATTTGAATAATTTTATTTTTGGTTTCTATTTTTATGGGTGTCGCTCTAAACAAAATGTCTAATAAAAGGTCCGTGTGTTGCCTATGTGTCTAACTGTCCAACGCCAACCACATGAAGTCACCGATCGTGCTGCTGCCGGTGCTGATGCAGCTGACGTTAAACCCGGTCTCCGTCACCTGTTCAGGGTTTACCTGGAAGATGTAAGGTTCATCCGAGCTGGCGCTGGTCAGCGTGAAACCGATTCTAATAAACGTGGTCAACACGGTCGGTTTGGACTTGTACGCGGTGCGGAACCGGATGTACTGGTTCTTACAAATGTCAAAACCCGATTGGATGTTTTGCCCCTTCGCGTTGTCCATCCTTCGATTGAGCTCGGAGGTCTGGTTAGAAATGTTGGAGTGAAAATATTCGAAATCGTCCCACAGAGTACGGCTCTCGTTGATTTGCAAGTCTACTTTTAGCTTCAGAATGTGCATGCCTTCCTTCAGCTCTTGATTTTCTCTTTGCAACTCGGCTATGTACTTCTTGTGGTCAGCGATCGTTCTCTCGTGGGCCGCCACGTACTTGACCAGGTCCGAGACCGACGGCTCGGTCACGGAGACCTCGAACGTTCTGCTCAGGGGCGTCGGGTGCCTGTCTGCTGTGAGGGTCATGGCCTCGCAGCTGTAGCTCCCACCCTGTTCCTCTAGCGGATTCTCCCACGTCACCTGGAGGTATGCCTGCTCGTCAGAACCCGGGGACGCCTCAGTGCTGCCCTCTACCGTCACCACGTTCACGAACTGTCCTTCGGCCACCGGCGTGTCGTAGGGAGTCACGTTGGCGACCGCTTCGTTCTGCATGGTCATCGTGTTCAATTTCCGTATGATGATGGACACCACATGGACCACGTCAGCCTGTGCTGACGGAGTTGTTGTCCTCAGTTCTGGCTGCCCGATGTCCAGCCCGCCATGAAGCTGTCGTTTCAGGGGCAGAGTTCCATTTTTGATGGCGCACCTGATCGTCAGTGTGTTTGTTAAGATAGGTAGTATGGTTGAAGGCGTGGAATCAAAAATCAAATAGGAAGCTGAAGAAGTAAAGTTTAAAAGAAAAGACTTGATGAATGTTGTTAATTTGAAAAGAAAACTTGTGTATTTCATTTACTTTGCTGAAGCCATGATTTGGGGGTATTTTTATTTACTGTATTATAAACGTCTATATCAATGATAATGGTCTTTAAGTTTAAATATTCTATGAAAGTTTAATTACACAAGAAAGCTCATTTTATTTTGAAAAAGAAGCATTTTCATAAATAATTATTTTTTTTATTTTGCACAAATGATTTCAAAGAATTGATCAATTCACTTTCATCTTGTCTTATCCTTTACCACTCCAAGAGTGAAATGGTCTTACTTTGCAACTACAAAATAAAAACCAACAACAAACAAACAAACAAAAATATGCTTATGATAAATTAAATTTATTTGTGTTTATAAATTATCATCCAAATAGAAAGATATACGTTTTCAAAAAGATGGGAGCCACTATCAATGAAAACATTTTTTTGAAAAGTGGCAGTGATTAAAGAAATAATATCTCCAGGCAATCGGTCTGATTTGAGCCTACAAATTGACCATAAACCTCTCGGGAAAAACAAAAAAGAAACAACGATTACACCTCCATCATGAGTTCAATCGTAACCAATGGAAGCGATGCTTGGTCCCTCACCAATAGCGCAGGAAACATGCTTTATACAAAGTAGAGAAAATTTGTTTCCCCCAGAGCTGAGTGTTGATTTTTGAGAGGTGGTTAGAAGACAAGCCCATAATAATCTCAATAGTTAAAAGAGGGAGACAACAAAGGGCGTGACATCGGGAAAGAATGCTCATCTGCATGGCAGCAATGACAGTACTTAAACAGAAACCTTGATGTAGAAGGCTAACACGCCGACCGGGAATGAAATGTATAGATGTCGTGCTATAGATAATAATGTGATGGTGATTTTCTAACTCTAAAGATAGCTAAAATTACTTTTAAAAGATAGCTTAAGTTACTGTTAACTTGTGTTAGGCTTAACAATTCCCCTCTCTTTTTTAGACCGTTTCATTCTCCAATCAATAACTGTAAGTTGTTGTATAACTTATATCGTTTGAATATTTTGGCAAAAGCTTTTAACAAACATCTTGTAATGGCCCTGTGGTGACTTAGCTGATTACACAGACATTTGTGTAATGGCAATTGCATGTATCCAATCTCATTACATTCACTCACAGCTACCTATCTCCATTTATAAAACTTTAACAACTTAGAACATAATTTGCCAACCACTCAAATACATACCGGTATGTATATATCATAAACACAAAAGAGGGATCTCCGTAATTACCAGGTTGACTAATCAAAGAACTAAACAAGGAGCTATCCCCAAACTTTAAAGACTAAGCCCCTATAACCAGGGTAAAGTGCCCCATGTTTCGAAACACGCTAGCCTTACCCTTCTATTTAAAAAGTAGATAAAACAGACCTGTTACTATAGACCTGTTTCTCTTACTAGTATAACTTGTACCTTATTAGAAAACATAATATATAGTAATATATTCAATCACGTAAACAAATAAATTGTCCTGCATCCACATCAACTCGGCATTAGGAAAAAACAGATCATTTGAAACTCAATTAATAGATCTTACAGATACAAATATTACAATGTTAATAGACTTCTCAAAATCATTTGATAAAGTTCACTTTTCTAGTTAACTCAAAAAATATGTTAATTATTTGGCATCTGTAGTCCCTTACATCAATGGATTCAAGAAATTCTCATAATAATGAAATGATAAAAGAATCAAACAAAACTTTAGTTTAAATAAAAAGAAATGTTTTCAAATTTAATAACAACATACAACAAAGATTATTCCTTAATTGCTCACACCTATACTCCTATATACATGTCTGTATGGCACTCACGTACCAAATAAAGCAAAGAGAAATTGGCGCAAATTTAAAAAAAGATCTCTAAAATTCATTATAATTGAATATTCACAACTGACTAGAGTAACTCCGTTATTTAAATTAAATTATTTAACCTAGAAGCACTAGAGGGTAGAAGAACAAAGAGCAAATTAATAATAATACATGGTGAGTTAAATTCTAACTTGAAAATGAAACGCAACAACACTTTACTGCTACACCAAGATGAACATTGGGATAAATAAAAACAAGAAATAAAAACTCGAATGAGTATTTAAACTGAATTTCCAAAAAGGAATTTCAGATTGTTTAGCAAGGGTAATCATTCTAGATTACATTAAAAGTCGATTCAAATAAGTATTTCTGAAACTAAAACACAATATGGCGTCATATCCCCTAACGCTACATCACACCAAGAATGTGTCAATATAATGCCCACGCAACAATCTAACATAAGCATTCTCAAAGCGGGAAAACCACATTAACTATCATTCTAGATTACATGAAATGTCATTTCAAATCAATAATTTTGAAACTAAATGTAACAGTTGCTTTCAGAAATGGCTTCTAAAATAACGGGAATTGAACAAAGAGACTTTTTTTTAAATTCCTCTCCAACTTTGTTCTAAATATTATTAGCTAGTGTTTGACGTTTGTTTCAACCCGAGAGATGTTATAGTTGGCGAGAAATTGACAAAAATACTGATATTTTTTTGGTATTTTTAGATTTTCCAGGAAATCTAGTAAAACTTTTCGGGTTGCCGTTGCACATCCTTGGGACCTTCTTAGCATATTTGCAAAAGACCCGAACCCTATATCTGGTATGGTTCAGGAGGAGTTGCATGTGCAAGTGTTAAAGACATTTCGAATCTATAAAACCCGTAAAAACCCAAGTTTTTTACTATAAATCCTTTATATACGAGACATTAAAAGAATGGTCATAATAATACGCAGCGCTTGAAAATCTAAGAATACAAAATTTTAGTTGTCTCGTAAAACATGTTTAATATAATGCGCACCGATCGGGAATATATTTTTAAAAAGTATCGACAATATAATACACACCTTACCGCGCGACAGGAAAGTGTGTTTAATATAATACGTACCACGACACTCTGGCACAAAAATTAACATGCTAAATAAAGATAAATAAATATAATCTAAAAATTCATTAATTTAATTACAGTACATTCGATCGATCTGATATTTTGATACGTCATTTTTATTATTGGCACGAGTCTGCCTGTAAAATTTTAGCTTGCTAGCTTACGAGGAAGTGGGTTAAAAATCGATCCAAAGTTTTTTCGGCATTCAAGCAAGCAATCAAGCAAGGCATCGAGTAGACGTCACGAGTTAATATAACGGATTTAAAAACACTTTTCTTTTTCATTCACAAGATCAAACACATACAAATCTTCCTACTTTCCGCCTGGCATTCGGGCGTGGAATTGGTTGCGTGGTAATACCAGGAAAGCCAACACGTTGCTACCAACTTGTGTATAAAATTCATAATAAATCAATTTAGATATAAATTATTATAAATATATAACTATTTTTGATAAATGTGAATTGACTTATATTATTTAAACTTTTAAAATAAAATAAAATAATCATTTCTACCGCTATAAATAAGATATTATAGCTATATCACCTGAAGCGAAATCCATAAACCAGAGAACCATTGTGACAGCGGTCAGTAACATCAAAGTCCTCATTTTCAGATTTCTAAAAATAAATTTTGCCGTCTTTTCTAAATATTCTGAGTTAAAATGTGTCTAAACTTGTTCCTGTTTCAATGACAAGAAACGTTAATTGGTAAATTTAATTCTTTCAAAGCAAATAACTGCTAAAAAACCAAAAACGTAGATTGCGGTGCACATCTTACACACATGTTGTCATGATTTCCTATTTTTATTTATCTAGCCTCGTTTCCAGTTCCTTATCTCTTGCAAATAACGATTGTTATTAGTAGACTAAATGATTTTTGACGGACGAACTTTCCTAATCGAGTGAAACATTTTTGTATTTTTTTTAATGCATGTAGAGAGAAACTACTAGCGAAACATTTTTATTGCGAAAAATAGTTGTGTTACCTCTTGTATTCCTGTTCTGTTGGTGTAACTTTAAAAGATTCTTGTTTGGGCAACCATAGTTTATTATTATTATTATTATTATTATTATTGTTTGTTGTTTTATTTTAACCCAGTTAGACACCATTTGCGAATTATTGTTCATTTCACGGAGGGAATTTTACCATTTTATTAAATATCTTTCACTATTCCTTGTCAAAATATTTCTACAGCAGTTACACATAATTATTGTGCAAAACCAAAATTCCCACTTGATAAAATATTACAACAAAATCAAATGATTTTGAGCTTTTCACGACCTCGCCAGAAGCTCATCTATAGAATTTGACGCTTTGGCTGAATTAGTTTGACCCCGTCACTTTAAAAGCATAAACCTCATATATCCTGTCAGACATCTAACCCAGAGTTTTAAAGTTCATACTATTTACTCCTAAACTTGGAATATTGTTTTATTTTTATATAAAACTTTTTAAAACAGAATTATCATTCGTAATACTAAATTATTTTATCTTATTTAAGATGTTAATTTCTTTCATGAAACGTTCAATGTGTCAATTATTGAAAACTCAAGAAAGATTCTTGATCTAAAATATTTGGGAACCTCTGAGTTAATTCTAAGCTATTGATTTTTTTCATTTCCATTGAGTTTAAAACTATTATCCAGAAATACAATTATCATCTTCATTTTGCTTCAACTGAAAGCTTTGTTTTTCATTTATCATCATCATTTTGTTTCTACTGAAAGCAATCACTTACAACTAACTTCATTTTGCTTCTACTGAAAACCATGCCTTCAAAGCCATTACTCAAAACCTTACATCATGCCATTATTATCTTTTTAAACTAAATCAATTTAATTGCGATATTTATAATTAAATTAATGCAAGCAAGATACAATTTGGGAATTCGTTATAATTGTTTTTTACTATCATGTTTAAAAAAAACACGTAAATCAAGAGTTGAAACTTTAATTTCTGAAGTTTTTATTGGTATAATGAAGGGAGATTATCAGTTGTCTACTGTCATCCAAGAAATACCGTAAGGATAGCTAGACGAACCCGAAGAGCAGACTACTTGAAACCCTTCAGTAGTCAGCTGGGCTATGGGGTTTATTGTGTACCCGTAGTTGGGGTTAGGTATATTATTGAGGGCGAGAAACAAGTCGGGGAATGAGGCGTAGCTGTTGTGAAACTTGACGTTAACCGTCGCACTATTTGCGTTGCACGTAAAGTTTCCGGTTTGGATGTTTTGACCGGTTAGGTTTCTGGTTACGACGTCCAAACGCCGGATGTCGTCACTCATCGTCTGATAGTTCCAGAACAGCTCCTGTGTCTGGTTTTGTTCTTTCAGCTCAAGGGCGGAGATCTGATCCTCCAGCAGACGGACACGGGCTTGCAGGGTCTCGATGTGCCTGTCGTTTTCAGAGATGTACTTGACTAGGTCCGGCAGGGTGGCGGCTGAAGTTTTGACCTGCGCCGAGACGGTGAGGGATTCGGGGTGTAGCAGAGCGTTCAGGGCGTAGACATCGCAGAAGTAGACGCCATCTTGGTCTTCCAGGGGGTGGTCCCAGGTGACCTCTAAAAATCCCTTCTCATCCGCTTCGGAAGTCGGGTTGGTGCTTCCGGTGACGGAGATCTTGCCCAGGTCTACTTTAGCGGTGGGCGGGTCGAATGAAGACACCGTTGCCACAGTAACGTTTATTTTTGTTTCCGTGTTCATTCTCGTGATAATGATGGACGTCACGTGGGACACGTCAGCCTGTGACGTAGACGTCTCAGACATGGGATAGACATCACGGCGGCCTATGATCTGCACCGGCTCGCTTGCCACAGAACAGCGGAGTTTGAGAGTTTTTGTCAAGATTGGGATTATAGTCTGGGGGTTTGTCGTCATCACAACTTTGGATGCTAAAAATAACAAAAACAACATGAAAATTAAGTACATGTACGTTTAATTTCAAATATGCAATAATTGTATAAAAGGAAATGATATTCTCAGCTCTTTAAGTATATATATACCGGTATGTATATATATATATATATATATATATATATATATATATATATATATATATATATATATATATATATATACACACACGCTTACGAAAAAGGATAGATGAGTTTTTGAAGCTTGATATCATCAAGCAATTGAGCTTTGTGGAACTCACTGTGGTGAACTAACGGATTTCACGAAGTCGTAGCGTAGCATTCTAAAAACAATCCTAGATTTTTCGTTAAAAGCACAATAGAACCCCCCCCCTCACCCCTATGTCACAAACCTGTACAACAGACAGCCATTCCAACGGTCAACAGTAGCACACATTTATACGCCATGTCCATGGTGTTGAAAATGCTGAAATGGAACTAAACTACGCTCGCCAACTCCGTCTTAAGTCTAGGCGTCAACTTACGTCAACTTATTGTAAGGCGTATCCTGGGATGGAATGACGCTGCCGCCGAGATTCACTTTGCCCATTTATTATACCTCATCCCTCCTTCCTCCACAACCACCACCCACTCTTTTCCCACCTTACAAAAGAAAAGAAATAAGATCGAAATCTTATCTCTCTTTCTTGTAATTCTATCTTGCAATGTATGGTTGGGGCACCGTTAAACACTAAACAATCCGCGACCAAATCGAAACGGTGATGCCTTCCACGTGTTCCTTGACCCTTATCAAAATCATTGCTGATAAGCCCATTGTTTGTGTCTCTTTTAGCAATCTCGAACAGCGTTCACGAGACCATCGGACACATTTACTAATTTAGACACCAGTTCGGCTAAACTTAATGTTAGAACGCCGAGAAAGTTAGAGTCCTTGTCTCATCTCTGTTCTGTCTCTTCATATCGCATAAGATTGTATGTGCTGAGCCTTTATCATAAATCTAAACCAGTGTTCAAGAAATTTTTATTATAATTAAGGGAGTGTGTAGGATATTCCCTGTGGAGAAAACTAGATAGTCGGATAAGATAAGAGATGGAAATAGAGAGCGAGAGAGAGAGAGAGAGAGAACACGATAGGCGTAGTGTAGTTTTGTAATATGCAGCTTTTTTTTTCAAACCGTAAGTGTAAAAATAATCCAAAGATACAACTCACATCTGTGTTCAGTTGATGCGCAAAATTAAATTTTCAGCAACGGTTCTTAAAATGGAACGAAAAAAATCTCGCAGTAGCCAGGGCCAGAATAGACTTGAGCGGGCCCTAAGCTATTTGAGATATGGGGCCCTTTTGAAGTACAGGTATTCTATGTCAGTGCCAAATATGATTAACGGATACCTGAAATATAATTAAGACGTGTATAGACAGACAGTAAAAAAATATTTAATTTTAAATCATTTTCATTCATAATAAATTTTTTAAACTGCCCACTCTGGTTTTTAAAAAATGTCTTTAAAGGACGCAATTAACGAAGGCACATTATCTCATCATTTGAAAAATGTTATACGGACTAAGGATTTATATAAAAATAAATTATTTTCGTTTTCGCCTGCGACAGAACTAGGTCACCGTTGACATCATGAAATGATAAACTGCGTAGTTTGTCACTTTCTATGCATAATAACATAATTTATTTTGAGGCATTGTTGTTCTAAATTCATTTTTATCCTCTTCGGCTGATAAAAGATCTTTTTCCAGATCAATTTGCAAACATCATACTAAGAAACAATCTCAAAATTGCTTTTACATCAAGCTGATTGCACACAATCGTTAAATATTATCCTACACGGGTTATGATGTCTGTCCAAATAGCATGTTCCGCTGAACCATGGGATTGACTTTGTCTATTATATTGATGAAAATGCTTGAATTTTCCTACAAGAACAAGATTCATTTCAACATATTCAGGATATGCTTGGCATAAAGCACAAATTCTTTCACAAATCTCTTCTTCTGTAGCTTCTAATTTTCTTAAGAATGAAAGCTGTTTTGCAACATCATTGTATACTGAGGCCATCTGTGTCAGATTTGACTCTAATGAATACATTACAGGTATAATTTTTTTTCTGAAATTGTCTATTTGCTCAAAGTTATTTATAGCATCATCTTGATTATTTTGCTATGCATTCGTCTATATCTGCATTTCTTTTAATTAACATCTAGTAATTTTTCGTTGCCTTTTCTTCAAAAGGATCGAACCTATCCCTGGAACATTTAACAAAATCTGAAAGTGAAGCATAAAACTTCCTACATACATCGAGACTAATTTGGAGGTCTTATTTTGGATTATTCTTGTGAAATTCATCCAGCAAGTAACTCTACAAACATAACATTACCATAAATTCAAACTCCTCCATTGTATTCGAAATGTTTATGACTTGATTTCTTGTTTCGCCTTTCTCTGTAGTATCAATATGCAGCTGATGCAATGCAGATATCATTCCATCATAACCATCAAGTATTGCATTTGTGGCCATTGAATGTGCTTCCTATATCTCATCTCTGACTTAGATTTTGGAAGCTTTGAATTATCCTTGAAGAATGACAACAGCACTTCCCATCTATGTGTAGATGACGAAAACAAGTTGTATATTTCTAGGACAATTACAATTTGTTTTTACTACATTTTAACAACAGTAAACTGCCGCTCTATCAACAAGATTCAAGTGTGACCAGCACAACGAATATACCTAGCACACTTGTTAAATGTTAATAGTATTTCTTGCATACCTTTGTGTCTGCTAGATATAATGGCAGCATTTTCCTATGACTGGCCTCGACAATAACTAAAATCTATTTTTCACTTATTTGTATAAGATAGTTGAGCACCATCTTAGCAACACTTTCCCCTGTGTGGCTACCCATCTCAGCAACACTTTCCCCTGTGTGGCTACCCATCTCTAGGAAAGTTAGAAAACATGTTATAGGGAGCCCAGCATCTCGTCAAACATACCTCACAACAAATGTTCCTTCTTAAGTTCGTTGGTCCGTGTGCAAA
Organism: Ampullaceana balthica; assembly: GCA_944989445.1. NCBI lineage: Eukaryota > Metazoa > Mollusca > Gastropoda > Lymnaeidae > Ampullaceana > Ampullaceana balthica. Next base: position 654,059 of record CALYLW010000700.1, on the reverse strand, counting down.
GTAAAACAAAACTCGTGTGCTAAGTTGCATAACATCCGTTTTTGTGCAAAATCTACTAAAATTGCTGTACGATTATTTTAATCTAATGTGCGGCGTCGGTCAGATATCTGCGTGGCCTAGTTAGCAGTTAATTGTTTGGCCATGTTTGCTTTTAAGATATGTTACCGAAGCTTTTCTGTGATCTAAACTCCACAGAGTGAGTTCTCATGACTTTGAAATAAATAGGCGTTGAGTAAATCACAAAATATTTAATTGTATATGACGATTGCTCACTCAAACAATTTTTTGGGGCCCACCCAAGAAAGTGGGATACCTAAGCTATAGCCTGTTTAGCTTATATAAGGTAAATTCAGCACTGGCAATAGCCTTTTCCGTCAATGTCTTAATAAACCGTCGTTTTTATCATTTGATTCAGAAATATGTTAACTATAAGCATTATTAGGATCAAGGGATTTCTGGTTGATTTCTGCTCGACACATCATTGCAAAAAAGTTTGTTGTTAAAAAATATAAAGGGAACATTTTAACTGTTGTGTTTTATATTAATTGATGTAAAGGATTATGGTCGACATGTACGTTGCTTTGTGTGTGTGTGTTTGTTTTTTTTAGTCCTAATCCTAAATCCATTCATTCGATCACCATCAAATGACACTTAAACATTCTCTGTGCTACCACTAAATGACAATTTAAACAGCCTCTTAATTACATGCTGACAGTGTGTACTTATTACATATTCTGAGTTTACAGCACCACTTGACTTGGTCACACTTTATTTTTGTGAGTTCAGACGACTTAATAATTTACAGATGACTTATTTCATCAAGGAGAAAATATTTTTTTTTATAGAAAAGCATTTGCTTTTTAAAATATTTAAATTGAATACCATTTTTTTAAAATCTATAATCTCTGCTTCATTGAAAAATTTAGGGCAAATCGAGTTCCTACACTGCTGTGTTGTTATTCATCAGTTTTGGTGTCTTCATTTTGTTTTCGAGACAAGAATGCTCGACTCTGGAAGAGGGGTGTCATGTGGCTCAATTCTGGTTTTTAACGCTATTTCCCTTGGAATAATTGCGTTTATAGATTCGAAATGTCTGTTCCTCCTGAACCATAACAGATAGAGGGTTCGGGTCTTTGCAAATATGCTAAGGAGGTCCCAAGGATGTGCAACGGCAAAAAAATCCTGAAAAGGTTTACTGGATTTCCTGGAAAATCAAAAAGACCCGAAAAAATATCAGTATTTTGTCAATTTCTCGCCAACCATAACATCTATCGACAAACGTCAAACAGTAGCTAATAATATTTGACAAACGTCAAACAGTAGCTAATAATATTTAGCACAATGTTGGAGATGGAGTTTTTAAATGTTAAGTGTTTTTTAGACTCCCGTAATTTTAGAAGCAATTTTTTTGTTTGGTTTCAAAATTATTGATTTGAAATTACTTTCATGCAATCTAGAATGATAGTTAATGGAGTTTTCCCGCTTTGTGAATGCTTATGTTAGAACGTCGTGTGGTGCGCATTCTACTGACACATTCTTGGTGTGATGTAGAGTGAGGGGATATGACGTCATATTGTGTTTTTAGTTTCAGAATTACTTATTACCAAGGAGGTTTGATTAACTGGAGGCGGCGTGACGTCACTAGGCTGAAGCCAGACCCCCACCCGCAGCAGCCATCTTGAGCGACTCAAAACATTGGAAGCTGTGTAGTGTGTTTGTTATATTATTGTAATATTTTGAACGGGAGCCTTGGTAACTGGCACAGGCTCAGTGTTGGCTTTCATTTTCAACTTCTTCGTCATTGACTAGTAGGTTACCAGTAGTCAATCATTCAATACTTTCAATTCAGTATTTAGATTTAAACATTTTAAAAATATGATATAAGTTATATCATTTTAATAATTTTATATTCTTTGTTTGTTTTTTTCCATTGAACTTTAAATGGGCAGTTGCAGTTGTGAGTTGATTTGCGAACTTAAAAATAAAAATGTTGCTTGTCTCACGTGTTATATTTATATCTTATTTATTCTTATAATTTTAAAACTGTCTATTGTGAATATTATAATTATACTATAAAATAAGTTAAGTTACAAATTAAGTAATACATTAAATTATTAATATAGAACAAAATAAACAAATTAATAAGCGTTGATCATGAAATCGTTCAAATCCATGCAAAATATAGTAAAACAATTTCAATACGCGAAGAAAATATTTAGTTCAAAAGTTAAAAGTATAGATATTACTTAACTACATAAGATAGAGCGACTGGATAGCGAAGCCAGTAGTGCGCTCGCCTCACAAAGTTGAGGGTCGTGGGATCGAGCCCACCCAAAGCCACAATATAAATGATACACTAAGAAAGTCCTCTGCTGACCCCCGTAATGTTAATAAATGTGTTGACCTGTTTGTACGTTCTTTATAATTATGTATAGCAGTAGAACTTCATTTCGATATAGTTAGCGTATTATTTATATAAGACCAGGCTCTGTAGCCCTCGATCAGCTGACCGAATAATTAACCTTACATACATTACAGCTCTTTGTAATTGACCTTAATAGAATATCTAGACCACCAGAAATGAACTTTTTTCTTAGCAGACTATAGAAAAAACGAGATGACAAAATACGAAGCTCATTGAGAATGAGAAAACTGGTATACCGTATGGTAATGAAAGCTGGTGGAATGTTTTGAGTCTAACAATATGGCGATAGGCTCCCCCCACTCTCCGCCCACTGGCTTCACCCGCTAGCGACCATCTGATAGCAGACGCCACCTCCAGTTTATCAAACCTCCTTGCTTATTACTTATTTGAATCGACTTTTATTATAATCTAGAATGATTTCCCTTGATAAAAAATCGGAAATTCCTTGTTGGAAATTGCGTTTAAATACTCATTCGACTGATTTGAAATGCACTTTTTAATTTTAATGGTTAAAATTTAAAACCCCTTTAAACTCAACAAAACACACGAAAAACTTGTTTTAAAGCAACAAATACATATTTTATTAATACACTTGAGAAATTAGAATTGCATTTATGAATTATAAAGTACTTATGACTTATGAATTACTAACTAACTAGGCTAGTTAAGTGGGCGACGCCGTAGCCGTAGGCTCAAAGTAGTTTTTGGTTTAGATTGACATTTCTAAGCGTATACTTAAAAGTAATTCATATTACTATTTACTATTAGGTATGCTCTTAAGTACTAAGCATTGCTCTCATATTTGGCTAGAGTTAGATTAACTGGATGAAACACAATGTCAAGCATAATATTTTGCTTCTGAATCTGAGAGCAAAGAAAGAAGGCAATTAAAGTTTTATTCTCTATAGTCTATAAGGAAAGGCATATTATTAGACAAGGTTGATTTGATTTTTTTTTAAAAACACCTGTACCAAAATTAATGAATATATTATTTTTTAAAAACAAATCTTTTAACGTTGTCTGAAGCTCAAGTAAAGTTAATAAATTATACAGCCCATGATATAACTGCTAACTGCGATGGAAACACGTAAGGAACAATTCACAATTATGATATAACAATTTTGGTTTCCATTCATTATGCTGTAAATTTTCTACTTCTCATAAATATCTTATGTGTTACAGACGCTCCTTCTAACCAGAAGATTATTAACTTATTTTTTTTAGCAACGTGCTCCTTTTGGAGACAGCATGATGATGATGATGATGAGAGTTGCTTTCCCACTGCAGAAACATTATTTAGCATGAAGACCACAAACCAAATACCATCAGCGGCCATGCAAGTGAAAGCAGCTAGAGATTATATTGTGGCAAGACAGAACTGCTGCATCTGCTACGATATTACAGCTCTTGTGTCAGATGGTAACACAAAGACATTCTCTGCTCTGACTGAAATCAGGCTCTAATCCTTCACGCTAAAAACATTTGCTTATATTCAGCTCATTATTAGTTATTATTAGCAACTAGGCCTGTCAACCCGGGTACCTGTAGCCGAGCAATTACCCGAGTAGTAAATTTGTGCCCGGGTACCCGTGAAAATGTTGTTGCAATGTCTATACCAACGGTGATCGAACTCCAGCCCTTATGTGTTCACATTTTGGCTCGACAACAATTTATCAAATTAAAACTTTTCGTTTAAAATATATGCTGTGAAATACGTTTAATATGAAAACGCTTAAAAAGAAATAACTGTCAACCAGAAATAAAACACGTTCCCGACAAACTTCTACATATTTTGATACACCTTTTTTCTTGGAACATGAAACAAAAATCATCTAACACAGGTTTTGGTTCTTTGAATTTTTCCAATAAGGAACATTGACTGCAACGCCTAAATTTAGGAAGGGCTGGAAACAACAGAAATGAACTATGCTTTGGCTTTGAAATACGCCGACATTATTGAGACAAGCCAATGTTGTTCATCAAACCCCCCCCCACCCCCCTTTTTTGTTCATTCCTTTCTGCACTCCTATCCCCACAATTTCTTTTTAAATCACTGTTAAAACAAAATTAGATGCTATGGGTCGCCTCCACTCAGTAGGGGCAAGTCTCGGAAAGTTTGGTTAATTACAACAGTTGTCAGTTATGAACTAGAAATAACCCAGTGACATCATACGATTAATGCCCTTATTTTTGAAAGACTTTGTTCAAAATTTGGATAGGTACCCTGGCAGTCTTTTTAAACAATAATGACAGCCCTATTAGCAACTGCAATGTTTTTTTTCTTACGATGTATTCATCTTAAAAAGTATTTATTTACATATGCATAAATGTGTATATTTGTAAATATATTATTGATATACAATATTTTATTAGAAAGTGATGTATAAAATGGTTAACAACTTTTTATTTAAATTAATGTATTTTCTTTTTGGGGGTGTGGGGGGATGAGTGTTATGCTTCTTTATATAATTTAGTAAAAATGTAAGCATAAATTATTTTACACTCATCATAATCTACAATTTATTACCCATATTAGCAATTATTTAAAATTAATAATTTTCTAACTATATTATAAAATATTTCAATATCTTAATCCAAAGTTGTTTTTATTGTTTTTCTTCATTATTTGATTTTGTGTTTTACAACACTGTGCATGGTGCATCATTTTAGTCTGTAGAGATAAAGAGCTTACATTCAGCACACTGGTATTGAACATGATTGACTTTGCTCTTAAGATTGCTTTTAATTGTATCTCTTTTTAGATGATTTTTAAAAAATATAATTTTAAAAAATTCTATATTACTATGCAATTATTTTTCATAGTCACGGCCTCCAAGGATGTAGGACATTTATCTAAAATTATTTTTTTATGAGGAAACGCTTGCTTGGATAAATCATACACATCATCAGTACAAAGTATTTAATTGTACCTGATACATTTTGAGTTATGATTCCAAAATAAGATTAAAAATTTATGCAATCATGGGTTTTTCAACAATTAGTTTTCATCTATTAAAACCCAAATGTGCACACAAAACTTAACAATCATATTTAAGTCTGGTAACTAGAGAGATAAATTTACAAGCTGTGAACCCCCTAAATGTTAATGGTAACCATCCAGAATGAAATATTTTTTCTTTAAATAAATTTATAAAATTTGAAGAACCATATTTCAAAATGTCATTTTTTTAAAAAAAAATATATATTTTTTACTGAAATTAAGGCTAAAAACATAAACACTTCTTCATATTCATAAACTGTTACAATATTTATATTTGAAAAATATTTTTAGACCGTTCTTACACTTAGTCTATTATTTCGATAATAATGACTATTAGTTCAACTATTTAATTAAGATAGAATATGGGTAGTGGCAGCCAAAGGGGAAAGAGTTCAAGATGTCGGCCAAGTTTTTATTCTTAAAACCTCAAGATACTAAAACTCAGTTATTTGCGTATAGCTATGAATAACATACAAAGACCTGAGATGGACATGCATAACATGTTTATTCAATGTACAGACTAATCCAGCTCAAGAAGGGTTGTGATTATATTTCAAGAGAGAAAAATAAAGCTTGAAAAATAATTTTAAAACATATACATGTAGTTTCTGACCATAAATTGAATATTATTATGGATTTTGTTCTAAGATGAAAAACTTTTAGCTACATCCAACATTTCAGATCTAGGCTAGTTTCAAAAAACAATTTATTTTTTTGTTTGCAGAATACAGCATTTTATTACAGAAATGAATTAATTTGTTTAGCACTTTGAAAATGAAGGCACCTAATACTTGAAGAAAAGAAAAATGCAACAACCCATTTTAAAAAAAAATGAAATAACATAAAAAATAAATTATTTAATTATTTTTTAATTACTGAATTAAACATTATTAATTATTTTCAAACTAATGTTTGACCTAATTTGAATGAAAATAGTAGTATCTATTTTAACTTTAAATTAACTTTAAAACATTATCTAGAAATGTAACAATCCATTTTAATGTTTTTATTAACTTAAATGATCTGAGAAAGATAACACGTTTTAGGCCTTTTGAAAACATAAATTGTTATTTAAAATAAGCTGAAAACACCCATGCACTATATAAGTATTACATATTTTGAGAGCAGTAAATATATATTTTTATACAAGATAAATATACGTTAAAATTATGTGTACACACTTCTTAGGTACTGGACCTAACGTGTTTTAAGACAAACAATGCCAAAACCAGAAGGTACATTTTTTATAACCAAACGTAAACATCTATTTTTAGTCTTTGTTCTGAGAAACACACTAACATTGATTCTACAAATTTCAACACTTTTCATATGTAGGCTTGATAGAAATTATAGTATTACTCAACAAACAGTATAATTGTTTCCCCTTATCACAACACCTGACCCTTAAACTTATGGGCCATCAACTTTCATCTACATTTCTTGGCAGTGTGGTTAGCTATCTGCCAGCTTTTATATGTTTTTCTTTCAATTGGCTTATTTAGAACAAAGACACATTAATTATAAAAGGACAATTATTTTAGTATATGTTGCTTTGTTTGCTTTTTTTTTGTCCAAGTCATTTCTACTTGTATGATAAAAAAAAACAACTTTAAACCAGGCTTAGAATTAGATTTTTTTGTACTTGAATATAATAAACACCAGGTATGTACTTTGAAACATGTCTGTAAGGACATAAAACAAGAAAATAAAAAGTCTTATAGGACTATAGCACCAAATTTGTGGAGAAGTGGCATTATCTTTTTAGCTATCAGAACTGCTCTTCTTGAAAGTCTATAAATTAGTGTATTTTTTCTCTCTTGCATTGAATATAAAAAAAATAATATATTATAGTTAATAAAGTAATTAACTGTTATAAAAATAAACATAGGGAGAATAATAATTCCCTTTAACAAAACGTAACAACAGTATTTATGTATATCTATGCACTGTAATTCAAAAATATAATTATTGTTGTGTTTTGTAAATTATCTACAGGCAAAAATTGAAGACAAGGGCACAGAATCCAATATATTATATATAATTCGGGGGAAGGGGAGGAGCTTTTCTATTGGGCAGTTTAAAAAAATTCACTGAGCAAAAGGTTAAGAACCAAAGGGAGGTATGCATGCTTAAACTTAAGGCAGGACCCAACAAAAAAAAATAAATGACTAACTAATAAAAATGTAAATAAAATAATTTTCTTACAAAAAATTTCATTACAATAAATAGTTTCATGTATATACTTAACTGTATGACAAATATTTATCTGCATATAAGAATTAAGCATCCTGGGCATTGTACTAACAATATTTAAGTCAAATGGATAAAACAATACACCAAAACTTCACTTCCCTTCCCCAATGTTAAAAGAAATAAACACTTTCAGACAGATTAAATTTATATTCTCACACCGGAACTTGTAACACTTGTAAAGTACAATGTAAAAAAAGGGATAAATTATGTATATGCAAGAAAAAGAAGAAATGGTCATTTTTTTAAAGAAAAAAATGTTTTAGATGCTTCAAACTGGCAACAAAGATTAATCTGACAATTACAGAACAGAAAAAACATCTCAAACCTAGTAATATAATATCAAAATGTCCCCTACTTATTATGACTATACTCCAGAGAACAGATTTCTTATGTGTTATAAAACTGCACATAAAATCATGCACACGCATTTTAATATGACACAGTTTAAAATAAAATATTCATAAAGCTACTTCAAACAAATATAAAAACGAATAAATGTTCATGTTCTATAGTAAGATAGAAAAGTGGTTAATTTACAATTATTTCTCTACAAATATATATCTACTTCAAGAAAAAAATCTGGGCAGGATCCTCAAGTGAGGTCAAGAATAAAGATAAAATTTATTGTTATTGCCTTCTGGGTAGCTATATATCCATATTTATACACATATGTTGAACAATAAACCTGGACAGCCTAGTCTCACATGCTCTAAAATCTATATACAATGGACAGACTGATAAATCTCTACATGCGCACATTCATAATAATATACAATTACGGTTACAGAGTAAAATGAAATACACTGTTTTACTCGTTATATTCTTTCACAAGACTGTGTCCCCGAAGCTATGCACATCAAATTACAACCATTATTTTATAATTTAATTATCAATAGCATCATTATATTAATTTTACTATACCAAGAAAATTGTAAGAGGAGTATGAAGTGGCACTACTTTCGTACATCAACAAACAGCAACACAACTGAGCGCATCAACTGAAAGCCTTCACTGAATGCTACTAAGCAAGTGCTAATGAGGCTACTAGGGACTGAAAGTGAAAATACACTGTCACATTTAGGTATCTCATTTGTTCACTTTAGTTCTATATACACCAGATGTATGAATTATAGCCATGAAACAATTAATGAGGATGTGAACATTCATTTCAAACTATCCAATCAGATGCTTCATCTATGATTTGACCTTGCTTTGGCCAATCATAACCTTTGTAACAAAGTTTACAATGGCTGATGCTGGTTGTTCAGGATCTAACTCTGCAAAGATATGACACGAGTTCTCATTGGAGGAGCCCTGTTTTCTGGCAACAAATCCGAAGAGTCTAAAAAGACAAAGAACAAAATCAATATTGAAGATAAAGGCTGTAAATAAAATTAACCTTTTGTTGTTACTACTTTTGAAATTAGATATAGAAAAAAAAATTATAAAACATCATAATTATAAATTGCCATCTCTTATGAATACTGTATATAACAACACAAATTCCCAGTATCTTATTAAAATAATCAAAGCTATATCACTTAATCACAACGGTTGCCAACAAATAAAATAATTTTTTTTTGTTTAAAGTGAAATACTAGAAATAGCATTTGATAACTAAGCAAGCTCTAAAAAATTAAGTACTTTATTGTAATTTTTTGTTCATTTGTAATAAAATAATGTAGAGAATTATTACAGCTAATTAAATTTTGTTAGCATTTACAGTTTATTTCAATGTGAATTAAATTGAGTCAACTTATGTTAATACGTTCGGTAGCGAACGTTTATAATGCATAGTGTATATACAGCTTATGTAAACTTTTTTAAAGTGTAAGTATTGATAATTTAGACGATAACATACCTGGCATCGCCTTGTGTTCCAGGTGCATCGATCTCTCGTTTCCATCTACAAAATATATGCCATGTATTAGAATATTGAAAGATGGGAAGAATTACTAAAATAGACCTAAACAAAAGTTACACCAAAACTAAAACCAGCAAATGAATATTTACATATAGAGGACTATGCCTCCAATAGAGGAGAAATCCACGTACCTTGGATATGATGAGAGAGGATATGGATTAAACAGTTTACATGCAACAATGTTCAATTGAAAAAGATGTATTAAAAAGATGAATTGCGAAGGGTTGAAGAAAATACATAATTTACACACCAAATTAGGGGGACTTCAGCATTGCTCAGAGTACAGGGACTCAGACTTCTGTTTGCACAAGGGAAAAGCTCTTTAAAGAATTTTTTTAAAGAAAATGAATGACCAGGTTGACACTCCTCCACAAGATCAACACAATGGCATCTTCCCAACAAGAGCATGTACATTGAAACACCATTGACACGCACTCCAAAACCATGGAGCCATATCCAGGAGAAAAACACTGTAAAATCCATGAATTAAAGTAGTCCATGAAAGGAAGTACAATCCATGAATGGAAGTACAGTCTATGAATGGGAGTACAGTACATGAATGGAAGTACAATCCATGAATGGAAGTACAGTCTATGAATGGGAGTACAGTACATGAATTGAAGTACAGTCTATGAATGGGAGTACAGTCCATGAATGGAAGTACAATCCATAAATGAAGTACAGTCCATAAATGAAGAACAGTCCATGAATGGAATTCAGAAGCCTGGAGTGATAAATCTTGTGCAAATTAGTCAAGGTCATTAAGAGATGTAGCCATTATTTTGAGATAGCTTGGACAGCATGAACACCAGCAAGACAAAGGTCTTAAGGTAAACACAACCAAACAAGGTCACATCTAGTTAGCTAGAAAACCTTCAGTTGGTATGGCAGCTCCAGGGACATTAAGGTGTCAAGTCTTGAATTATTAGAAAGGCTATTTCATTATTTGTAGTTTTAAAGAAAATATTGAAGAAAAAGGAGCTGAACTTAAAAGTAAAAGCCAAAGTATCAACACAAATTTTGTAGCAGTCATACACTATGGATCTAAATTCTCAAGAAAAACAACAAGCATCATGTAGAAAGTGAAGGCCTTTACAAACACTTTCCTTAGAAATATCCTGAGTATTAAATTCTTGAATATCAATATCATCACAAAGAGACGTATTGGTTGGATATTCTAAAAGTAGCAAAATAATTAAAATCAGCCAATAAATTAAATAATTCCTTAGTTAACTAACTAACCTTCTATCCTGGGGATCCATACCACAGTAGGTCACGGCACTGACAGGGTAATGCCTTCTGAAGAACAGTCTAGTTGAGTCAAAGAAAGAGAAAATGTTAACACTTCATCACCACAATGAAAAATAAAATATTTTTTTTTAAAATGAACATTAAAATGTTTCAATAAATAAATTTAAGGGCCTAGGCACTTAGCTATTGTGTGTAAAATAATTTTTTTTAAATGATGGTCTATTTTACTTACTTCCTGTTGTTGTCTGTGAGAGTTATTCCCTGATTGGATACTTTAAAATGAACCATAGTTGTCCTTCCTGGCACAAGGTTTTCAAATGTCATTTTAACTGCTTTGGCCACAGCCTGAGGTCCGGTCAGTGACTCCATGTCCACTGAGTTGATGAAGATCACATTACATGCTGAGAGGAAAAACAAAATTCATTTTTGAAATATTTTTCTTGGATATGTTTCAGGCAGCTTGAAAATGAAAACATTTTTGTTTATTTTAAATTGTATTTAAACTTTTTCTGCTACTATATAATAATAATAATAATAAATTGATAATTTTTATAGCGCTGTATCCCAGCAAGGATCCGGGGTCACAGCGCTTTACATGGAGATAATAACATACATATAATAATTAAATAAACATGTTTATCATAATAACCACATAAATGACAGTACATTACACATAATCTACGTTAATCATTAAAAAGAAATGTTGTTTCTTTAATTTTGAAAATAAATTTTGAAAAGATGCGTCTTAAGTGCAGTCTTGAAGGACTTGGTAGATGAAATACTCTGGATGTGTAATGGTAGAAAATTCCATTGTTTGGCTGCACAAAAAGAGAATGACCTTTCGCCAAATGTTTTAGTTCATGTCTTAGGAACACAGAGAATGCGCGTGTCTGCAGAAGAGCGTAGCTGACGTCCTGGTAAGTAATGACGGATATAACTCACCAGCTCCCTGACTCAGTAGTGTAGCGGCAGAGTTGAGTTCTGTTGCACTCATTGGGGACTCTGGTGTTATCAAGCCATCCACAGCGTCTGAAAAGTCAAAGAAATTTTTGAATAATTTAAAGCCACCTTCCCAAAACACATTGATATCGCTTTTAATAAAATAGATATATGATGTAACACTGACAAAAAATTAAGTTGAATAAAATGTTAAAAGATTACCAATGACTGAAGTAAACGGATATCAACAGTACAAACCTGTTTCCGGTAATGCCAATTTGCAAGGTAAGGCTAATGGTGTGATAGAATGTTGGTACACAAGTGCAGCAAGGCTGCCTGTTAAGGCGGAAAAGATGAGAAGAAATAATGTTTATCTTTTACATTGATGTATATACAAAAGACTGGGTAAGTTTTTCATCCAAGGGATATCATTAAAAATATTTTCATAACTCTCATGAGTAAGTTCTCTATTATTTTTAATTTGGATAATTATTTCTGGATCCAATGTTGACATTTTCCAAAGACTTAATAAATAATTTTTAATGTAAAAAATATATATAAATTTTAATAGGTTATAGCTTGAAACAAAATTCTTGCAATTTTCCAAAAACTTAATAATTTTGTAATTTAAAAAGTAAATATAAATTTTAATAGCTTGAAAACAAAACTCTTACCAAAGACAGGCTCATTGGTGCAGCCTCTCAACCTGACACCTTTTGGGGTGGGCTCAATTAGAAAATGTCTAACTAAATCTGCTAGGGGATCCCCTGCAAAAATAAGGAGGAAGACCATAAGTCTTGTGTGAGCAAATATCATGAGTTAGCATTTAAACCAGTTGATGGGTGTTGTAAATGAGCTGTGTACACCCAAGACAACTGGTTTTCTGTGTTGGAAAAAATAAATTTATAATGCCCCAAGTTTTAGTAGTACGTCCAAATATTTGTCCACTAATTAATAATTTGAACATACAGTAATTATATACAATGAAATCAAAACAAGCTTTTGTCAACATAAATCTCAAAAATGAATTCTTGAAAAATATAAAAACATACAAAAACAGCTTCAAAAACCGTTGAAATAACTAATCTTAAGGAATTCTCACCTGAAGGCTTGGCCTGTACATTGGGAGGTATTGTGGCCACTTTCAGCGCCAGGCCAAAGGCACCAGGGAAGGAGTTACTGTCACGAATGACAAAAGTACCTGGCATCTTGTCTTTCAGCATTTGAATAGCTATTTAAAAAAAAAGTTTAATTTTTCTTACCATTTGCTGGTTGTTATTTTGTTTCAAATATTTTGTACTTAAATTAAAATTGGTTTAGTACACGGACCAGTAGTTTGTCAATCATACTTATTCAAAAATTAGGGTGCATATGCTTTATATTTGTTACTTTCTTTAAAAATTTCAACATAAATTAGACTGAATAAAATACTAATAACTTTTAGAGGTACCTTAAAAATGATTCATACTTCATTAGAGATATTTCAAGAGAAATTATTTGTGATAAACAGATATTACTACACAGAAAAATTACAATTTGTTAGTCGACGAAATCTAATTGTAGTGTTGATAAAATTGCAGGTTAAAAGTAGCTTACCATCTTCCCTAGATATGTTGGGTTTGTACCAAAACTTGGATGTGTCCTTGACAAACTTTGGTGTGGTGTGTACCATGTCAGAGTCTGAAAATAAATTTGAAATTAATTGTGAAGTAAATTAAATCAATTAATTTTTTTGTGTATTGGATTCAATAGTAAGTATGCTTGCTACACATGCTGGATGAGATTTATAGACATCATGTGTCATTTGTATACATATTTTCATCAGATAGAGGATTATCTTAGACCTAAATAGTTCATCACTAATCTGGTGTTAAAACGTTTTATTGTTTGGTATAAAAAAAACACACAAAATTTTCGAGTTACATAAAATGTAGCTGAATTAACGTCATAAAATATTTCAATTTGGGATGATAAATAAAATAAAGATTTATAAACACAGACATGATAAAATACTTCAAAAAACCTGACATCTCCCAATGGTATGGTATGGCATCTGTCCGTCTACAAAAGACGATAGATATATCTTTATTGTTGGCAGCTCTTGGTGTGGCTGATGAGACCAATCCTCAAGTGGCAGTCTCTTCTGCATGTCACACACACGAATTTGGTGGGGCAGGGTTGCCTGGCCTTCCTTCTCGCTCTTTTTCAATTGCTTCTGCCCTGGTTTGCTCCTCGGCTCTTAGTGATCCTTCTTTCACTATAGCCCACCACATTGACCTATCCTCTGCCAGGTTTTCCCAGTTTTGTATGTCAATGTTGGCTGCTTTCATGTCTCTTCTGCATATGTCTGTGTATCTGAGACATGGCGGACCAACCGACCTTTTCCCTGTCGCCAGCTCGCAGTATAGCACATCCTTAGGTATGGGACCAATTTGCATTCTCTTGACGTGTCCAAGCCAACGGAGGCATCTTTGGCTTAATATGGCTGGAATGCTGCTCATGCTTGCTTGAGCCAGGACCTCTGTGTTGGGGGACTTTCTCTTGCCATTTGATGTCTAGGATGCGGCACAGGCATCTGAGGTGGAAGCTATTGAGCCTTCTTTCATGCCTGGTATAGGTAGTCCAAAACTCGCATCCATAGAGGAGTGTGCTCAGTACGCAGCTTAGTCCTTGCTGTGAGTTTGGCATTGGACCAGACTCTTTTGTACAGTCTAGCCATAACAGTTGCTGCCTTCCCCATCCTACAACTTATCTCATCTTCCATTGAGAGGGTGCTCGAGATGTTCGATCCCATTTATGTAAAACTGTCAACAACATCCAGGTTGCAGTCGTCAATGGTGACAGTGGGGAGGGAGGCAGCATCCTTTGCCTTAATGTTGGTTTTCTTTATGCTAATGGTCAGGCCAAACTCTTTGCAGGCAGCGGAGAATCTGGATACAAGGTTCTGCAGTCCATCTGCTGTGTGAGATATTAAGGCGGCCTCGTCTGCAAAGAAGAGCTCGTGCAGCAAATTCTTCCTTATTTTGTTCTTGGCTCTAAGACGGGCAATATTGAATAATCTCCCAATGGCTATCGGTTTTATTTTAGCAAGTACCCTTATTTGGCATATCCATAACCAACCTGGCTGGATAGCGAAGTCAATAGTGCGCTCGTCTCACAAGCTTGGGGTAGTGGGATCTAGCCCATGTTAAGCCACAATAAAAATATTGATGAATGACTATCGCTTAACAATCCAACGCTGACTTGGAGAGGAGATGTGTGCCGCAAAGTTTAAATGGAAACATTAGAACCCTCTACAACCACGTCCTCATGGTAAAAATATATAATATAATATGTAACCAACCTGCCAAAGAGGACAGACTTCCTCGTCGCGATAGGCCAAAATACACACTGGGAGAGCTCTGACCAGTCATTGAGTGTGGACCTGGGCTGATGACAGATCCAGACATAGAGTGGGCTGAGGACAGCTGCTGCCTCAGTGTATTAAAGTTTCCAGGAGATGGAGGACTGTTTGGGATAACAATTTTAGGCAAATATTTTTACCAAATCTGGATATGGTTATTCATATTTTTTACATTAATGAAATAACAAATATGATTTTGTCTCAAGTTAAATGTATATTTTTTGTGTCTTGTATATTTGTATTATGCTTATGTTAACTCTATATTCTGATTTACCTTCCAGCTGAGGGGACTGATTAGCATTTTGGGGCTAGTATCTATGTGCAGAGTGTTCTGCCCTTGTCCGTCCAAATGCTGGGCTTGGTATGTCTGGGACTGAAACAAAAATTATGAAGGGCAACTAATAAACGAAAACTTATATTTGTATTCATTTTAAAATGATAAAATAGAGCTACTTTCCTGTATTCTTTTTATAATCACTTTCACGATGTAATTCTGTGGGGGGGTTTTCAAAATTAATTTATGACAAGAATTTATGATTCTTGCAAATTATCTGTAAAAAGATTTTATGTTTTCTTTTTTCATAGTCTTAAATAGACATGGCTGAAATTTTTAAATAGGCTTAATCTTAAATTTGTTTCATCTTTACAGATGTTCTACCCATTTTTCAGAACATATTTTATCATGATTACTCTTAACAATCATTTTTCATTTAGCACTGTGAAGGAAACTGCTTGATGAATTTAAATTATTATTTTGATGCAGAACATAGAAGTTGTTCCTGTAGAAGCCTGACCTGATGGTACTGCTGGTATTGCACTGTTTGGTGCTGTTGTATCGGGGCAGCCTGCAAAGTGCCAGTGGGACTGATGATCTGGCCACCAACTAGGAAAAAAAAAGGCAAATTATTAACCACTGAAAAATCACTTTTTTCTTAAGATTAAGTTATACACTTTAAATCTGTATGTAAGCTTGCTATTAGAAAACAATTTAAATGAAATGAGACACTTAAAATTCTTCCTTTTTTTTTACTGTGGAGATAATCACATATTGGCTGTAGAGATCAGAGCTTCTTCAATTGGTTTAAAGTATTTTTAATGGGCTTAATATAAAGGTGAGTGTTATTAGACATGCTAACATTTTCTTTTAATGACTTGGAGAATCAATAATTTGCTAGGTTATTATTTAAAATCATATTTTAAAGTTAAATCATTTAGTTTAGCTCCCATTGGATTACAGTTTATTCAAGAAATGTTTTTTTCAATTCCAACCCGAATTCTCCATATTTCACAATCCAATCTTTTTAATCTCATTATTTATAGATCATCGTCTGCTTCTTTGTGAGCTATTAAATATCATAACTCTAGTTGATCTTCCATCAATTTAGTAAAACAATTTTTTTTAAATCTGCAGTTTTCTTTAGTTTGAAAGTATGTTACATTTTAGGTGAATTCCTCATTTGCAATCTTAAGATATTTCCTTCACAACAACAAGCAATAGGGAAAAAAAATAAGCATAATAGGCTAGCAAGATGCAAATAATATTAACTTAACAAAACAACTAAAACAAAGTGAAATTGGGCAGATATTATGAAACATGTTGCCTCAAGCTTAAAGTGTAGGATTTACTTTGTGACTGGCATGACATAAAAATAAATTGTTAAAATTAAATAAAATGTATGAATATTTTATGAAATGCACCCAGGCATAATAATATGTATTTTATTTACAAAACAGAAAAATTGTTTGCAATATTTGAGCAAATCATAGCTTAAATTTTTATTTTATTTTAAAATCTAGCAGGACTGCACAACTTAGAAAAAATTGTAAAGCCAGATTAATAAAATTTCAATACATTTTTGGAATGTTAAAAATAAAAACGGATGATTTCATTTTACTTAAGCTTTGAGTCTGTTATTGTGCAGTCGCTTTCAAAATAAGGCCTGTTTGATTTCACGCAGTTTTTAAGTTTTTCTCATACCTGGGACAACAACACCTTCAGGGATGGTGGCATAGCTGAACTCCGACCCCCGCAGAGGGGGTGGACGATTCCCTGATCGGGGTGGAGGATATAAGGAATTAGAGCCACTACTCCCAGCTGAATACTGAAAAACTGGACCTTGCTGATTGCTAAGCCCACTATATGGTGTTGTAACTAAAGAAGACCAAGCAATTTACCAATGCACACAAAAAGTAAAGGAAAATGCAGAACAAGATGCAGAACAAAAGACTTATACATTAATTTTAAAAAATAATAATAATACTTTTCTGCCTCTTTAAACTTTGTACGACATGATAACTGAATGTTATGTTGTTTTAATGAACATAAATTTACTTATAAATGTTGTTTAAATAGTTTAATAACTGAAGCATCAAACTAAAATGCAATCACTTTATAGTCCGAAAATAAATTATTGGCTAGCCAATATATGACATGGTATTTAAAAATAAATTAAAAGAGGTTATTTGTGTGTGAATCAATGTAATAATTTGTACAAATAACTTCAATATCATGTCTGTTACTGATGGCCTATTTATATAATGTTGTAATGTCAGCCATTTAAAAAATTTTTAATATTACAGACACATCTTAGTGAAAATTTTACCTTTTTTTCGCTCATATAAGACACTTCTAATATTAAGTATTATAGAGAGTATATTTTTTTACACAAATTATCAAAACCCACATATTATGGGTGCTTATTATTATTAGGTGGTCTTATATATGCAAAAAGATGGTATAACTTAGTTAAACTCAATTTTTTTGTACATGTGATTTTAAAACAAATATGCAAGCTGACCCACAAAGCACCAAAACTTATTTGTTGAAGCGTGCATTTAAAACCATAAAGACCGTAGGAAAAGAGGATTAGCATCTTGCATCAGAAAAGTGTTTGGTGCTGATATGGCTGAGTGATGAAGTGTAAGACTTAGGAGGGTAAAATAAATTTTAAATAATTAAAATGATAACCATCCCTTCAAGATTTTTTTTTACTTTAAAAATTTGCAGAGAACAACAAAAAATTGCACTTTTGAAGAACACAAAAAAGTAGATTTGCATAAAATTAAGTGCAAATTATTTTTAAAAAAAATTTTTTTTGTATTTTTTACTCTTTTCACTCACTTCGGATAAAACGTACTGCTTCAAATGCATTCAGAAAAAAAAATATTAATGATTAGTTTCAGACAATGAAACCTTACAATGCATGGTTATTGAAACAACATTTTTAAAAATATTATTTAATTCCTTTAGGTCATAGATATTAATGGAAATCAAGATGTCTCCAAAAAAGGTTTTATTTCTGTCAAAGTAATTTTTCATTTGGGTAAGGAAATAGTGTTTCATTACAGCCGTGTATAGTATAGACGAGACCTGAACACTACAAGTGTAAGCTGGAATGGGGCCATTACCTGTATTTTGATAAGGTGTCCGTGGTGACACAGGAAATGGAGGGGTGGCTGGAGGTGGAAGACATGCCATTAGCAACAACATGAAAATACAACAACCAACACAGAATTTAACATCCAAATATGTATGAAAACAATGAATAAGCTAGCAGATTTTAAATGTGTCCTTTTGGGAAAAGGGGGGGGGGAAGGGGCTTGAACATGAATGAAAGGAAAAAAACAATAACAAGGAATGTGATAAATGATTTTTTTCAAGCAAAAACTGAAAATATATGTGATCTTATTAAAAATGAATGTATTTTAAAATAGATACATTTTTGTAATTGGAAAATAGATGTCATTTGGGTTTTAAGTTTAGGCTCTTTAATTTAGATCTGAAAATACTTGGGTCTGAGTAATGTTTACCAGAGACTAGTCAGAGAAATATTGAATAACTCAAAATGGACAATTGAAAGACTCTTTTCTTGAAGGGCATGAAATAATGATGATTAATTAAAGTAAATCAATTCAATTAAATTCTTCTATAAATTTGAAAAAAAATAAATCTTCAAAATTTTAATTAAATTTTTCCATGAAGTCTTTGTATTCAATATTTATAATAAAAGAAATATCTCCATAAAATAAGAGGGCTTAAAGATTTTACAAAAATTAAAAACACATTAAAAAAACAGTTATTGGAACTTAAATCCTTTTACTATTTCGTGGCTAAATTAGTTATCTCAAATAAAAACATTCATGACTGACAAGTAATATCTAATCACTATGCTTTTTTTTACACACTCAACAAAATTCTACCACATTCAATCACACTAATGAAAATGCTTCCAATGTCCACTTAAAAAACTACGGAGTATTCAGAAAAACAAACACTAACTCTCTGGCTGCTCTTGCTCTGCCAGTGCTAAGGAAATCGGTTGGGATTTTTTTGAAACTCTGTTTACTCACTACAATAACTTGGACAATATGCACAAGCAAACATATTAGTTAAAACAATACAACAAACACCTCTCTCTTGAATCTTATTGAAGAGTTTGTTTTTTTCAATTACTTATTTATTTATTTTTTTGTAAATAGCTGGGATAAAAATTACACGTTATTTTAATGTTAAAGATTTGTGGGGGCAAATATCATCAAATAAATAAAGAGTTGGAGATATTGCTACAGTAATTTCAGAGCAGTTTGGTGGAAGGAGAGAGAAGTTGAGATAATATAATCATCACAGAGCATGACTCTGACATAAAATTTTCTGACATAAATGGAATTAAAACAACATGCCCTATATATTTTTTTTTATTTACCTGGTCCAATGGGGAATCCAGGTGTAGTTGGACGTCCCAGTGTCCCTGTGTTTGCACTTTCAGGCTCCAATGTCTGCATGCCAGGCCCAATGGGGCGGAGCATAATCCGATCTTCCTCAATCTCCTTTATTCTGGGCGGTTCTGGCTTCTGTCAGTGAAGAAATATAAGGTTAGTCATGATATCTTATAATTGTGCTAGGTTTTAGAATAAATTACCAACCAAACACAAATTTTAATATTACATGGGCAATTTTTTTTTAAACCAAGGATTATTGCCAAAGGTTGTGAAGTCAGACAGAGCTATAAATGTCATTTGTACACGATTAAGACATCCTTAGCTTTCCCTACTGCCTATAACTTTATAAAATAACTTCCTAAAACAAAGATAATTAAGTTTTACAAATGTAAGAGAAGGATTACATTGCAATGCCAATATTAACAACAGTTTGTCAAATTTTGTGTATAGTCGATCTGGTCTTTGGTTTTTCCTTTAACAAAACATCTTCATAAGAGAATTATTCTAGTGTTTCAGGTACACCACTAAAATATTTATTTATTGTAAGCAATAGTTATTGAATGGGGTAATAGTGAGCCTGAAATGACGCCAAAAAACAATTCAATAACCAGCGTGATACCAGTCTCACCCACTTGTATTTATTATGTGTAAAAATAAATATTTCATTTGACATACCACATCAATGATACGGCCTGGTGAAGTCTCTTTCTATACTATACATTTATAAATAAATAGGCCATTTTAATTATTACAGTTCTCCGATATCTAACTGATGGCTAACTTTAAGCTCCTTTTTTCTACATTTGAGCTAATATTTAGTACTAGATACGACCCGCGGCGTAGCATACGCCGCAGACTTACTTATAGATGGTGCAAAGCAACACACACAAAAAAGGGGGGGACACAAACAGAAGCATTGTCAAATGGGAACAACCCGAGTTAACGTTTGGGGGACCGCCAAGGCATTATTTGAGAAGTATTTCGGACATCGCGAGAATTTCTGCCTCGCCACCATATACTCCTGAAGTATTCATGTACTGAGCGTATTGTTGAAAGTGTATGGCTACGTTTCTGTCACTGAGAACAACAGAGAGCACGTAGCCGAAGTTATCCCAATGTTGAGAAACAAATATTACAGCCATGTTGCCAAGATGGAGAGCAACAACTTCGTCAATTATCTTTTCCTAGAAATATGCGACCGATAGAAACAGTTACCTGTTAAAGGAATTGGTATAACATGGAACGAAGCTTTTTTCCGTGAAATACATGCGAAGCGGTGTTTATGTTCGCTAAGAAAGGGGGAAAGAACGGGCAAAAATATTTTTTTTAATTTTAAAAAAAAATTAGCCGCTGGGGCTTGAACCTAAGACCTTCCGCATGTCAGGCGGATGTAGTAACCAATACTCTTCGAAATACATGTACTCTATGAAGGTACAACGAAAATGAATGCAAAAAGCATTTCTGGTCTCAAGACATGCCCCACCACTCAACTACTTTCGCTTGCCAACCGTTCACTGTGTTTAGTTGACCCCAGCGAGGGTCATTCATCATGCTCATATGTACATACTCGTTTTGGTGAATTATATATATATAGATTGATATATAGATTGATGACTTGTTTTCAAGTTCTTCTAATAGTAATAAGTCTTAGGTCAAAATATTTTACTTGTTCCTGAGTTAAAATCGAATATGCACATAAATTAAAATGTCCTCTTGTCGTCGCGGCTTTTTTTTTGGTGGGTGGGTTGGGGTGTCATATGGAGTAACCCTCCAATTTCTTTTACAGCGTGGACATCTCTCCCCCACCCCTTATATTTTTCACCCCCATTTTCCATGAACTTTTCTTCGAACTTTTCTATTTCCATGTTCCCGGGCCAGCAATAAACGGACCAAAACTTCTGCGAGATCGGACGGTCTGGTGGTTTAATAAGGTCGTCCATGGCATTAGCTTTTATTGTCATTCCCATTGTGGTGTAGAAAGTAGATCCGATTATAGAGGCGTGCTCTGCAAAATGTCAAAGGTGGAGTCATTGGCACAGGAACACGTTGTGTGTCTCTTGCACGCCGGAATGTCATGTGTTTTAGCAACGCGCGTACCGACTTATCTCCGAGGCTAGTGAGTCAGTGGACTGGAAAACGATATAATATCATACCATAATACAATCACACACCATTATACGATCACATCATCATACAATCACACCATCATACAATCACACCATCATACAATCACACTCACCATTAAACGATGACACCATCATACAATCACACTCACCATTATACGATTACACCATAATACAATCACACTCACCATTATACGATTAAGCCATCATACAATCACACTCTCCATTATACGATCAAACCATCATACAATCACACTCTCCATTATACTATTACACCATAATACAATCACACACACCATTATACGATCAAACCATCATACAATCACACTCACCATTATACGATCGAACCATTACATGATCACAATTACACGAGCACACCATTTACAAGATTGTCATGATCACACCAGAAATATCGCGTGCATATTTGTAACAGTAAAATTAAGGGAAATATAATGCACACACGAAACTGACTAAATGACAGCTTGAATTTATAGACACAGGGTGACAATTCGACTTGAACACTTAAGGTGACAATTTGACTTAAAACACAGGGTGACAATTTGACTTAAAACACAGGGTGACAATTTGACTTAAAACACTGGGTGACAATTTGACTTAAAACACTGGGTGACAATTTGACTTAAAACACTGGGTGACAATTTGACTTAAAACACTGGGTGACAATTTGACTTAAAACACTGGGTGACAATTTGACTTAAAACACTGGGTGACAATTTGACTTAAAACACTGGGTGACAATTTGACTTAAAACACTGGGTGACAATTTGACTTAAAACACTGGGTGACAATTTGACTTAAAACACTGGGTGACAATTTGACTTAAAACACTGGGTGACAATTTGACTTAAAACACTGGGTGACAATTTGACTTAAAACACTGGGTGACAATTTGACTTAAAACACTGGGTGACAATTTGACTTAAAACACTGGGTGACAATTTGACAATAAACATTTAGTGTCTTGTTGGGCCGCCCATGGGTCACTCGTGTTTGACCCCTCCCCCCACACTCATACTTTTTTTTCCATTTGATGGACGACTTTAAGGTGTCTCAAACATGACGGCCAATAGATCGAAAAAAATCTACTCAAATCAATATAAACATGAGATATATGTCGTTGGTGTGTAGATCTATATGCGTGTGTTTTGACGTCTCTACATTACACAAGGTTCGATATTCGGTATCTTGTTCTCGAAGATTCATTTCAGCGAAGCTATTGGGAGAGAAGACTCTTTACTGCTTTTATCTTAGACCGGTGCCTCAATATGAACTATGCGTATTGTTATGTAGCGTGAATAGGTGGGTTAGTGTATGTGTTTGGGTATGTGTGTGGGGAGTGCACGGTTCAATACAAATTAAACACACCGTGTCACGTTACGAGACAAGTTGTCGCACACCAGCTGGTGCGTTTGGTTTAATAACGTTTATGAATTAATTTTTCGTATTCAATATTAAGGCATATACCGTATTATCACGCATATTCCCCGCGGGTTATACCACATTTTACAAACCCCGCACCCCCCCTGCGGGGTATCTCCGTGGGCGGGGTATCTGAATTTTTTTTACTGAATAATGCATCAATGGCGCTATTACTTGCAAAACACGAATATAAAATTAGATTCTGTATAACTTCTGGTAAGTTTGTTCACAATCTACCTTAAATCGCTTGATATTACGTATCTGATTTTATAACGCGGTGAGCGATAATATATATATACAGTTCATTCAACTAGAGTGGTTCAGCGTGATATTACTTCTCAAATGTGATGGGATAGTGCGGGGTATTAGCGTGGGCGGGTTATACCACAATTATTTTACAGGATCTAAAAATTCTGCGGGGTATATGCGTGGGCGGGTTATCTGCGTGTGCGGGGAATATGCGTGAAAATACGGTAGTATAGTATCGAGGTACATTGGCGCACACCTATCGGGGACTTGTGACCATTGTGTGGATGCGGAAAAACTCGTGTGGTTTCACGATGGGTAGATCGCCACGGCGTCGACACCGGAAGTTAACACTAAAAGTTTCCCCGCCGCTGTTCAATTGTCTCTCGAACAAGTAATAATTATTATCATACAACGTTTATACCCAGCCACGCCTAAAGGGCCGTCTATAAATGACGTTATACGCCAAGGGGGGAGGGGGGTCAAGCATTTGTGACGATGTGTGACGAGGGGGAGTGGGGTGTTTAGGAAATGTGACGTCACATCAAAATGCGCAACTTGTAATAAAAATTTCACTTAAATATTTGATTGCTTGCAATTTATTTAATGACGTTTTCAATGGCTTCACACGTGTTACGATATTAGAGTGAAGCCTTACATTAAATACATACTTTAATGACAAAAAAATTAATTTGAAACATGCTAATTTTCAATTAGAAAATACGGCTATGTCAAAGCTTTGTGACGTCATTTTTGGAAGAAAAAAAAGTTTTGTGACGAGGGGGAGGGGGGGTTAAAAATCAGCCAAAATCGGGTGACGTCATTTAAGAACGGCCCCTATTCACATACAAATAGACCAGACCACGCCTACTCAAACACAGATAGATCATAGCATGATAGCAGAAATAATCTTCAGTCGGGCCACATTGCTTTGGTAAAGTTTTTTGAGTTGGGAAAAAACTGGGGAGAGAAATACTTTGGTGTGAGAAGGCCCACGGTCAACAGACATAAATGAATTTTATGGAACCGCTGCACAGTCTGGCACATCAGCGTGAGAACCGCTAAGCTGATGTTACCCGTCATTTCTGGGTCTGTTTTCTCATTCTCTCGTTTTAAGTTCACCAAACGTGAGGTATACGCCCCGGGTTTTATCACCACACTTAGGAACACAGCCTTACACGCGGCGTGTAGTGACACAGCGGGCATGCACCAACACACGTTAATTACTAGGTACACACTGCACGAGCTTCTCAAAAGATTGATTTGTTGAGCCAGAACATATAATATTCAATTCATACAGGCTTTAAAGAGGATAGTGTTAAGACTGCAGTAAAGACCTCTTATCCGCATGATTAAATCAATGCTAAAAATCCAGTATTGGTTTAGCGCAGCCTGCCAGCGCCTAAGTGCGAGACTTGTGGATATATGCAAGACTTGTTCATAGGCGCACACCCCGTGTAAATAGCTGCAAGATTTGGCCGTCCTGTGTAGGTGAAATTCGGTAGAAACAATTTTTTCATGACTTACACATTTAACCAATTCATTCATGGATTTTTAGATAGTTTTTAACAACTTGGGGTAGGGTGCGACTTTTGAAAACGAAGGTCTAACACTGTGATACGTCCGTGAACTTACTACTAGTACTATTACCACATGGTTGTCATGCATACACTAGTTCGGCCCAAACTGAGTGAGAGCCGTTTAAAAAAAAATCTGGCCAATCACTACCCGGAATAATGTCACACTGGAGAATTCATAATAGCCTTTGTTCTCAACTTCTTGTAACAGGCAATGACAAATGGGGATCCACCTCTCCCATCTAAGGCCCCACGGACAAGTTAGACCGGTTCATATAAAGGTAATTACCTCATTTACGTCACGATACAGTTTATCCCCCCCCCCACCGCCTCACATATAGAAACACAAATGAAATATCGCAAAGTCTAAATAAAATCTGCCAAACAAGGTGATGAAAACTATAACTCCATGAACATTTGCCCCTGTCTTGCGTTTAGAAATAGATCCCAGTCACCTCCCTTTCCCCCCGCGCCCCGAACATCTTAGTTACGTCCTCTTGCCCTTGTTTTAGAAGATTTGTAAACAAGTTAATTAAAAACAAAAGTTCAATCCTCTAACCGTGGGGAATGTGTGAGGGGAATTCTAATGATAGACAAAGTGAGTCAGATGACATTCACGTGTCATTGCTCTTGTTGTCAGACCGTACAGCCCCCACCCCACCCCGCCTGAAGGAAGGATTAGGACGATCCAGAGTTGACTGCCGATAGTAGAGTTGCCGCACATGCGGGTTACCGCAGCTGTCTAATTGGCGGTGTGAGTAATCTACAGAGGTGGAAACTTGTCTCTCTCGGAAACAAGAGAGGAAGTTAGGAGGGGAAAATACGTGTAATCGGTTAAGTTTAAGTCATTCAGTTAAGTTAATTTATGGAAGGGTTTGTTTTTATTGTTGTATTTCTACTTGAAATTATTCCTTGTTAAGGTCAGTTTTTGGGGACTGACCCCTGGCGTTGTCCGGTAATGTCTCATCAATCACCACCTGCTCACCCTATCAGTACATCGCTCTTCAACCAAGTTAATAGTACAACCCCCTCCACAGAAACATGGTCTTAAAACAACTTACTTCTGCGAGGCCCATCCACTGACACGCCTATATCCATCCTGATGCAATTTAACCTCGGCGGCTGAGATTTCAACAATTTTAACACAGTTCAACCAATATATCCACAAGCTGAAGGCACCAGTCTAGATTTCCACACTACAGTATTTCACTGTGTGAATTCATCTTGTAGCATCAACTGATTTTTAGGCAACAACAACAACAAAAAACGAACTCTTAAATGTTATTCTAAAGATTTGACGATCAAGCAAAAGTTATTTCCCTTTAATCTTTAGACTAAAAGTTTACGAAATTGATAACTAACTTAAAATGTGTGCTAGTTTGGTTGTTGTTTTTTTTAAGCTCTCGCACAAAAAAGGTCACGCGAATGATAATTATTTTAGTCCAATATTGCTGTTTCTACAGCTCCGCCCAGAAAGAACGTGCCTAATAAAATATATACGGAAAACATCAACAAACTTCAGCACACGCTAGGTTTGTGGCACATAGACACACATCTACACGGCTTATCTGGTACGGTTAGCACACGCCATGGTTTGCCCGCACGAGAATGTACGGGCTTCCACAGACGAGGAAATATCGAGGGCGGGGTATCTGAAACCCCGCAGAGACGTACTCTACGCATAATTTCACAATGAAAGTTTCAATGAAACGGTTAAAACATTTTTATTAATACTTTATGGAAACATTGTTGGACGATAAGGAGATGGGTAATTGTTGATGTGTTATAGTCATAGTTATGACTGTGACCACTCTATAGTCACTATAGACATTGTCTGGTGAGAACTGGGCTGAGGAATTTGTAGTATTGGAAAGAGTAAAATTTTTTTTTAAATAGAGATATTTCAGGAGTACTCACACTACTTCCCACTTCACTTAGCAGTTTTGCAAACATGTGCGGTAACCTGCTTGTGAGTGTTAAGAGACTTTAAACTTTCTTCCAAGTATTTCAAAGGTAGGCAAATGGGCTAAATGGGGGGGGGGAATTGGGGGATACACCTTTCAATATTACTCAACAAAGGAATTTTAAAGAATTTTTTTAAAGGAACGCCCCGCGGGCAAGAAATGGGGATAAAAAATACGTGGGCCCGCATGTGTAACGTGACTCCAGCTAAAAATAGATCTGTTTACTCTCCGAGCCACCCATAGAAGTGTAAAGAAGGAATTCCACGGCTTTCTCCCACTGCTACCGATAGGCACCTCCAGATTCAAATATTTGGTCCTGCGACAGTCTTACAGATACGCCTTATGGCATGCCACGGTGCAGGGGCGGATTTTTTTAGTGCTCGAGGTGTGTGTGGGTTGGGAAGGAGGAGGGCTGATCGTGTTATTTCAATGAAATGTGGTAAAATTTAAAAATACACGTTTATGACGTCATTGAAAATGACTCATCCCGAAATAAAAAAATATTTTTTTAAATAAAATATATTATGAAAACCCTGTAAAACTTAACAAAACACATTTATTTTTCTGCCATTCGCCCTGTATTGGAACTATTAATATCACAGCCACCTCCAGTTCACACAACCCATTATACGGAGCAGACGTAGGTGATGAATGTAACACTCGGGGCGCTACTTGAAAGAAGTGCATCAGGCGTAAGACGCGCGTAGGCGTAAGCTTATCTCTTGGAGGCCATCATGGCATGTTTTAAAAAGCCTTACGCGCCTCTAATAGGGTACAAGGAAAATGGTGTATGTGTAAGGGGTGTATGGGGGAAAATGGTGTGTGTGTAAGGGGTGTATGGGGGGAAATGGAGTGTGTGGTGATGTAAGGGGGAACGTAAGGTCTAAAACAAGGTCAGGCCCACCTGCTAATACTAGGTCAAGTCAACCTTCTAAGACAAGGAAAGGTCCCCCATTTAATACAAGGACAGCTCCACCCTCTAATACAAGGTCAGGTCTACCCTCTAATACTAGGTCAGGTCAACCTTCTAATACAAGGTCAGGTACATCATCTAACACAAGGTCAGGTCCACCCTCTAATACAAGGTCAGGCCCACCTTTTAATACAAGGTCAGGTCCACCATCAAATAAAAGGTCATTTCCACCCTCTAATTCTAATACAAAGTCAGGTCCCGTCTTTAACACTAGGTTAGATTATTCTCTACACAATCTCTGATACAAGGTCAGGTCCAATCTCTGATACACGGTCAGGTCCACCCTCTCATACAAGGTCAGGTCCACCTTGTAATACAAGGTCAGTTCCACCCTCTAATACAAGGTCAGGTCCACCCTCTCATACAAGGTCAGGTCCCGTCTTTAACACTAGGTTAGATTATTCTCTACACAAGGCCACACCGCGCTCGTAAAGCAAATAAAACAACCCCGTATAAACAACGTTTTTGACTATAAATCCCTTATATATGAGCATAACTAAAAGTATTGATTATGTTCAAACGCGACAAACATTTACAGACTGACACCGAGTGATGTTCCCTGGCTTTAAAACCGAGGGAAGGGACGGGATGGGGTGTGGACATCGATGGGTGGCGTCAACGCGTGAATTCAACTGGCACGTAAAGAAAAAACAATAACAAACCGTGAATTTGAATTACATATGTTATATAGAGATAAACTAAAAATGCATTAATTTAATTACGGTACGTTCGATCTATCTGAAATTTTGATACGATGCATTGTTAGGCGACACGGGTCTATGTGCTAAATTTCAGCTCGATGGCATCACGGGAAGTGGGTCATTTTTTACTTTTGTTTTCCCGCCCGACTGACCGACCGCGAACCCAAGACAGAGAAGGTGGTGAAGTTAATATAAAGGATTTAATGACGTAGAAAGAGAGGGGCGATCCCAACGGTTCAGCATCACGTTCGGTTAAAGCTCCCCCCCCCCACACACACACACCGAGCTAGAGAGAAAGGGATTAAAAGACGAGGGGGTTTTAATTTCATATTAATATCCATGACTACACATACTTGTTATTTATTAGAATATATACTCTGAAAATTCGGCTGGATTACATACATACACAATATGTTGCCTTCGTACTTTGGGCCAGATAAATGGAAACAGAGGGAAAAAGTGGCCAAGTAGTAAGAAGAAACAGTCTATGAAGAAAAGCTACAGTCAATCAATAGGCGGTTTCACCTGCACTTTTCAATAAGCTGTGAAAACCGGATATCATATCTGGGGATCTAAACAAAACTGGTATTGTTTGCAGAATTAGCACGAGGATTTGTATTCTGAATTACTTGGGGCTTATGCCAGACAGGGACAGTGCTTCCATACTTGAATTTTATATTTGTTTGCAGGAGGAAAGATACGAGTTCAGCTCAAGTGACAATTTAATGTTATCCCATTTTGTCCACCCTTTCACAATGAAACTTTGCACATGCTCAAGTCGATGGTTAAGTCCTGCTTCATGCAGCAGAACTCCATAAAAGAACAAGTTCTCTGAGATATTCCACCCTACACCCCTATTCAGGTTTGCCAAGTTTATGGGTACTATCCAGTGAGTTACAATAAACTTTAAAAATTGTTATTTCATATTATCTTAACATAGTCTATCATAGTAAACTTCTCTTTTGGTCTATTACCTTTTTTTTAATGCAACCTATAAAATAAAATAAAAACTTCAAAAAATAAAATAATAATTTTGCTTAAAAATACAAAATTTAAAGATCTTAGAAATACCTCTATAATTCTGACTAGTGTAAGGAACATTTCCTTAAGCCTTAAGGAATAAAAATGTATCTTGCTCTATCTAATGAGTAAACATGTAGGAAAATACTACACAACACTGAGAGCATAGGCAACTCTGTCACAACCACAGACAAAATCTTGACATAATATATATGTATAATCTTAATATTAATTTATAAATCAATCCTTTCTTTTTTTTTAAAAACACCAAAGAATTTCATATGCAAGTGAAAAGTGCAGCACAACATAAACAAAAAGATTTTTTTTAAAATAAAATAAAACTCTTCATTACAAGAAGTTTCTAAACTTCTGAGTCCTACTTAAAAGCTGTATCAGGTCTAATGATCAACTACTTAAGTGTCTACAGAGTTTATCCTCAATTTTTATTTTCAAACCTATCAACGCTTTAATTTCATATGACAGAAGGGATACATTGGGTGATTCACATGTTGTTAGCAGAGGAGTTACAAACTCGTTATTATTGCAAACTATTTAGATATTAACAATCTCTTATCATGCTGTTAAGATATTTTTTAAAGATTTAAAGACTGGTTTTTAAAAAGTTTGAATGGCATTCATTTAGAAACTTTTGATGTGTTCAAAAGTTGATCTTTAAAAAATTGACACCAAAGAAACAAACCCAAATGTGCAATGCAAAACAAACTTAAAGGGAGGCTAAGAACATTTAAGGGAAGCAAACAATAATAAACTAAATCGCTAAAACTTTTAAGGGAAGGTTCTTTTTATTTTAACTATAGGATTTATTATTGTGGCAGATCAGTGCTTCTCAATATATAGACAGAAATCCTAATTGGTGGGGTAATTGATCTCAAAAACATTAAAATCATTTAGCCAAAAAAATTAAACTTTTAACTACTTAAAATGATATTTCATGTTATTTGTTTTACACCTACCTGGCTAATTTTATATATAGTCATCATTATCGTAACTATTACAAAATAATTGCAAATGATGCATTTTTTCAGTGATAATGGTCAATTGAAATGCTTCAAATACAGTTTTTGATGATTAATTATCAATTACATAAAATGAATACAAATTTTAAAAATTAAAAAAGAATATTATTACTTCTTAATTTTTTGTCATTTTATATTTTTTGCCATAACTTAAAAATGGGTAGTTTTTATTGAAATTTTGTTATTTTACTTTTCCCTTGAAGCTAAAAAAAATATATTTCCTTAGAAATGAAATTTAATAAGTTATCAAATTAAAACATAAATACAAATGTAAAATTATCTTGCTTGATGTGATTTGATGCCTAATTTTTGTTGTCCATATTTATAATTTACTAGAAATAAAACGTAACCACAACATTGCAAATAGTTTTGAGAAGTTCTACTATTAAAAAAAGTTGAGAACCACTGAGCTAGAAAATTTATTAGCTCATAAATATAAATAAATTTATCATTATTTTTTTTTCTCTTTAGATTGGCACTTAGTACTCACCAGAAATTTATGAGCCAAAATTTTTATAAATTAAATTTCAAAATGGGACATTAAAGAACCTTCCCTCACAGAAGATATACCAAGAATTATATTACTGTCTCCATAAAATTTAGAGCTTATGTTGACAAAATGCATTTTTCTGAATTTATATTTAAAAATTCATAGTATAGAGCTTGTAGTTCAAAAGTTGATTATTACTTTACGATTTCAAAGCTTTCTTGTGAGAAATTTTTACAAATTTCTATTAATTTATTTGAAGCTAAGAAAACGACTTTGTCAATCTGGGTATATCTTCGCAACAAAATTAAAAATAAAACAAACTCAAATACATACAGAAACATTGTCCCAAATGGGAGGGGAAACACTGCGGTTAGTGGTCATGCTTCTCTCCCCAAGGTGCGATGATGACACAGACTCAGGGTTACTCACACTCTCCTGGTACGTGTGGTACTGCTGGCTGTGCTGCTGGACAGTCTCTTCAAACAGCTGGGGCTGGCGCGGCAACGTGGCATACTGCTGAGACGACTTTGTCGCCTGGATGGACTGGGATGCTGCCTCCAGGTTCTTCTCCAGCTCATCGAGCCTTGTGGAGGAGTCGGCTTTGTCCTTGTTTAGATCTGTGGGAATCAAAATAACAAAAATTGAATCCACTGTCTCATAAAATAATTATAATAGGAAATGAAAAAAAAAGAAACACATGTTTACAAGACGGATAATTAAGACAGTGAAAAACCTTTTGAATGAGAAAATTTATAATAAGTGGATTAATTTGAATTATTAGATTTTGTATAAATTAAACATCATAGCTTCAGAAAATAGATACAAATTTAAAAAATAACTATTTTGCCAAAAACAACCAATGGAAATGAATTACTAAGAAAATATTTTCAATAATATTCTTTAAAATAAAAATTCCCTTCTATTGGAAATAACATTATTATTATTTGCATAAGCTTTAATCTATATAATCCAAAACAAGTGTTTAATAAAAGAAAGTTTATTTTGATAGAATTATTTAATAAAATTTCTTAAGTCATTGAATATATATTTAATTTGTCAATTTTACTCTCCTTGATACAATCTAAATAAAATATTTACTACAGTCGAAACCACTTAACTCGAGCTCGGTTAACTCGCCCACCCTATTAAGTCGACATTTTTTATTGGAACCGCCAAATTCTCTCTTCGTCTTAGCATTTTCTCAGCGGTTAATTCGATTTTTTTAAGTCGCCGAAACCTAATACCTCGAGCACAAAAGAGGGCCAAATTTGCAACTTAATGTTGGTTAGCTCGATCCTCGTCTGTTCGCCTAGCAATGCACTTGGGCATTTTTAGTTCAAAACAGTGTTGACATCTTGCTTTCTTCGAGACTTCCGGCTATTGTGTGATTCTACGAGATTTCAATAAAAACTACTGGATGTTTTTACTTCCAATTTGATTCCGACATCCGTGTGTGAATTAGTTTGAATATCGCCTTAAAAAATAGCGGTCTTTAATCCGTCATTATTTCGCAGTGCATGTTATATTATTAAACTTAATTCATATTCTGATGCATTAATCATTTTATTTTTTAAGATATACGAATTTCTTTAGAAATGAAAATAAAGGTTTGTATCGAGAATCGACGGTGGTTTTTATTTAATTAAATACAAAATTATTATTCTTTTAAAAGTTTGTTGTTGCTTTGTTACCAGTAAGATACATGACTGTGACTAACACGCGCGTGACGGTGAAATAAAATCATTTTCTTAATATTCCAGTATATATATATATATATAATATACTCGTCATCACTGTTGTAGGTCAAATTCTGATAAAGAATGATTTTTTTTAAAATTCGCTTAGACTTAGTTGCCGGCCGAGGTCTAACACACAGCGTGCTGTGATCTACGGTTAAGGCCGCAATAGTTTTATTTATATTACAACTTTGATTGACTGAGGAAATTCGAGAGCGGTCTGATAGTGACAGATATCCTGCACGTCAAAAGCATTAAAATTACCATATTGATATGTTTATTATTATTTTTTTTTAATTCGCTGATTCGACGGGCATTGCAAACGCGAGCGGCCGTGACATGCCATGCCACACGCGTCATGGGACGAGGAGAGGCAAAAAATTTAACCTTAGTTTTAACGCATGCGCAGAAAATTATAAACTGGTAACTTTTTTTTTATTAAATGGAATCGAAACATGACCACAGAGACGTAACCAAAGTCCTTTACTTTGGCATAAAAATATATATATATATAAAAATTCCCGACTAGTCATAACTTTTCCCGACTTTCAAGGCCGAGAACATTTTTTAAAGAATTCCCGACTTTTTCCCGTTTTCCTGACTGAGTGGGAACCATGGTTATATTTAAACGGTCCTTAAAAACTAACGGTCATTACAACCTTAGAAAAGAGTGAAGAAATATTAGGGTCCCGATATTCCGATACGATTCAGATTAATTGTCCCATCACTAATTAACGCACATCATGTAGATAAAGAAATTTCAAGCATATGTTAATATTTTGCCGCCATATTGGTTTACGTTTTAACAAGATAGCAAAATTTTACAAAAAGACTTAGATGAATTGATAAAATGGGAAACTAACTGGAGTATGTCTTTCCATCCAGAAAAGTGTCAACTGTTAAGAGTAACAAAGAAAAAGAAACAAATAAATTCAAAATATTACATTCATGGAAAAGAACTGACCCAAACTAAAGATGCAAAATACTTAGGAGTCTTAATAAATGAGAAACTATCATGGAATCCCCATGTCAATGAAGTTATTAAAAAATCAAACTAAACCTTAGGCTTTATAAAAAGGAACTTTAACAAATGTAATAGAGATATAAAACTAAAATGCTACCTCACTTTGGTGAGACCTGCACTAGAATATGCATCTTCTGTATGGGACCCATCCACCAAAGAAAACATTGATAAACTAGAACAAATTCAAAAAAGAGCTGCCAGATTCATTACTGGAGAATATTCGAAACTGACAAGAGTAACACCATTAGTTAAATCATTAAACCTTGAAACACTAGAGGATAGAAGAACCAAGAGCAAAGTAGTAATCATACATAAAGCAATTAATTCTAATTTAGAAATACAACACAA
Organism: Ampullaceana balthica; assembly: GCA_944989445.1. Lineage (NCBI taxonomy): Eukaryota > Metazoa > Mollusca > Gastropoda > Lymnaeidae > Ampullaceana > Ampullaceana balthica. The sequence goes on along the minus strand of CALYLW010000700.1, from coordinate 619,465 downwards.
AGATAACTTAATACAACCCTCAGATAGACATAAGGATAAAAACACCTTTCTTATTCCGTATGCAAGAACAAACACATACAAGTTTTCCTTCTTCCCGTCCGGAATTCGGGCGTGGAATGGGTTGCCTGAAGAATCCAGGAAAACCAACACTTTATCAACATTTAAATCTCTAATAAATATGCAGGACTAAACACAAACCATAGATAAGCGTAGGACGCAATAATCTTCTGTATAGAAGGAGCGTCTGTAAACAGATAAGATAACTCAATCATCGGTTATCTAGACGCCATTTTTCATACCCCAACGCCGTCGACTTAACCGGTTTCGACTGTATAAAATGTATGCTATATTCAATTTAGTGGTTCAGCCTCAGCCTCACGGTGAAGATTCAAAAGATACTGAGCAATGGAGCTTTAATTTTTTATGTGGAGTAATTATTTTGTATTAATAACCATGAGTGTATCAAAATGAATGTGCAGAAATGAGTGTCCCAAAACAAGCACTTGGATGGCCAAACACTGACCTGTTCTGTGGACAAAGACCTCCGTGATGTAATGATGATTGATCTGTGTTGGGGGCTGCTGTGGTGGGGGAGCCTGCTGCTGTTGGAGTCTCTTGGCCCTGGCCATCTCCTCCTGGGCCTCCCTCTTGGCCCTGGCCATCTCCTCCTGGGCCTCCCTCTGTCTCTCCTCCCTCAGCCTCTCCTCCCTAAGCCTATCCTCCCTTAGCCTCTCCTCCCTCAGCCTCTCCTCTCTGAGTCTCTCCTCTCTGAGTCTCTCCTCTCTGAGTCTCTCCTCCCTCAGTCTCTCCTCTCTCTGCCTATCCTCCCTCTGTCTATCAATAGTTCTGTAAGTTGTGTATGTGGTTGTGCTGATAGGACCCTAAGGATGATAAAACAAATACAAATTATGAACAATAATTTAGGTGTTGCATTTTTATTTTGGTAGTATTTCTGGCGTAACCCTCAATTCCAGTTTGATTCTGTTGAGGCCTCTCTATGCCCTATGAGGCATCACTTAAAATATAAAAATATAACTCTTAGAAAAGACCATTGAAAATTCCCTACACACAACTATAATCCACTTTCATCTGATTAAATAAAACAAATAATGGAAATGTTGAGATCTAATAATTAAAATAAATATCATATTAGAACTTCCAGTGCATGTATACATTTTGGATCAACTAACAAGTGAGTTAAACATTCGATTTTTATATTAATAATTTAATCCTTGGTTTAAGCTGAAATTAATCATATAGCCTCATTCACTTGCAGATGGACCACAACATTTTAACAATAAACCTTTTTTACAAAATAATTTTTATGACCCAGAGAAAATTTGTGGAGTTTTAAAATACCTTGATTTTGAAATAGTTATTTAAGTTAAGCATGAGATTCTGTATTTTCATTAAGACACGATGATCTTATAAATTAACCCAATCTGCAACAATTATATGATTGCATAATTTAAACTACCAGATTTTTAACATATTTTTTTAAATTGTTAAAATAATGGGTTAGTTTAGTTAATACACAGTTTCTTTAAATAATTCCTTGAATATATAGTTACCAAAAATCTTAGAAAAAAAAGCCCCTTGTTAAAAAAACAGTTTTTAAAGAAAAAAAACCCATTGTCTACAGCAAATGTTGATATGGGTTTTTTTTTATTACACAACATTTTTTTAACTTTAGGAGCACAATTAAAGAGTCTTACCACTGGTGAAATTGCTCGTGGTGACAGGGGTGGGGTGCTGTGGGTGGAGCCGTATGACCTCGGCTGTATGTGTTCCACTTCACGGTTTCTGTCATATATTATGTCACTCTGCTGTCTTTGCAAGGGCTTCTGCTGTTGTTGTGGCGGTTGCTGCTGTTGCCAGTTACTGCTGCCGCTGTTTGACCGCGTGCGCATGTACTCCTTGCTACTGGTGCGGGCGGGCACGGGCGCCGGAGCCGAAGATGTTGTGGGGGGCGGCAGTGACCTCTGCATGGTGGGCGAGGGAGGGGGCTTGTTTGACCGCTTGTCCCCGTAGCTCCGAGACTCCATGTAGGACGAGGTGCTGTATGCGGTGTTGTACTGCGGGTCCTGGGGCCAGGGGGCGTCTGACGTGATTACTGATCTTTGGGGTGGCGCATAAGACGATGTGACTCTCTCGGGGGAGGTGGGGCCATTCTGGAGATTTTGCCTGTTGTAGGAATCCATTATGGCCTGCAATAATGAGATTACATGCCTAAAGCTTTGCAAAAAAGCAAAACATAAAACCAAAGACATTTGTTTCTAAAGACAAAAGGAACAAAGGAAAGAAACTCCTCCTATAAGTAACAAAATGTTCAAAAACTTAAAAAAGCTAATCCTAAATTAAAAATAAAAGGAAAAAGCACCAACAGAAAAATATTCAGTTTCAAATTTCTGAAACTAAGTAACACTTCCTAAGTAGCTGTCAATGAAACTAAGTAACACTGCCTAAGTAGCTGTCAAAGATATTTAGTCTTTAGAAAACATTTAATTTATTAAACCATTAAATCTTTAATAATTATTTTAAAATTTCAAATACATGAAATTTGAGAAATTTACACTTTAAAAAATTTAAAAAAACAAAACAACGGGGATTAAAGGAAAAAAAGCAATTAAGAAAAATTAAAATACTGACTCCTAGCTAATTAATAATATTTGATTAATTGTAAATTTATTCAATCTAGCAGGTGGACTAAATCTTGCTACCATACAAATTAGTGTCATCAGGATTGGTTTAAGTCAGTGAGTTAAACTCATCGTATCCTTCCCCTTCCGAAGGACTCACCTCTGAGTCTGTCTAGAGTCTACACCCTACACCAGTGATGGCAGAGCCTCGTCAGACAACACGCATCTAAGACATTACTTCTTTAATCAAATCAGTTAAGCCAAACCCACATTTTAGGGTTTAGTTGGAGTGTTGGCACTTTGCTATAAATGTGTTTTGGTTGAATTTTGGGCACGTGGCCTCAAAAAAGGTTCGCTACCACTACCCTACACTGATAAAACAAATTATATTTTTGCAACCTATTGTGAAGGCAAACTGCAATGACAGATCTTACTTTTACTCTGTTATGAAATCAACTGGACCCAATTATTATGCCAGATTTTCTAATTTCACTTTGGTGTCACACACATTCCAATATTCCCGAGGAATATAATATAGTTGAGATTGTGGGTAACAGAAGATTATTGTGTCCTTCGCTTATCCTCCCCCGCCCCCCATCTCCTACTTCTAAAACTATCGAGATGGAAACCCAAGTCGGATTTAGCCACATACCCTTTCCTCCTCATCGCTCTGCGTGCGCCTGGTGTAATATTTATTCTGCGCAAATCTGAGCTCGCTGACCAGCTTCTTCTCTTGCTCTGTGCGGCCGGTCGAGTCTCTTCCCTCTTTAAAGTTTTTCAATTTCTGCTGCTGCTGTGCTAGCCAGGAGCTTGTGTCGCCACCACCATCCGGAGAGGAATAGGAGTAAGGAGGTGAGGACTCAACGTTTTGCTCATAATCAGTTCGGTAAGGGAGGCGAGAGGATGGGGGTGATTGCAGCCCCTGACTGCCAGGAGATCTAAGGACCTCGTGCTCAAAGACTTCAGATCTCTGAAGGGATGACAGAAGTTGAAATTTTAAAAAGCCCTCGTAAGGCCCCTGGGGACATGCAGATTATGTGCCATGCTGAGTGAAATGAAAATGGAGCAGTTAACTCCACTTACATTTTTTTTAAAAATCTGATTTGAAAGTAGAGTTGCCTCCCTTATTAATCAAATAGATGAATTTGGGAAAAAAATTCCATGCCAAGGATAATATTGTAAATAGAGACATTCCTTTTCTATTAATTAGAATTTGTTCTTGTTTTAGGCACATGCTGATAAATGCAATATTTTCAGTTCTATTGACGGCAATGTTCCTTATAAGAGGAGTTGAGCATCAATGATTAGACAGAATAGTTTGAGAAAGTGAAAAGTAAGGACATTTTATAGCACACATCAATGTAAAAAGATATTAAAATAATGGTTTTAAAAACAGGCATGCAGTGATACAAGTTTAAATAATGAATATTCCCATTTTAGATTACAAAATTGGAACAGTGTGTCAAAATATAGGGCTGCTAGGTAATAAATACATTGAACATACAAATTCAGTGCCAACAAAGAGAAGGATATTTTCAGAATATTCCCATAAAAGTATATTTAGACAGTTTTGGGATAAGGAATAAAGAAAGTCTGCAAAATATAAGTGGCACATTTTCAAACTATTAGAAAGAATTGAAAACGTAAATTATCAAAAGTAAGAAAACAAACAAAGTTATAAAAAAAATTTTAAGAATTGACAGAAAATGAGTATTTGTTTTTCTTTGGAATTATCATTGATGAAATTCATAGATAAAATTAAAAAAAATATATTTCTTTTTCTAGGACAAAAAAAAACAACACATATGTATATTCAGATCTTTTTAAAAGTTCCAAACTGCCCCTCTTCCCCCCACCTATAAAATAGATGATATTGAATAAATTTGGGATTAAGATCACCAACTGTTCCCTGCCCATAATTATCTGGCGACTAAATTACTTTAATTTGAAAGATTTGTAATTATATAATATCTAAATCGTATTTTTATTCAACCCCTATTATGAATTTACACATACAATAGCCAATGCGCAGAGTATTCTTTAAATTACATTGATTAAATAGTGCCCCTTTCTTAACTATGCAATGGTTAACCTTTATCATGAATCTTGAGATCATAAGAGAAGGCTGTAAAGCTAACAAACAATAATATTCTATTAACATTGGTCACTGGTAGAATAATTATTGAAATTCATCTTAAGGAAATAAATAGATTAACCAAAAGAATTGCTTTGCTAATCATTGCAGATAAAATAAATATTTATTTATTTCATTTTTTAAAAAATCTCCAAGTCAACATAGATTCTGCATAATACTTGTTTTATTTATATAAAATCTCAAGGCAAATTATGAATAACCGAAGCATTTTTTTAACAATGACCAAGAAAAGAGAACTAAAAAATGTTTACTTTGTTCAGCAATTTTTTTAAAAATCTGATAAAATAAAGCTTAACGATAACAAGAGAAAACACTGCATTGTTTCAATTGTTATGAAGTTTCTGAACTGATCATTTTAAATCTTCTGTCGGTTTAATATTTTATTATTATTTAATATTAAAAACTTTACTAACTATGGGGATACTTGTGCCAAGAAAGAAGAACATACAATTTTGGAATAGTATGTACTTGAAAATCTTAATGACAGCTTTTGTTTTTATTTTATTTTAAATAAATTTAAGTTTGTTAATTTCTTACCTGTGAAGACTGTTGTGATGAAAGTCCAGATGTGTAGGAAAATGCATTATTAGGAACCCCTTTAGGGTGGTACTGGCTGGGTGGCGGCCGGGTGGGGCTGGTGTCCAACATTTGTGTGGGGTCAGCGGCGATCGTGTAATGGTCCTTGACCTCTCCTTGGCCTGGGACCTTGTAGGAGACTTCTGCACGTTGGATTAGAACCCGGTCAGGGTTCCTGTGTGCGTCTGTGCTGGAATACGAGGTGAACGTACGTGTAGTTGTAGTCACAGTTTTGGCTCCACTCATTGTTGGGCTGGTTGCTATGTTACCACCACTTGGAGACAATGGTGCCTGCTGGGATTGGACTGCTGTCTGAAAAGATCTAGGCGAGCGCTGGTTGCCCGAAACGAATGCCTGCTCACTCAAGAGGTCACTTAAAAGCTCGTCAAGCTGGGTGCGCTCCTCCAAAGTCTGAACTGTTTTTCTGCTTAAGGTGGAGTTACTTTGGTAGTTAGGGTTGTTGACATCAACGGGGATGACGTTGTTGTTGATGTTGCTGTTGGCTACTGATGTGTAATGTGAGTTGAAACTTGCATTATGGCCTGTGTAGCCTGAAGAAATTTGATTTAAAATATAATTTCATGGATTGGAGTAATTACAAACACTGGTATATTGAAATGACTTGTCGTTCATGGTGTTCATATACATTTTCAGTTTCATAACTTTAAAAATATCTTTAAAAATGAAAAAACTTTTTAGTATTAATAGAAGGGAAATCTAATGTAATAATTTAAACTATAAATGATAACTATTTTAAACAATAATCAAATATTTGAAAATCTATAATTCACATTCAACAAAATCTATTATATCAAATACAATCCTTCACACCTAAGAAATCATAGGTAAATTTTATTTGGATCTAATTCATATTAAAGCTATTTTCAAAATTTAAAAGAAAGCATAACATTATCAAGATGAAATGGTATGTAATAATTCCACTAAGGTAGAAAGAAATTGTGCTATTTATTTAAAAATTACAACAGTTGTATATTTTCATGCAGAGCAGAAAAATACACCTAAAATTGGGGTGTTTAAAATGTAACTAAGATGCAAACCAAAAATATTGTGTTCAAGTTTGGGTTGAACTCTATATTGTTTCATGTATTTCTAATAAATAATACATAATTTATTAAAACATAAATTTAACAATATATTTTTACCTGAAGTTCTTTATTAAATTGCATTCTTATGCTTTTATGTCTAGTTTTTTAATTTTTTGTTTATATGTCAGTGTTTGATTTAAATAAAAACTAAAAATAATAATATTTCAAAATCAATCAATTTGAAGAGACATATTTAAGATTATAATATATTTCTTAGGACTGCTGAAAATTCATATCTTCTCTGCTGAGAAATTTTAGGTTTCATTAGTTTTATAAGAGCAGTCTATATCAATCAGGATGGGTTTATTATTTATCTTCTTCTAATTTAGGCAACTTTATATATGTTCCAAAGCAACAAAAACACTAAAAATTGTCTTTCAGTGTGACTTATTGGAATTAAAATGTTACATAATTATAGTCATTACCTAAGAGCTGGGAATACCTTACTATATATTGAAATAATGTGCTTTGATTATCAAGATGTTTAAAAAGGTATACATTACTTCATAAAGAATAAAAATAATTTTAATACACTCATATCAGTAAATTAGGTTGTATATAAGTGAGACACGTCTAAAAATTGTGAATACAGAATTTTGTGAAGAGATTTAATAGAGGTGAGTTTTTACAAAATTATATTAATGAAAATCTATTCTCTAATAATTAAAAAAGACTAATTGATTTCGGTTCTACAATTAAAAAAAAATCTATTTAATTTTAATATTGGAAGAAATAAAATGTAATGCAGGTAGGCAATTTCAAGACAGAATGCTTTTTTTTCTCAACTAACCAGAATCTAAACTAGAGGAAATTGAGCCATTGGTTAAATAAGGGAGAGCATGTTGTGAAGCTGTTGGCTGCTGGAGTGGTGCCCTCTTGTCTACAGTTGCATAAAGACTTCCATCTGGTGCTTGATTGTGTGTGACGTTACGTACATTGGATACTTGAGTTTTAGTCAGTGCTGCCTGGCTGGTGGAAATTCCGTTCTCATTGATATCCACAGCTGAAACAGAAGTGTTAATGGAGAGAAAGAAATATATAAGCAGCATAGCCAATCCAGCAATTAAACAAGACCTGAGGAAGATTCAGGAAGTGTCATTCGAGAAAGTAGAGAAACTGTACATTTCTCAAATGTTATCCGAATTGAATGTCCATTGTGTTTTATATCATTTAGGATGTTATTTGCAGTTCTAACTGAAGTTGTTTTTTTTTGTTTTTTTTTCCTGAAGATTTTCATTCAAGAGTTAATTTGCCAGTTTTTACACTAGTTGATAGACTTTAAATTAGTTAAGAAATAAAGTAGCTGCCAATATCTGAAATAGAATTAGAAGTTTGAAGACATAATTATATGAAATTTTAAACATTTGAAAATAAAGCATTGGCTTTTACTATTGTACTCAAAAATTTTTATAAGGCTGATAGAAAAGTCAGAAAAAAAAACATCTTTGCTTTGATATTAAATAAATAAAACAACTAGTCAAGCCTCTAAAAGCTCTCTAAATGTCTAAAAGCCAATAAAATATAAAGATATACATTTAGTAAAATGATTGTATCAATTATATGTTTTATACATGTATATGAATAATGTTTCAAAGATACCACTATGTTGGGTATATTTGAGTCGGCTGTGCATTTATGATTAAAGATTTAGAAAAAAAATTAATCACACATTAAGTAATTGTGTTAGACCCTGAAGCAGAGCAATAAAACCAGACCAAAAGAAAACAATTTTTGTTACATTTTAAATCTTTTTCACTTATTTCACTAATTTTTAAATGGTAAAATCCTTAAGGGCCAAAAAAAAATTAATCTATGAAATACATTTTAATTTTTAATAATTTTCATTCTTATCCTATTCTGTATACACCAAACTTCATGTTTTCTATTTTCTATTTCTGTTTGTCTTGTAAATAAAATTTTATTAAGACTATTTGTAATTAGAATAATTCATTAAAAAATTAATGGTAAAAATGCAAGAGAAATTGTAAAACTATTATATTTGAAGTGCAGCATGCTCATTGAAATATTTATATATATTTTTTTTATTAAACACATTTTACTGTTTTCCTTTACTCTATGCTATTTTAAATACATATGAAAATTAATTTAAAAATCTTATGTGCCATATTTAGTCTATGATATAAAATACATTTTATTATGAGTAATGAAATAATTCAGGTTGTTACATGTATGTTTTTTTACCACCACGTTATAAGCAAACCCATGCCAAGAAAAAATGTTACTGCAACTCTCTTTTGGCACCTACCATCTATGGCCTCCAGAGCTCTGTGAAAGTTTTCATAGGAATCTGATCGAGCCAAAGACTCTTCATTATCATCCACTGGGACCGTCACATCAGACTTAAATCCAGACACTAAAAGAAGAAAAAAATGCTGCTAAGTTTCAATTTGTCGTTGTTTAATTATAGTCAATTATTTATTATTGGCTGCAGTAAATATTTGTCCTAACTATGAACCTTAATTGTTTGTACACAAACTTTTGATCTAATAAAACTATATAATTTGCAATTGTCATGCAAGTCAGTCAGTCTGTCCTGACACTACTAATTTTAGAAAGCAGGGAAAACCAAATTACTGCACCAATGCATCAAAAGGTGTGCAAATTAAATATGTGCTGTAAAAAAATATTATATGACGTAATTGTTTTCGCTCATATTTTAATTTTCGAAAAGGGAACAATGTAAAAAGAGGATTTGATGATGGTTAATTATAAAATCAAAAAACAAAGGGGGCGCCATAGGCACCCTACAACCAGGGCCGTCTTAACGCATAGGCCCGTTGGGCATTTGCCCGGGGGCCAACGAGCATAGGGGCACCATGGGAATATATTTATTTATATATATTATGTTAATTTATATTTATTGATTCGGGGTAGGGGCCCCACACTATTTGTTTGTCCGGGGGCCACAAATGGTGTAAAGACGGCTCTGCCTACAACCCCTATTATAAAATAGTTTGTGTACATTTCAGAAAGTTTAATATTTCGTATTTATCAAACTAGGACAAGTTAGTTGGGCTTTTGAAAAACGTTGGCACCGTAGGCGCCCTAAAAAAGTGCATTTTTGATAAAATAAACAGATTTCAGCTGAAAACTTCCGTCATTTTTGACGGGTGTACGTTAGTGATTTATATTTTATAATGTTTTTTTTTAAACTTTAAGGAATATCAATAGGATTGTAACTCAGACTTTGATAATTACATTTTTTCTAAATTTGTTTTGTGCAAAAGCTTGTTCAACTTTAGCTACAAAAAACTGTTTCTTAGCCTTCTCAATGAACTAAAATCCTTCAAGATTTATAGCAATGTTGAATTGAACAATAGAGCAATAGAATAAGGGAAGATAGAAAGCCCCGGTCAGTTTGATATTTTGATGTATAAATTTTTAAATTGTTTAACTTTTTATTTATTTTTATATATTTTTTTTAAATTGTGGGGTGTGGGGTTTAGAACTGTCATTGTCTTTTTTTGCTTGCATCATTTCAAATTTGGCTATTATCATGCAGATCATTTTGTGATGTCTGTCTATAGAACATTTGGTGATGTCTGTCTTTAGAACATTTGGTGATGTCTGTCTATAGAAACATTTGGTGATGTCTGTCTATAGAACATTTGGTGATGTCTGTCTATAGAACATTTGGTGATGTCTGTCTATAGAACATTTGGTGATGTCTGTCTATAGAACATTTGGTGATGTCTGTCTATAGAACATTTGGTGATGTCTGTCTATAGAACATTTGGTGATGTCCGTCTATAGAACATTTGGTGATGTCTGTATATAGAACATTTGGTGATGTCTGTCTATAGATAATTTGAGAAGCAAGCCTAAACACAAAATATTAAACACATTTTTGATTTAATGTCCCATGTAAAATGACAACTTCCAAGTCATGTAGTTTCAGAACATTTGATGATGCTGATAGAAGGACAACCACGTCAATAAATGTCTTAGTCCTTTTTACATTATCTAAGTAGGACAACCATGTCTTGACATCGTTTAAGTAGGACGACCATGTCTTGACATCGTCTAAGTAGGACGACAATGTCTTTACATCGTCTAAGTACAAATAGGACCACCAAAACAATCTGAAACTAAAAATTACCTGAAACCAAAACATCTGAACTTGGTCCGAATACAAATTCTACCTTGCCATTGTCAGGAAATCTTGGGTCTGAAATTTAAAAAAAATATATCATATTAAGTCATATTATTTAACGTTAAAAATAATCAAGGTGGACAGTAATTTTTAATACAATCATGACTCGGTCTCACATACCCATAAAATCCCAACAGTCCCGATACCCAATGAGAGCAAAAAGATCTGGTATGTGAGATGAGACCAAAAAGATCTGGTATGTGAGAGGAGATCCCACTGTGGGGTAAAATCATAGCTGAAAACGCCTCTAACAACCCAACTTAAAATTCCTATATCCCGATTTAATTATTTAGATTCAGACCATAAATACTGCAGATATTTAACATCAGAGTTGATCTGAAATTAAAATCAATCGAATGTTAATTTGAAATGACATATCAATTTCAGCGTCATCTCAGCACAAGCAACATCAACGAAACAAACAAAAAAAAACTGAGGGGAGATCACCGTATTTAAGACTGAACCAATAATAAAGGCAGTTGTTTCCCCGAGTGTAGAAGAAACAATAAAATGGTAAAACGTTTATCTTATGTAAAACTCCAATAGTAAATATGCAAGAGCATTTTTTTAAGGGGAAAAAAAGTTTCCCTCATTAAACATAAAGATATGTGCTCTCAAGAATGTCCATGAAAGGAAAAAAAAACAACTTAAATATACGATGATACTTAAGTTTATTGACCTCATTTCTCCCATTATCTCTCAATCAGTCAATCAGTTACCACATCTCATGAAGACAACAATGCACTACCACCTCAGTTCCATCATTATTTCTCTAGCAGTAACATCTTATACGGTCACCACATCTCATACAGTCACCACATCACATACAGTCGCCACATGTCATACAGTCACCACATCTAACAGTCACCACATCTCATACAGTCACCACATCTCATACAGTCACCACATCTCATACAGTCACCACATCTCACAGTCACCACATCTTACACAGTCACCACATCTTACACAGTCACCACATCTCACAGTCACCACATCTTACACAGTCACCACATCTTACACAGTCACCACATCTTACACAGTCACCACATCTTACACAGTCACCACATCTTACACAGTCACCACATCTTACACAGTCACCACATCTTACACAGGCACCACATCTCACAGTCACCACATCTCATACAGTCACCCCATCTTACACAGTCACCACATCTCATACAGTCACCACATCTCATACAGTCACCACATCTCATACAGTCACCACATCTTACACAGTCACCACATCTTACACAGTCACCACATCTTACACAGTCACCACATCTCATACAGTCACCACATCTTACACAGTCACCACATCTTACACAGTCACCACATCTCAAACAGTCACCACATCTCATACAGTCACCACATCTCATACAGTCACCACATCTTACACAGTCACCACATCTCATACAGTCACCACATCTCATACAGTCACCACATCTCATACAGTCACCACATCTCATACAGTCACCACATCTCATACAGTCACCACATCTCATACAGTCACCACATCTCATACAGTCACCACATCTCATACAGTCACCACATCTCATACAGTCACCACATCTCATACAGTCACCACATCTTACACAGTCACAACATCTCATACAGTCACCACATCTTACACAGTCACCACATCTTACACAGGCACCACATCTTACACAGTCACCACATCTCACAGTCACCACATCTCATACAGTCACCACATCTCATACAGTCACCACATCTTACACAGTCACCACATCTCATACAGTATCCACATCTCATACAGTCACCACATCTTACACAGTCACCACATCTCATACAGTCACCACATCTTACACAGTCACCACATCTTACACAGTCACCACATCTTACACAGTCACCACATCTTACACAGTCACCACATCTCACAGTCACCACATCTCATACAGTCACCACATCTCATACAGTCACCACATCTTACACAGTCACCACATCTTACACAGTCACCACATCTCATACAGTCACCACATCTTACACAGTCACCACATCTTACACAGTCACCACATCTTACACAGTCACCACATCTCACACAGTCACCACATCTCATACAGTCACCACATCTCATACAGTCACCACATCTCATACAGTCACCACATCTTACACAGTCACCACATCTTACACAGTCACCACATCTGATACAGTCACCACATCTTACACAGTCACATCTCATACAGTCACCACATCTTACACAGTCACCACATCTCATACAGTCACCACATCTCACACAGTCACCACATCTTACACAGTCACCACATCTCATACAGTCACCACATCTCATACAGTCACCACATCTTACACAGTCACCACATCTCATACAGTCACCACATCTCATACAGTCACCACATCTCATACAGTCAACACATCTCATACAGTCACCACATCTTACACAGTCACCACATCTCATACAGTCACCACATCTCACACAGTCACCACATCTTACACAGTTACCACATCTCATACAGTCACCACATCTCATACAGTCACCACATCTTACACAGTCACCACATCTCATACAGTCACCACATCTTACACAGTCACCACATCTCATACAGTCACCACATCTTACACAGTCACCACATCTCATACAGTCACCACATCTTACACAGTCACCACATCTCATACAGTCACCACATCTCATACAGTCACCACATCTTACACAGTCACCACATCTCATACAGTCACCACATCTTACACAGTCACCACATCTCATACAGTCACCACATCTTACACAGTCACCACATATCATACAGTCACCACATCTCATACAGTCACCACATCTCATACAGTCACCACATCTTACACAGTCACCACATCTCATACAGTCACCACATCTTACACAGTCACCACATCTCATACAGTCACCACATCTTACACAGTCACCACATCTTATACAGTCACCACATCTCATACAGTCACCACATCTCATACAGTCACCACATCTTACACAGTCACCACATCTCATACAGTCACCACATCTCATACAGTCACCACATCTCATACAGTCACCACATCTTACACAGTCACCACATCTCATACAGTCACCACATCTCATACAGTCACCACATCTCATACAGTCACCACATCTTACACAGTCACCACATCTAACAGTCACCACATCTTACAGTCACCACATCTCATACAGTCACCACATCTTACAGTCACCACATCTTACACAGTCACCACATCTACACAGTCACCACATCTCATACAGTATCCACATCTCATGTAAAAATACCATAAACAACCACCGCCCTTCTCCCATTATCTCTCACACAGTTACAACATCCCAAACAGTTATGAAGGCAACCACGCAGAGGAGACAGACATCTAGAAAAACAAAAACAAATCCTTAGAGACACCGGAAGTAGACATACCAACAATGACGTCGTTATTTTGATTAATTCGGATGCCCCACTGATCTATCGCAACATGAATCGGAAAATGAAGGCAGGGGGTAGGGGAAGCTGTGATCACAAGCTGGGTTGGGTAGGGGTGCAATGAGCAGAACTCAGTATAGGGAGCTTATAATAAGAGAGAGAAAAAATGATTCCCCTGATTCCATTAATTATGGTAAAAGGCAAAGAATGAGTCAGCTGGTGCCAAATTTTGTTTTTGCTGCAAGAAATCCTGGCAGAGAACCAACCACAGGTCGTCACTCTGAGCTAATACTGTTGTTAGGCAAAGTTTTAGGCTCACTTCTGTAGCTCTCATTTGTTTGAACAATTTCCCAAGAACACATCTGACAAAGAACCGTAATGTCGTAATGTCTTCATATGTTGTATTTAGTTTATGAATGTCTTACATTGAATGAATTGATAATTATGAGTGTTACTTATTTTATATAAAGCGACGTGAGCCCAGTTACTTGCGCGGGGGGAGGGGGGACACTGCGCTGTATACATTATCAACTTAATATTATTATTTTTTATCTAAAACTCGCGGTCGTGTCGCTCACACAGTTCAGCCGTCTCTACAGAGATAACTGGTGAGTGGTAAACTTCAAGAAATTCATTTATGAAAAATTAATATGTACACAGATGTCATTACTAATGCGTATTATAAAATGTTGGTCAGCTAACAGTGATTAACAACAATGTACAAAGCCTTGTATACAAACCTCAAGTTACAGTTATGCAGGTTTTTTAATAGAATTTCCCATAGGTTTTTTTTTCCATACCGCTGAAAACAAATGTTAGTTATTCGTAACTAATTAGAATTCATACAACGGTTCCAAATATATTCACCAAAGGATTCATCCGTGTTAAGTCTGCTGTTTATCTAATAAGGTCTGGGTGTGCATTAATCTCTTTGCTAACAGAAACGATGTGCCGTAGGTAGGCACGGGTGTGTCTGACACTGGGTCACGGGTGTGTCCGACACTGGATCCTACACAGGTAAACACCCGGGTGGCGGGTTCAGGGGAGGTCAGTTGTATAGAGACCACGGCGCTACTCTAATCTTTGGGGCTCAGTTAATCTGAAATCTGCATCAAATGTATCTGTCGGCTGGTCTGTGTCGATAAGTAAGTTGTCTGTAACGGTGAGACGGGGCAGAGTTGGTGTGCCCGTTTAAATAAACACGGTGTTTACCAGCTACTGTTTCTCCCCACCCCCTAAACCCCATCCCGCCCCCCCCCAAATATTGAATTGTGGGCACTCACTTCAAGGTGAAAACACATTCGTAAGTCAAGTCACGTTGCTGCAATTAGAGAACGGTTCCCTGCCATTTAGCCATGATTTTGATTAAACATTTGAATATATTAGGATGATGGGACGTTCAACTAATTTTGTAAACGATCACAAGTAATGAATACACATGTTATTCTAATTATGAGAGATGGGTCCCAACAAACAGTGGTGAGAAAAAAGGACTCAAGTAGCGTAGTGCATTGCCCTGCAATAACGTGAGGGATGTACAAAATGTGGGTGAGACTGCAGTCAGGCTAATAGATTAGTAGATGGATATAGTTTGGCCCAAAGTCAGTTCTAAGAACGCACTCATCATGATACCTGTGTTGTTCCACTGCATGCCCCTACCCTGATCCATCAACACCACCCATCTGGTCTACGCGGTGTGAGCCAAGGACCAAGAGAGTATCAGAAGCTGACCGTCTAACTGTATATGGTATACACTACGCGGTGTGAGCCAAGGGCCAAGAGTATCAGAAGCTGACCGTCAGTATATGGTCTACACCAGTGGGTCTCAAACTTTTTAGTATGGCGGACCGGCAGGAATTTTTCCCATTGCACAAGGGACCGGTGCACTATTTTCCCTGCACTAACAATTTTGTTGTCCCTTTTTTTTTAGAACTTCAACGGACCGGCGGCGGATGGCCCACGGACCGGCACCGGTCCGCAGACCATAACTTTGAGAAGCACTGGTCTAAACCACGCGGTGTGAGCCAAGGGCCATGAGTATCAGAAGCTGACCATCTGTATATGGTCTACACTACACGGTGTTAGCCAAGAGTACCACAAGTTTACCAGAGTGACAGGGAAGCTATGTACAGAGACCGTCTTGAGTGCGTGTCTGTGTATATGAGTGTGTACGTGTGTCTGTGTGAGTGGGAAGGGGGCTGATCGGAGTGATGAGTAACAATAAGGGCCGAGGTACTTCGTTCCCCGCCCTTTTCTCTTCTCTGAAATCTAAAAGTAACCGTTGTTATAGGTCGCCATCTGGTGCTGTGAGTATCAAAGAATTCAAAAGGCCACGGGCCCTGCTTCCTGGTTCTGACCAGAACTTAGCTGAGTACAAAGCTAGGAAAGTCTCAACACCTGACTGCCGCAAGACTGTGACCAGATCTAAAGTTAGTGTCTTTCAGCTTGAACGGTTCTATAGACCAGTGTTTGTCAACCTTTTGAGATTCAAGGACCACTTGAAAAAAGTGCGTCTTAGCCGCGGGCCACTACTAAAAATTGTGCTACTGCCGTGCTGAAAATTTAAATTTCAATCTATGCTCGCGGACCACCAATGACACCTCAGCGGACCACTAGTGGTCCGCGGACCACAGGATGAGAACCACTGCTATAGGCGAAACAGTCCTTCAGGTTATAATTATTACGGATTGTAGTTTCTGTTATAGGCTTACGTTGGCTGTTGCTTAATAGGCACTGGGTATAATCTTAGGCCACTATTCGACTTGAATGGATGGATGAGATGATGGACTTACAGCAGCCCATGGTCCGAGCATGGAGCCCATGGATAGGTCCGATTGGAAGAGTGCCATTGAACTGACCAGGGTCTCAGCATGGAGCCCATAGATAGGTCCGATTGGAAGGGTACCATTGAACTGACCAGGGTCCCAGCATGGAGCCCATGGATAGGTCCGATTGGAAGGGTACCATTGAGCAGGCCAGGGCTCTACACGGGCTACAAGCCCAATGGGGTGATGATGTCACGTTTTCAAGGCACGTAGTACTGACAAACGCTGGTGTTGGGGGCCAAAGCTAAACTGACCGGCTGACCACAATATCAATGTGACAACTTCTTTTGGCCTCAACGTTATCTCTACCCCCTCCCCCCCTTTGCACGTCACACGTAACAGTCAGACACAGGTGAGGCCTTCCTCCAGGTGAGCTGTAGTAGGGCGATTAGCGTATGAGGTGTGGAGAGTGGAGTTTAGAAGAAAGAAACTGTTCTTGTTTTTACCCTAATACAAACGAATCGCACATGTAATCATGTACTTCATTCAAAATTATAATATAAACAAGTATCATTTCTACAACAAAGTCATCACCCATGGATTAAGTCACCACTCACCACCATGGGATAAGTCATCGCCGTTGATTAATGTCAATAATATATAGACTATAAGAGGTCATCATGGATATACTCTATTGCTTTCAGAAAATTCGTATCTCTTTGTGGATGACGCATGCACCGAGCAGCAAAATGGGCTTCATCTATGTAAATAATGTGTGTAGTGGTATTTGAGGCACCTTTGAAGCACACAGTCTAGTTAAAGCGGAGAAGCTGTTGGTTACAGTTCAAAAAACGTGCTCCACTAATGGGAACTGCACACCCCTTTTATGACCCCTAATAGGCTTAATTTCTAGCAACGCTCACATCTGACATTTGATGGAAGTTTTCTAGGTCATGATAGATGGGTGATGGAAAAAGGTTTGCGGGCGTATAAATATATTAAAGTTTTTTGTTTTGTTTTTTTAAACGAATCCTTTTGTTCAAACATAATGAAAAATAAAGAACGCACGTGTAATGCTACCAGCCGCTGGTCCAGCGATAGTTAAATTTTAAGGGTTTGGCTTTGTATGACAGCGCGAGGGGCTCATGGCAAATTTTAAATATTTTCAAGGAACTTTACACCAGTGCTTCTCAAACTTTTTAGTATGGTGGACCGGCAGGAATTTTCTCCATTGCACCAGGGACCGGTGCACTATTTTCCCTGCACTGACAATTTTTTTGGTCCTTCTTTTGAGAACATCTGCGGACCGGCAGCGGATTGCCCACGGACCGGCACCGGTCCGCGGACCACCACTTTGAGAAGCACTGCTTTACACCACCATTCGGCTCAATGTGAAGCTAAGGACGACATCAACATGATTATCAAGAAGTGCTTTATGATATTGGAATGTACAACTATTTAAAATGTGCTGTAGAAAGTGCGATAGTACATCAAAGTGGTATAAAATAATGCACAAATTTTGTTTACCACGCGGGGTCCATGCTTACATTGTAAGTCTTTACAAATTGTCAATCATTCCTGGTAGCTGGAACATATTATTTATTTATTTTTTGTTTTGATGAGCAAACAACGGTTGTGTTTAAAAAAAGTATTTACATATTTTTATTTTACACTTGTAAGTCCTTTTAAAATTGTATAATTATTTTCCACTATCCACACTTCTTTGCTCTGAGGTCCAAGGCCTTGGCGCTGAATTATCGCCGTTGTACGAATCGTATACAATGAACTTTATATCAATTTACAATTGTCATATTTCTTGAAAAATATTGTTTCTCGCTATAATTAAGTTTTATTGAAATAAAATGACAAAAGCTTCCATTGTTCTTGTGTTCGACTAATGGAAATCGAGCTTGGGGATAGAATGCAATCTTTCATTAATGCAATTTAAAAGAATTGGTCACACCATTGTGGTCCACGGTCATGGCGCTGTTCATGGATAGGCAAAATACTTTTATAAATACAAAATAATTTTAAAATTAACTGACTATTTAAAATAAACAAATTAAAAACTGATTTATTGATTATTATTACTTGATTATGATTATGACTCAATCAGAATGCACAAGTCAGTAAAATTTATTCTCAATCGGACCACCTGAAATACTGATTGCAAGATTTAGAGTGGAGGGTGGAATAGATGAAGTGAAACAAAAGCGTGTCATAAATCGGCCATGGCGATTCCATCAAAAGATCTCTTTGAAACGCTATAGATGTTAAAATGGTAATGATTCCTTTAGACATGTTTGTATATTGTTAGTTGATCACGGGACACGCCTACCCGGACACGCCCACCCGAAAGCTACCACCAACCCGGCCATTTGCAAGGAGCTGTAAAATCATTTATTAACTTAGGAAACACGTTAAAAGACAATCAACTCTCAACTGATATAAGTCCGGACTTGGGTTTGTGGTCAGGGGTTTTATTTTGCTTAGGGCCAATCTTCATTTAAAGATTGTGTTTGGGACTTGGGACCAAGCCTCATATTAACGACTGTGTTTGGGACTTGGGACCAAGCCTCATATTAACGGCTGTGTGCGGTGCGCACTGCAGTCCGTCAGTTTAGCTAGTTCCGTTTATCAAAACAAGTGTAATGTTTTAACCAGTCATCCTCCCCCTCCCCCACACACACACACTAACTTTGGTTTTCTTCAATCAAGTCGTTCACAATAGTTTACAATTGTTGACCTAAACAAAGATATGCAAAACCTCATCAATGATTTAATGTCAAAATTACATTGGAAGTTTTCAATAGGAAAAAAATGCGATGGAGTATACAAAATATTTCACTCTGGGAATTTTTTAGCTCAGACTTAGTAAACCCGCCAGCAACCTATAGAGACACGAAGCCAATCTCCCGTACCAACCAATACTTTAACAGAGACAACCCTTCAGACGGGTTGGGTGTATTCATTGTTGTACACATTTTTACAACCACATCCACTCATCCCAGCTCCATTTTCAAACACACACACACTCAAACACACACACATACACACACACACACAAATTCCATCCCAACAACCACGTAACAGTACCTGGCTAAAATATATTGTTTAACACGAACATTTCGGCTGACACTTAATTTTTCACATTTAAGTAGCTAGAAGATCGGTTAATATTGCAAAGAAGAGTCAAATTAAATAATGCAGCAAGCTATTAAGAGATCAGAATGACGTCACAACGCCTTATACCTCTCGCAATTAGCGAGTTGTTTGTCCAGGAGTCTAAAGCCACGCCCCAGATTCACGTCAAACATTGGAGCGAAATCCCAGACTGCTGAAAGTCGGTTACTAAAACAATCTAAAAGACCAGTATATACTAAAGAGTCACCAAGAACTGACTCGGTGCCCTATGCTCCCACCTATACAAGAAATGAGTGAGTGCCCTACACTCCCACCCATACAAGAACTGGTTGAGTGCCCTACACTCCCACACATACAAGAAATAAGTGAGTGCCCTACACTCCCGCCCATACAAGAACGGAGTGAGTGCCCTACACTCCCACCCATACAAGAAATGAGTGAGTGCCCTACACTCCCACCCATACAAGAAATGAGTGAGTGCCCTACACTCCCACCCATACAAGAACTGAGTGAGTGCCCTACACTCCCACCCATACAAGAACTGAGTGAGTGCCCTACACTCCCACCCATACAAGAAATCGGGTGAGTGCCCTACACTGCCCCTCATACCAGTACCAAATCTGGTGGCTGTATTCATTTGTTTGTTGTTTATTTACATTCGACAGTTAAACCTAATGAAGACGGTCACTGCTATTAGAGTCGGTTTAAGCAACAGGTAACCACCACACTAGACATAGTTACTTAACCTTTCACGTCAATAACTTTTGATGTTAAACGGGGGAGAAATTAAATTAGTGTGAGGGGGGGGGGCCTTCTGGTGTCAGAAAAATGCTGACTTGCTTGACGTCATTTGTTTACACAACAACAACGCCCCCCCCTCCCCCGCTACACACGTTGCCCCCCTCGCCTAACGCCTCTAAAGCAGACATGCCGGTTTGGCGTCCAGCCAAAAACACGTGTATCTGGGCAAAGATATAGGTGGTCGGGGTGGGGGGGGGTATGAAGATTTAGAACAGCTGAGATGAGTTGGCGCAGTACAGACCTAAGTCAGTCGAAATTTTACAAAGATATTTATTGGAATCCACTTCGGTAAACTGGCGCTTTAACAAGTTATCTCAGCAACCTGATGAACAAATCCACGTTTTTTGAAAGGTAAAAAGAACAGAAAAGTTAATTCATTCTCACAGTCGTGTGCCAAACGCCTGATAAAGGAACATTTATTGATACGTTTGGTATGTTTCACGTCACCTTTGTTGTAAGACTCAAACCAGGTAAAAAAGTGAACCTCAATAATAATTCACAATTAATCTTTCAGAACTTGGCGGCTGTTCCACCTTGTACCCACCCGGCTCTGGTCATCACAGACTCGACTACTTCTGAGCACATAGTCATTGAGGAGACGTATGCGTGTAAATGTGATGTGTGCGCGTGTTAATCTGGTGCGTGTGCGTGTAAATATTGTCTGTATGCGGGAAAATCTGGTGCGTATGCCTCTAAATCCGGTGCGTATGTGGAGTACTTTTTTGTTTTCTGTATCGGAAGTACGTCACAGAGAGAAGCTCGGCGTGATCCTAAGATAATCACAAACATAACAAAATATGACGGGATGTTATATACATGTGATATACCTAATTGTGTGATATACACCCACGCACGTAAAGAAACATGTAAATGGTGTAGTTAGCATCAATAGCGCTGTAGTTAGCATGGATAGTGATATGATTGACATGGATAGTGTTGTGGTTGACATGGATAGTGTTGTGGTTGACATGGATAGTGTTGTGGTTGACATGGATAGTGTTGTGGTTGACATGGATAGTGTTGTGGTTGACATGGATAGTGTTGTGGTTGACATGGATAGTGTTGTGGTTGACATGGATAGTGTTGTGGTTGACATGGATAGTGTTGTGGTTGACATGGATAGTGTTGTGGTTGACATGGATAGTGTTGTGGTTGACATGGATAGTGTTGTGGTTGACATGATTATTGTAGTAGCAGCCGTGGCCGTGGATATTGTATTTGTCATGGATAGTACAGTAGTTGACATGGATAGTACAGTAGTTGACATGGATAGTACAGTAGTTGACATGGATAGTACAGTAGTTGACATGGATAGTACAGTGGTTGACATGGATAGTACAGTAGTTGACATGGATAGTACAGTAGTTGACATGGATAGTACAGAAAGTTGACATGGATAGTACATTAGTTGACATGGATAGTACAGTGGTTGACATGGATAGTACAGTAGTTGACATGGATAGTACAGTAGTTGATATGGATAGTACAGCAGTTGACATGGATAGTACAGTAGTTGACATGGATAGTACAGTAGTTGATATGGATAGTACAGCAGTTGACATGGATAGTACAGTAGGTGACATGGATAGTACAAAAGTTGACATGGATAGTACAGTAGTTGACATGGATAGTACAGTAGTTGACATGGATAGTACAGTAGTTGACATAGATATGGCCTCGATGAATGCCCACGTCATTTTAACGCCAATAATATTCTCCTCAGACTAACCCACCCCGTTCCTCTGCTACTTGCCGTTTTCACGACTCTGGAGTAGTTGGGGAACTGAGTTTCGTATGGTCCGTGTCACACGTGGGGATGAAGAGGATGAGTTTTAAAATAAATATAAGTAAAAAAATGATGTTTAAAAACCACGTTTTTATAAGCGGACTAAAAAGAAGAAAATAAATTGTAAAAATTTAAAATAAGTACTGTTATGTAATATGACTAAAAACGTGGGGCGGGCGCTTCTCAGGCTTAACAAATTCAATTGACTCATTTTCTTACTCGTCATTTGTAAACCCTAATCATTTTAGCGAAACACCTAAAAAGCGCCCGCCCACGTTTTTAGTCATATTACATCATAGTACTTATTTTAAATTTAAAATATTTTAAATTTATTTTCTTCTTTTTAGTCCGCTTATAAAAACGTGGTTTTTTAAAATCTTTTTTTTTACTTCTATTTATTTTATTCTTTTTAGTCTAAGTGTATGCTATGGTGAGTTTTGAAGTATTGATTATGTTCAAATATAATACGCATTGCTCGACAAACATTTACAGACTGGAAATGACTGATCCCCGCTTGATGTTAAACATGGTTGATGTGGTCGGGGTTGGTGTGAACTCAGCACGTGAATCTAATGTAAACAAGAGCAGACGGATAATACATATGCTTACATATAGATAAACTAAAAAGTTCAATAATTTAATAACGGTACATTCGATCGATCTGAAATTTTGATACAATGCATTGTCATCCAAGATCTATCTGTGGTAACATTTTGAGATCTCTAGGGACCATCAGAAGTGGTTTAATTTTACGTTGGCAGATTTGAAAAATTGTGGACAGACAAACAGGAACGAAAGTGAGTTAATAAAAACGTGGTAAAAAACGTGGTAAAAAACTGAGGCATTGATTCCAGAACCATGTGATTTATCACTGAACATAGTTAAATACACTAGAATCGTCACTAGAAGTCTAAAGAACGAAAGGACTAAGTCACCAAATAAGGTTGTTCCCCACCACCCCCCCCCCACCTAGAAGATTGGCAGATTAGGAGGTTGTCAATGATGAATTTTGTTCCAGTTCATAATCAATTATTTTATTTAAAAAATATAATATACATTTTCTGTTTAATTACAGTTTTCATTTCTACAATGTTTGAGGTAGCCTTGGTTACGGCTTGTAAACAAGTTCATCAGAACTATTAGAAACGGTCTCGAAACCATGCTCCGACAGATTACAACCAAGAGATGACGCATCCAATGCTGAGACCAAGAGCTAATCAAACAACACCTAGCCACCAGACTCGGATGGAGACTCTAGTCGAAAGTATCAACAATCTCGTCCAGCCTTAGCGATGCCGTGGTTCTTCCAAAGAGATTTGTTTGGCACTTCCACCGATTGCCTCTCACTCAGTTGATACCCCCTCCTCCTCCTCAACCCCTGAAGACGCCTCTTCGTCGATTTTCAGATATGCAAAATCGATTTTATCAACAGTAACCATCATTGACTAAATTTATTCGACTACCACATTATCTACCACCGATACCCGAAGAGACCCGACGACAAATTGATTTGTTTTATTGAATCTTGCTTGGTACACATTCCTGCCACGGCCACGGCACAGGGATATCTTAAACTGTTTGGTCTTCTGACGGACGATATACCACCAGAGGCGTCATTAGGGGGGGGAGTGCGAGGGGTGCGGACCGCCCAGGGTGACACCATCATAAGGGGTGACACCAAAATGTAAAATTCTAAAATGTTCCCGTTATTTGGCATTCGCAGACTAGGGAGTCTGTGGGGTAGGTCGTGAGGGGTGACACTATGAGCTACCGCACTGGGTGACAGCATGAGCTACCGCACTGGGTGACAGCATGAGCTACCGCACTGGGTGACAGCATGAGCTACCGCACTGGGTGACAGCATGAGCTACCGCACTGGGTGACAGCATGAGCTACCGCACTGGGTGACAGCATGAGCTACTGCACTGGGTGAGAGCATGAGCTACCGCACTGGGTGACAGCATGAGCTACCGCACTGGGTGACACCATGAGCTACCGCACTGGGTGACAGCATGAGCTACCGCACTGGGTGACAGCATGAGCTACCGCACTGGGTGACAGCATGAGCTACTGCACTGGGTGAGAGCATGAGCTACCGCACTGGGTGACAGCATGAGCTACCGCACTGGGTGACACCATGAGCTACCGCACTGGGTGACAGCATGAGCTACCGCACTGGGTGACAGCATGAGCTACCGCACTGGGTGACAGCATGAGCTACCGCACTGGGTGACAGCATGAGCTACGCACTGGGTGACAGCATGAGCTACCGCACTGGGTGACAGCATGAGCTACGCACTGGGGACACCATGAGCTACCGCACTGGCTGACAGCATGAGCTACCGCACTGGGTGAGAGCATGAGCTACCGCACTGGGTGACAGCATGAGCTACCGCACTGGGTGACACCATGAGCTACCGCACTGGGTGACAGCATGAGCTACCGCACTGGGTGACAGCATGAGCTACCGCACGGGTGAAACCATGAGCTACCGCACTGGGTGACAGCATGAGCTACCGCACTGGGTGACAGCATGAGCTACCGCACTGGGTGACAGCATGAGCTACCGCACTGGGTGACAGCATGAGCTACCGCACTGGGTGAAACCATGAGCTACCGCACTGGGTGACATATGAGCTACGCACTGGGTTAAACCATGAGCTACCGCACTGGGTGACAGCATGAGCTACCGCACTGGGTGACAGCATGAGGTACCGCACTGGGTGACAGCATGAGCTACCGCACTGGGTGAGAGCATGAGCTACCGCACTGGGTGAAACCATGAGCTACCGCACTGGGTGACAGCATGAGCTACCGCACTGGGTGAAACCATGAGCTACCGCACTGGGTGACAGCATGAGTTACCGCTCTGTGTGACACCAACCCTAGTGACGCCTCTGTATACCACGTCCACCTCTGGTTCAACAATGAACTCAAACGCTAAGATTAAGTTGCTGAAGTCTAAGTATCCATATATTTTGACGTAACTTGCCTTCAGCAAACATACAGGCTTCCTAGATGCGTTTTAAGCTAAGGATTTTAAAAAATTGGATTTAAAAACAAATTAATTTTAAAGTTCATTAAATTGTACCAAGAATAAATGCTCAAAATACTTTACAAGTCGTTAAATATGTTCATATTCGATCACAATTTATGTCTTATGAAATACAATGTAAATATTCCTAGTGGCGGAAGAAAACAGCGCGTAGTCGTTGTGGGTTTTTAGGAAGAATTGTTTTGATGGGTGGGCCAGGGCGTACTTTTTCCACTGCGGGGAGGAGGCAAGAGGTTATTTCCACCACAGGCAGATCTACGACAAGCTACGCCACTGAGCCCACTGAGCACTGTCACAACGGTCAATGGGGACACAGCAAAGTCTCAACAAAATACCGTAGGCTGATTGGTAGTATTCATTCAGAGTAACCACGCCCCCTTAACGACATGGATTAGTCAACTGCTTTGCAAACTCAACCTCATATCTGTCGATTAAATTTCAGATCTAACAACTGGATAAATTCCGTGGATGATTTTTGTTATCATCCAACCCCCACACATACACATTCCCCACACACACAACTTTCCACACACACATCCCAACAAAAACAAAAAAATTAAACAAACCCGTAAAAACAAAGTTTTTGACTATAAATCCCTTATATATGAGAAATAACTAACAGTATTGATTATTTTCAAACGCGACAAACATTTAATTTACAGACTGAATCTGTCTTAACTCAAATTTTCTTCATAACCCTGGGGAGAGAGAGAGGGGAAAAGTCTGGTCACCGATCGCTTGACCGAGCTCAGCGTGACACGTCAAATGAAAACAAAAGCACGCCGGTACTTCGATGGGTCGCGTCAACGCGTCAACTCAAACTCTCACGTGGATAAAAAAACCAATAACAAACAGTGAATTTGAATTACAAACGTTATATAAGGATAAACTAAAAATGCATTAATTTAATTACGGTACGTTCGATCGATCTGAAATTTTGATACGATGCATTGTTAGGTGAGACGGGTCCGTGTGCCAAATTTCAGCTCGATCGGATCACGGGATTGGGTCATTTTTTACTTTTGTTTTTCCGCCCGCCCAAGACAGAGATGACGACAGAACGACAGAGAGACAGAGACGGCGGTGAAGTTAATATAAGGGATTTAAAAACAAAATTTGAACTCATTATGGCTATCCAATCCAGTGTTTCTCCCCACCAAAGTTTGGCCAGTTGTTCACTATTGACAGCAATGACCTTTGAACCGCCTGGACTCTGAAGCGTGCATCGAAGCCAGTTCTGATGTAAATGCCCAAGATCAAACTGCTGAAATTAAACCAGAGCAGGCCAATGGGTCCAACACCCAAGCAACTATTCCAAAGGTCTATGTCAATAGTGCCGCTAGCCGAGGTACATTTTTGGCTGGCTGTCGGAGTGAATTTCATGCGCTGTCACTTCTTGCCGCTTCCAAATTTAGATCGGCAAGGTGTCTGAGCCCAGGATGATAGGGAGGTGAAGGACCCTAACCTCATTTTCATTCAAACCAAACTTTAGGGACCACGCTTACCTACTGAACAGCACAGAATATCCAAGAGAAAAGAAACAAATCCGCTACACTAGAACACTAACCAAAACTAATAACACTAAAACGAAATAGTCCAACACTGAAAGCTCCCTGGCACTAGGCTAGCAAGCGGCCTCTACAAGATCTAGTCCATCGCCTGGTAGGAAGGAAAGCGCTGCTTCCGAAAATACACCCGCTCTTTGGTCGCAGAAACGAGTTGAAATCTAAGGAAAGGTAAGGCAAACAGCACACTGTACCCAGGCCTGAGTGAGTGTTCTTCCCTTGATGGTTGGGGTGGTTGGGGTGGAGATATGGAGGGGTGGGATGGGTGCGGAAGGGGGTGGTTGAAAGTATAGGTAAGCAGGTAGGAGTGTGAGCCGTGTGTTCTAATATTGCTGGCAGAAGTTGGGAACGTGGAAATATCAGCACTGGGCCATAGGTGTATCAAGAAAGTGGTTGTGTTGGATACACATTTGGCAGAAAACTCAGTCAAAAAACATTCATGAATCTGAAGGTTTTAAAGGGGGGAGGGGCGTGGTTATTTTAAAGGTTCTCACCCTTTATAAACAAGTCCCGGCAACAACAGAAATACTTGGACTCTCGCTATATTGTCAGATGTTTGCTTCGACTAGGGCGACATAACAATTCATACGCAACAATGTATTATATAATACTTCAACAGTTGACACGTGTTTTGATTACATACATAATATGGTCTACAAACTCGATACACAAAATTATAGAAACTGTATGCCGAGAAAGTTCACGAAAAGGGAAACATCATTTTTTTCAAAATTTACAGTACAGCGTATTACATAATAAAATTTATGAAGACCTGCTCGCCTGACCACATGAAGAATATGTGATAGTTAATGAATATTTTGAAATCCACTGTTCACATTCAGTTTATAGAGACTATATTAGAAAGTTATTTTAATCACATTCGGTGTATTGTAAGTCTATACGATTATTATCCTCCTCACATTCATTAAAATGATTGTGTCAGTCTTTTAACTAAAATTTGTTTTTTTACTTCACGAATAACAACTCCGAAATACACCAGTCTCCTGTTTATTTCAGTAATTAAGACTTAAGAAAAACAATTATTTTATTTCATGCTATTTTGTCCACGTAACCTATTCAAGCACCCTACTCAAGATATCTTTCTGTGACAAAAAATATATTGCTAAGCTAATCGCGCCCCATCATACGAAACAGTGAGATACGCCCTTTGGAAATAAATATAAAGTCACCCTGAAACAAAATATTCATATCGTGTAGTGTGTGTGTGTGTGTATCGAGACTAATTCAAATATCCGACTATATTAATGAGTAGCACACCAGAGCTGGGAATAGCAATGGGTTGGGGGGGGGCCACAAGGGATGTGGTAGGAGAATTGAGGAGGAGGGGGGCTGGAGATGGGCCGCGGGAGAAATTACCTGCATACCATAGGGGCGACTCAGCGGTTGTGTAAAACAGGTGCTCACTCTCGTGAGATCTCGTCGGAGAGAGGGGGCGGGGTACGGAGACGAGGAGAGAGGGTGAATTTAGGAGGAGTTCCCTGGCCGAGGAAATACTATGGTACCGGAACTCGGTGCCTTCAAATATAGTCACCACAGGGTAGGTTGTTTCATGGGGTGGGGGTTGGTCACCCCAGGGTAGGTTGTTTCGTGGGGGACAGGGAGGGCATGGGGCAAAGCATGTGCCTATCATTTATAAGTAGTATTTTTATTTCTGAATGTTTAATATCTTTTTATATATTTAATCATTATCTCATAACGAAATAATTCTTTAACTTATTTCTTTTCAATCCTTAACAGTAAGATTTAGAGACAACTGTCTTCAGGTTGGTCCACACCTCTCAAATGCTCGCGAGCATTTGATCAAACATCACACGAACGCACTATAAAATACGCCAAATTTGGCGTATTTTATAGTGAGTTCGTGTGATGTTTGATCAAATTCTCCCGAGCATTTGCGAGGTGTGGACAAACATTTAATCAACTGAAGATATCATGTAAAAACACTGAAAACAGAGAGCTAAATATAATAACACATTCATTAGGCATTATTTTCCAACTTGAAAATGCAACACAACAATAATCTGCTACAACCCTCAAATAGACATGGGGATAAAAAAAAACACTTTTCTTGATTTATGAGCCAGTGTAAGCTTGTGCGAACCTTCCTTCTCACCTGGAATTCGGGCGTGGATTGGGTTGCCTGGATAAACCAGGGAAAGGAAAGTAAGTCCCATGACCGATGGCCGTAGGGGATCCCTAATGTTTCCATTAGAGCTTACTTGGGGCTTGTTTATTACCTGGTGGGTGCCCCAATTCCCTTCCAGGGGTCAGCGGAGGACTTTCGTAGCGTATCATTTATATTGTGGCTTTGCGTGGGCTCGATCCCACGCCCCTCAGTTTTGTGAGGCGAGCGTAATACAGACTTCGCTATACATCCTCTTAAACCAGGGAAACCAACACATTATCAACACTCAAAACTCTAATACCAATACAAGTCTAGACATAAACCACATAAACCACGGATGAGCGTTATAGGCATAGGACCCAATAATCTTCTGTGTTCAAGTATCGTCGATAATTAAGATAAGATTTACTATTACAGCGACACAAAGTGTAATGTTGGGGCGGATACGATGGGTGAGTAGTGCGTGACATGACGTCAGCGTGTGCATGACGTCACCAGCAGTGACACATTTGTTTGGGAGAGAGTAAACAAACACATGGCGTCTGCCAGGCTCAGAAGGTTCCAACACATCTGAGGGAAGTAAACAAAGCATTAAGATGGGCACAGCATGGATGTACGTGAGATTGTGGTCCATAACATCTACAATCTACATGCCACAGGCAACTACGAGACATAGATATCTATCTAAATGACACAGGGATCTACAATACAGATTTATCTAAATTACAAAGGGATCTTCAAGGCAGATCTATCTAAATGACACAGGGATCTACAATACAGATCTATCTACATTACAAAGGGATCTTCAAGGCAGATCTATCTACATTACAAAGGGATCTTCAAGGCAGATCTATCTAAATGACACAGGGATCTACAATACAGATCTATCTACATTACAAAGGGATCTTCAAGGCAGATCTATCTAAATGACACAGGGATCTACAATACAGATCTATCTACATTACAAAGGGATCTTTAAAACACAGATCTATCTAAATTACAAATGGATCTTCAAGACAGATATAATATATAATATATATATATATATATATATATATATATATATATAATATATATATAATATATATATATATATATAAATGATACAGGGATCTACTAGACATATAGATCTGTCTAAATGGCATAGGGATCTAAAATTGTCTCCATCATGTCTCCGTGACAGTTGTTATATCCGACATACTTCACGAAATACGGGACTACGCCATATAGCGGTCTGCATCATATAGGATCGACAAGACATAGGCATCTAGACGACATAGAGATCTACACGACATAGGGATCTAGACGACATAGAGATCTACACGACGCCTAACGGTATTCCACCTACAGCTCTGTATCATTAGCGTGGTTTGACCGGGTGCAATATTCGCTATAAGAAAGTCATACTCTGGTGTTATACTGTAGCTATGAGTGCACCCTAGCTATTGCGGGTGCGTCACGTCACAACCGAGTCGTGTCTCCTCTCGTCGTGAATTAACGGGTGGAAGTAGCTGACATTACATCTCAACATATCCAACTTCCCCCTCCCCCCTCCCCCAGCTAACAATAATAACCCAGTTGTGATAATGAAATAAGAAACACGTGTTTAAAAAATTTCATCCTGTAACAAACTTAATAGAGTCGACGAAAAGCCTCCTTGGGAAAATAGCAAATGATGAAGTTTTGGGTGAAACAAATCGCTATTATATAATCATGTCAGAGTTTAACAGGCGCGTGCGGTGTACTTTTTCATGGAGACGGGATTATGGATTTTTATAAACGCGTGTAGGGGTGACTAGAGGAGAGAGTGAGATACTAGATGCTCACTCCTTCAATTAATAAATTCAATTGTCTCAAGACATAAATATTTTTTTACAAATAAACGTGTATACGTAATTTGTATGTGATAAAACGAAAATGCCAAGCACAATAATTGCCACCAGGGACTGAATGGCCGCTCCACATTAGATATTTTTTTGTTAACAAAACGGTCTCCATGGCCCCGTATCTCCCCCCCCCCAACCCACACACACACACCTGCACACCACCGCCAGAACTCCTCCACATCACTGGAGTATAGCCGGTTGATACATCTGCGTTGTTTACTAATGGAGAAAGTGCTCCCGACTGCATCTACCTCCACCACATTGGTCCCCATTAGTCGACCTCATCCCCGCCATAATGTGCTCGGCGTGGAGTGCAGGTTCCAGTACACACGCGCTTCATGAGTGGTGGGTGAGTGGGAGGAACGCGTTTCTAGCTCGCACAGTTTGTGGTTCCTTGTACGCTGCCTGGAGATGCCTATAGCTATCCTCACGACTGGCGAGCTACTCCCACGACTGGGCAGCTATCCTTATGACAGGTCACCTATTTTTGCGACTTGTCGGCTATTCTCACGATATTTCCGCTATTCTGGCGACTTGTATGCTATTTTCTGATAAAGAAGTAGAATGGTGTCTTGTGCTATCTAAGCCTTTTGACGTTGCGGTCCAAGCGTTTTACAGTTTTAGGTTCTTAAATCAGAACACTGGGCTCCTTTAAGGCAATAGGCTCAACGTCCCATTTTTTGCAGCCAAAGGAGTTCTAGGACACACGTGACAGATCTTTCCTACTACCCACGTGACAGATCTTTCTTACTACCCAAGTGACAGATCTTTCTTACTACCCACATGACATATCTTTCTTACTACCCATGTGGCAGATCTTTCCTACTATCCTCGTGACATTTTAGGTCGACCATGGTTGGCAAAGGAGCAAGACATTCATCTTGCTGCTCTAACAAGCTACCAAGACATACATCTTACTGCTCTAACAAGCTACCAAGACATACATCTTGCTGCTCTAACACGCTACCAAGACATACATCTTGCTGTCTAACACGCTACCAAGACATACATCTTGCTGTCTAACAAGCTACCAAGACATACATCTTGCTGTCTAACACGCTACCAAGACATACATCTTGCTGTCTAACAAGCTACCAAGACATACATCTTGCTGCTCTAACACGCTACCAAAACATACATCTTGCTGTCTAACAAGCTACCAAGACATACATCTTGCTGTCTAACAAGCTACCAAGACATACATCTTGCTGTCTAACAAGCTACCAAGACATACATCTTACTGTCTAACAAGCTACCAAGACATACATCTTGCTGTCTAACAAGCTACCAAGACATACATCTTGCTGTCTAACAAGCTACCAAGACATACATCTTGCTGTCTAACAAGCTACCAAGACATACATCTTGCTGTCTAACAAGCTACCAAGACATACATCTTGCTGTCTAACAAGCTACCAAGACATACATCTTACTGCTCTAACAAGCTACCAAGACATACATCTTGCTACTCTAACACGCTACCAAAACATACATCTTGCTGTCTAACACGCTACCAAGACATACATCTTGCTGTCTAACAAGCTACCAAGACATACATCTTGCTACTCTAACACGCTACCAAGACATACATCTTGCTTTTTAACAAGCTACCATGACATACATCTTGCTGTCTAACACG
The DNA here is from genome assembly GCA_944989445.1 of Ampullaceana balthica. NCBI lineage: Eukaryota > Metazoa > Mollusca > Gastropoda > Lymnaeidae > Ampullaceana > Ampullaceana balthica. Next base: position 586,624 of record CALYLW010000700.1, on the reverse strand, counting down.
CTACCAAGACATACATCTTGCTGTCTAACAAGCTACCAAGACATACATCTTGCTACTCTAACAAGCTACCAAGACATACATCTTGCTGTCTAACAAGCTACCAACGCCTTCTAGTTCTAGTAAATACGCGGCATTGAACGCTACAAAGTTAAGAAATTATCCGACGTTTTCCGGAAGGTTAGTTCTCCGCCAAGGGGCCCAGGTTAATTCCCGAATCACTTGGTATAGGGATACACTAACACCCTGCACGAATCGCCACCAACACAATATGCCCTATCCCAACCAACACAATATGCCCTCTCACCACCAACACAATATGCCCTCTCACCACCAACACAATATGCCCTCTCGCCACCAACACAATATGCCCTATCCCAACCAACACAATATGCCCTCTCACCACCAACACGATATGCCCTCTCACCACCAACACAATATGCCCTCTCACCACCAACACAATATGCCCTCTCCACACCAACACGATATGCCCTCTCACCACCAACACAATATGCCCTATCTCAACCAACACAATATGCCCTCTCGCCACCAACACGATAAGTCTCATACCCAGAATATAACTACCGTATTTACTCACATATAAGCCTACATCGCATATAAGCCGACCCCATAAAACTGCTTTAGAATGGACAGCTTTTGCAAAAACCTATATATAACCGGACCATACAATTGTCTCATTTTACTCCATATTTTCGGTTTATAGAAATTTTTTTTACTTTAAAGGTGTAAAATGCTAACTTTTCTGTTACATACCAGTTTGTTTACCTTTTGAAATGACACAAAAACGTGTTCTGCTCTTTCCACATTATTTGCCATAATAATATCTGGACCTCCGCTCATACGTTGTTCACAACTGATGATTAACGAAGTATATATTTAGAAATAATTATACATTTTAGTGTATGTCCTTGTGTCCATTTTGTTTTATGCGCATATAAGCCGACCCCTGATATCAGTATTGTATTTTATAGTTCTATAACTCGGCTTATATGCGAGTAAATACGGTATAGCTTCTCGGCACTACACAAACAATTTAAGGATCACAACTCTAATGAGCGTAAACTTTTTGGATTTTAGTGGCAACAGAATACCACCACAAGAATATACTCACACAGCAATATACTGCCTAAATAATATACGGACACAGAAATATACTGCCTAATAATACACTTACAATTATATACTGAAAGGCGAAAACACTTTTAGTGTTAATTGACCCCACCACAAGAATACCTTGTACAGTTACACTATGAAAACAATCTTCACATCGTATGTTCATATACACTATACACATGTGCGAGACACATAGCTGCAACTGTGTCAACATGTCATGTAAACATGACACAACATCACGACACATGAGCCAGGACTTCCAGCCCCCTTCTCCCCCTTGTCAGAGATGCGACATATTTAAATACACCCGGGTGGTCCGGTTCCGCAAGCCGGGGACGGTAGTCACACGACCCGAAGGCCGGGGAGCTGACGGAATACTAATTTGGAAGGTCTAACAGTACAGCCTGGGTCCTCAAACATGACCAGGCCCTCTTACTTGCTACGCCACAACATTGAGTTGCCTACATTAAATGAGGCGATGGTTGTTATTTTAGATCCATTGCTTAATTAGTTAATCCTGTCTCCACAATGAGAGAAATTAAAGGGATTTTTAGAATATTTTTTTTGTAAACAGTTGGACGCACAAAGCAATTCTTTAAAACACCTGATGTATCAACAATAGGGTGATTGGAGGGTCGGGGATCACAGGTTTATGTTGTTTACTACAAGGGAAGGGGTCGGGATCACGGTTCATGATGTTTCCTAGTAAGGAAATGAGTGGAACCAAACAATTATTTCACCACAGGCTTCTTTCGCATTTTAAAATCAAATGAAACCCCAGAAAGTGATGAACAAATACTGGCGCATGACTAATATACAGGAGATTTGCCTTTCTATAATAATACGAACTATTAGTTTGTATTTTATTTTTATAAACGAGGTGCAGTTACAACACTTAAAGGACACGGCAGGTCTGTGAATGATTGGTGAGACACATTCATGACATCGTCCAGATTGGTGAAGTATCTCACTATTACATCTGCGCTCGGAAGTGTAATTAATAACCGCGTAATTGATCGGCAACCCCATCCCCCCACCCCCGAATCTGGCCCACGAATTTGGTTTCTCTCGCTCGTGACGTCCTCATTAACTAACTCCAGATATTCACGAGCCCCCCCCCCTCACCCCCCAGGACCAGTCGATGCGAGTGGCTGACGTCACACCTCCTAGACTGGAGCCCAAGCAATATTTATTTGTGGCAGGGAATATACTTTGGGAATAGCCCAGAGTTTATTGGTGACAAGGAATACACTTAGGGGAATAGCCTAGAGTTTATTGGTGACATTGAAATGCTTTTAGAAAAATATCTTAAAGTGTAGTTTGAAAACTTTAATAAATCCAAAACTTGACACAGACCATGGGGATAAGCATAGGAAAATAATCGTCTATACAGAAGGATCGTCTGTAGTATATAAAGTAAGTTAAGACATGGTGAATTCCCTTTCTATCAGGACGCGAGTCCGGGATTGTAAGAAAAAGTATGGGAAATCAACAACTCGGTCTAAATCGGCTGTGTCTAAACGAAGGACAAGCATTCTTCATGGCTGCGATACTTTTAGCGTGACTATAACGTAAAAGTAACTAGCGTAAATCTCTACGTCTACACCTGCAATAAGAGGAATATATACGTTTGTTTTGGTCTCAGAATTGCCTGGATGGCGAGAGTGAGAGAGACTAAAATCTGCTGACGCGGCGACTCCTTGATGACTCAGGTCGATGTGTTGCACCGGTTGACAAGGTGTTTTAGGCCTCAGTTTATGTAATAAAGCCTTAAACCGTACGTACGCCTCACGAACGTTCGCTGTGTACATGAGCCTAAGATAATTGTGTGAACGTAAGATAATTTAGTCGGGGAAGGGGGGGGGGTAGGGGTTCAACCTCGAATTCTGATGGAACTACCCAAAGACAAGACAGGTGTGACGTCGCTGTTACTATGGTGGTAAAAAGGGAGGGGGGGCAGGGAACACCTAGACCCGATGAATATATTTTACACCTGAGAAGAGGAACGACCTCACCAAGCAACAGGTGAGTTTCGTTGGCATGGCTTACAGGTGATCTAAATCGTGCCAATGTGACTTTGGTACAGGTGATAACACTGTTAAGTCAAGGTGTGACTTTGGTACAGGTGATAACACTGTAAAGTCAAGGTGTGACTTTGATACAGGTGATAACAATGTAAAGTCAAGGTGTGACTTTGGTACAGGTAGGTGATAACACTGTAAAGTCAAGGTGTGATTTTGGTACAGGTGATAACACTGTAAAGTCAAGGCGTGACTTTGGATGGTGTTTTCGACAACAAGACATAACTCCGGACAGAGAGGTTACAGAAATGAGACAGTTGTACACACTTCTTCCAAAGTCACCCATTGACATTCTCGTGTAGTTATCTCCATGGCGATCTAGCATGACGACAACACCGGCCAGAAACACCGACCAGAGACACCGACCACAGACACCGACCACAGACACCGACCAGAGACACCGACCACAGACACCGACCACAGACACCGACCACAGACACCGACCAGAGACACCGACCAGAGACACCGACCACAGACACCGACCAGAGACACCGACCACAGACACCGACCAGAGACACCGACCACAGACACCGACCAGAGACACCGACCAGAAACACAGACCACAGACACCGGCCATACATGAATGTTGTATCCAGAAGCCAAATGTTGTGAAGGGTGAGAGTGGTTGTCAGAGCATGTTGGATAGGTAACAAGTGTTCTCAAACTTTCATACGAGAGCTGAAATTAAGTCATTAAGACTATACGGAAGGCGGATATAAGGGACGCATAATCATAAGTCGATACTCAGGATATTGGGGAGATTCATAAAATATAAAACCATTGGCATAGTTATGATAAACGGACGCAATATGTCATAGTTATGATAAACTGACAAAACATATCATACATAGTATGTCATGTATATACAGCGTGCATGTACATGTTTATACCGGGTTCATGTTTATACCGGGTTCATGTTTATACCGGGTACATGTTTATACCGGGTACATGTTTATACCGGGTACATGTTTATACCGGGTACATGTTTATACCGGGTACATGTTTATACCGGGTACATGTTTATACCGGGTACATGTTTGTACCGGGTGCATTTAAGAGGCGGGTGGGGAATGCTCAAGATTTTCAGGTACCCGGGTCAGCGCCTTGCTCAGACCTTGCAAATATCCACTAACTCACCGGAAGTCATCGAGCTGCGTATGAACATTCCTCAATTCTATAAATAGCGCGTAGTTTAGGCGACGGTTCCATTCAAAGAGATGTTTATGGAGCCTGACATTCTAATTATGCGAGGAAATTCAATAGGGAGGGAAAGAAAATGGTGAGTTTTAAGTAAGTCTTGATGATTGGATTTTAAAACAAGTAATAAAAACTCCAATGAGTATTTAAACGCAATTTCCAACAAAGAATGTCCGATTTTTTTATTCAAGGGAAATCATTCTCGAGTCACACCAAGAATGTGTCAATATAATGCGCACCGCGCAACAGTCCAACATTAGCATTCAAAAGCGGGATAATTCAAAATCAACTATCATTCTAGATTACATTAAAAGTAATTTCAAATCAATAATTCTGAAACTAAACAAAACAATTGCTATCTATGAATTGCTGCTAAAATTATGGGAGTCGAAACAAAAGAGATTTTTCAAACATTCCTTCTCCAACATTGTTCCAAATATTATTAGCTATCGTTTGGCGTCTGTTGCAACCCGATAGATAATATGGTTGGCGAGAAAGAAACAAAATACTGATATTTTTTTCAGTTTTTTTTATTTTCCAGGAAATCCAGTAAACCTTTTGGTAATTTTTTTTGGCCCGTGCACATCCTTGGGACCTCCTTAACATATTTGCAAAGTCTCGAACCCTCTATCTGGTATGGTTCAGGAGGAGTTGCTGCTCGAAGCTCGAAAATACAGGCCAGGCATTTCAAATATATAAACGTAATTTCTCCCAAGGTAAATTGCGTTTTAAAAAATAGTTTTGAATGAAAATTGATGTTTATTCATTAGAGGCCTTGGTAATACGCGGATCCTTGGGCGAGAGTCTTATGTGAGGTCTAGGGGTGCAAGTGTAGGCTTTATACCGTCAATATTCTTCATTACCGGAGGCCACCACCTCACAAAGCCGCTTCTCTTTATAGACCTACATCTCAGATTTCTTTCAGCTTTAAAGGTTCATTCTCCCGACTTAGTGCACAGATCCGATATTTACATATCGCCAGTGTATCTGATGCGCTTGTGGTGCCTAATATTTTATTTTATTTTTGCGGGAAATCAGTTTTTGATGTGATGAGTCTGCAGCGTTTAGGGAATGTTAAATATTAATATAGTTCAGGGACTTGGGAAAAAAAAATAATTTTGTGGAGCATCAAAGAGGCGGGTAAGCTCATTAGATTATTGCAGATTAAGTGCCATATTTGAGGCGAAACTTTGCTTGTGTGTGTGTCACGCAATGCCGCCGCCATATCTTGGGGTAGAGGGTGGAAGGTAAGGAGGGTTTATCTGCCGTCAAACTGTTGGATTATCTCTAGTAACACTTGTAACAACGACGTGAAGGGTTTCCTTAACTTTAGTACGAACGCCCACGGTACGTTTTCCTTCGGCAGTCAAGCGCTAAGAAATGGGACCCCATGGGCAAACATTTTTAGAAACACTGATCCGATGAGATCGAATGTGTTTCCCGCACTTATAAATTAATAAATTTGAGGTCTCCGATCAAACGACTCGGCAAAAATCCGACTAAGCCCGACTTCATACGACTAGGCCCGACTTCACACGACTAGGCCCGACTTCACACGACTAGGCCCGACTTCACACGACTAGGCCCGACTTCACACGACTAGGCCCGACTTCACGCGACTAGGCCAGACTTCACCATTTCTTCTTTAAAATATTTGAACGGCATTAAATAGCCTTTAGGTTTCCATGTTGCCAACTTTCCCCCGCGCAATTTAAGCTCTAGGCCAAATTAATTGGTAAGATGAGCTTTGCGGACAGTTCCCCAGCAGTTGTCCTATCTTGGGCTCACCAACAAACCAAAGAAAACACACAGCTCGCGTTTAACTGGCGAAAACTGTGGCACGCTCCGCACCTATCCAGGTAGGACGTGTGCCATGATAGGTAGAATCTGGGGGAAGGATTGGGGTGGACGCCTACAGACTTGTGATTCACTGTAGAAATATGGTTCCAGACAACTAAATACGCACCAACCCTCGCTTTTCTATGGCGCCAGATGACAATTATTTATATTTTTGTTTTCAATTCGAGAAAAGTATATTCTTTATTCAGTATTAAATGTACCTGCGTTTTCAGTAGCGTGTTTGCAAGTGGGACAAATAAATGAGATAGTATAAAACAATGTTGGCAGATGATGGTATCAAACAATGTTGGCAGAGGATGGTATCAAACAATGTTGGCAGAGGATGGTATCAAACAATGTTGGCAGAGGATGGTATCAAACAATGTTGGCAGAGGGTGGTGTACAACAATGTTGGCAGAGGGTGGTGTACAACAATGTTGGCAGAGGATGGTATCAAACAATGTTGGCAGAGGATGGTATACAACAATGTTGGTAGAGGATGGTATTTAATTTGCTTTAAAAATTTCATAGGATCAGATTTAGTTACAATACATGTGTATATGGTTAAAAACAGATACACGGGCAATTGACACATCATCACCAAGGTTCTTCAGCCCGTGTGCAAAGTAAAACAGCGTGCAAAGTTAACAGTCTACCATGCAAAGTTTGCACAACATTCATTTTTTGTGCAATATTTTAAAAAAATTCCTGCGCTGTACTTCTAACTGCTGCGCGGCATGGCGCAGCTTAAAGGGAACATTGTTCATCACATAAAGACACTACCTTATTTTGTAAGATGTTTCAGGTCTTGGTGCAGAAAATATATTTTTTTTAAATATATACAATATATCCGATAAATACATTTATACAATATAAATTATCTTATCATATACAGAGACCTTCAACGATAGATTTGCTGAGAAAATAGAGTTTGTTTATGACAGAAAACAAAATTCATGATGAAGACAAACAGGGCAATGAACACGAGTGTTTAAAATGAGAAGTGAAGAAAGGGCAAGTGCTTTTTGGTTCCTAAATTCTAGTTGTATCAAAGTTAAAAGAAATGTACAGAAAAATGTAGATGAAAGAAAAGCATGGTAAGAAATGGGAGTAGTAAGATTTATGTCTTATGTCTTATCTATACAGACTCTCCTTCTATACAGAAGATTAATGACTCCACAGACCATGCTGGTCTGTTGGCAAGTGATGCAGCGTTCACAGGCCACGGCTATAAGGGTACACGCATTACCCAGCCACCTGTGTTTCCATAACTAGTGTTAGGTACCCATTCGGAAGAGTTTTGTCCCTAGTACTCACCAAGCACGGCGTCATCCAGCTCTTGTTTGGAGAAGACAACATTGTTGTCAGATATGGCACACGTGTGGAACTGGCACTGCCAGATGACCTCTCGCTGGCCCGACCTAGTTTTCTTGTGGTAGCATTTGATGAGTATGTCGCCTCGGAGTGGGATGCCAGGAGATATGGAGATGCAGACCTTCTGCATGTTGTCAGTCACATTGCTGAAACACAAGTCAAAAGATGTGGCTTTTAGGAAGTCAAGAGATGTGGCTTTTAGAAGTCAAGTGAAGTGGGTTTTATATCTCAAGAGATGTGGATTTTAGAAGTCAAGAGATGTGGCTTTTAGAAGTCAAGAGATGTGGCTTTTAGAAGTCAAGAGATGTGGATTTTAGAAGTCAAGAGATGTGGATTTTAGAAGTCAAGAGATGTGGATTTTAGAAGTCAAGAGATGTGGATTTTAGAAGTCAAGAGATGTGGATTTTAGAAGTCAAGAGATGTGGCTTTTAGAAGTCAAGAGATGTGGCTTTTAGAAGTCAAGAGATGTGGCTTTTAGAAGTCAAGTGAAGTGGGTTTTATATCTCAAGAGATGTAGATTTTAGAAGTCAAGAGATGTGGCTTTTAGAAGTCAAGAGATGTGGATTTTAGAAGTCAAGAGATGTGGATTTTAGAAGTCAAGAGATGTGGATTTTAGAAGTCAAGAGATGTGGATTTTAGAAGTCAAGAGATGTGGATTTTAGAAGTCAAGAGATGTGGATTTTAGAAGTCAAGAGATGTGGCTTTTAGAAGTCAAGAGATGTGGCTTTTAGAAGTCAAGAGATGTGGCTTTTAGAAGTCAAGTGAAGTGGGTTTTATATCTCAAGAGATGTGGATTTTAGAAGTCAAGAGATGTGGCTTTTAGAAGTCAAGAGATGTGGATTTTAGAAGTCAAGAGATGTGGATTTTAGAAGTCAAGAGATGTGGATTTTAGAAGTCAAGAGATGTGGATTTTAGAAGTCAAGAGATGTGGCTTTTAGAAGTCAAGAGATGTGGCTTTTAGAAGTCAAGAGATGTGGCTTTTAGAAGTCAAGTGAAGTGGGTTTTATATCTCAAGAGATGTGGATTTTAGAAGTCAAGAGATGTGGCTTTTAGAAGTCAAGAGATGTGGATTTTAGAAGTCAAGAGATGTGGATTTTAGAAGTCAAGAGATGTGGCTTTTAGAAGTCAAGAGATGTGGCTTTTAGAAGTCAAGTGAAGTGGGTTTTATATCTGAAGAGATGTAAATTTTTGTCTTATACCCTACATTTGAACAATGTAATTTAAGGGTTTAAAAAACAAAGATGCAATTTTTGTAATTTACATTACCCCAATATTTTAAAGACATTGTTTCTTTATGTGGGGAAAAATGCAAAATTTATTGAGAGCATTTAACACAATGTGAATGATGAACTTTGTTAAATTTAATGACGAAAAAAAAACTTATTGGTCTTGATTAAGCATATTATCTTAACACAACTCTTTTCAATTCTCTCCCCCCCACCCCAAGTCCCTATAACCTTGTAATATTTTTTGAAGTTATTATTTCAATGTCTCATTATCTCTTGCATTAACTATATTTAGATATATCGGCATATTGACATGATTCATCTTTAAAATTTGTATATGTTTCATTTGAAAAGCTAAAGGAAAATTTGAATCTCTAAGCTCTTTTTAAAAATACTTATTATATAAAATTTTCTTTTAGAGCTTACAATTTTATCTGCACCAATGCGATACAGATAATGACAATTTCTCATCTTATCTGTTATAGACAGAAGAATATTGCATCCTACACTTATCTATGGTTTGTGTCTAGTCCTGCATTCTTATTAAGGTGTTAAATATTGATAAAGTTTTGGTTTTCCTGGTTTCTTCATGCAACCCCATTCAATGCTCGAATTCCAGAATTTGTCAAAGAAAGTTAATTGCACTCACTGATAGCAATCACACGGTAAAAAAATCACATTTCAAATAAATAATAATTGAAGTTTAAAAGCATTTTTATAGTCATGATTTTTCCCCCCAAAAAAACTTACATTACATAAAATAAAGAATTTGAAGTTTGAAAAGACATTTTGCTTTGTTCTAACTGTATTGAAATCAAATTTTTTTCTTCTTTTTCTTTACCTTGTTGTTTTATTTGGTGATATGGTCTATCATAGGACAAAAGTATATTTCATTTGAAGTAAGTTAAGAGAATGCATATTTAAAATAATAATTTTTTTAATAATAGTAATTGTAATTTATTATTAATTTGGCTAATACATTGCGATTTTTTTAAATTATAGAATATATTTGTTCGTTTTTTTCACGAATGCATGATTATCTAAATAAGTAATAATAGTAATAATAAGAAACTACAAAGAGGTTACTTTCAGTTTTATACTACCCATGACATTAGATTAAATTGCACATATAAAATATATAATAAATATAGTTCAGGCAACTTAACAATTTAAAAGCTCTTTAAACAAGCAACATTTTTTTAGCCAAATCTACTTACTATACTCCTGATGTAAATATGGGTTGCATCCCTTGGTAAACTTTAATGAAGGGCCGGCATCCACCTTTGGTGTCAAAGTTGGGCACCCCGTGAATGAGGATGTGGTGGAGGTACAGGGGGTTGCTGTTGATCTTGATGGCACCGGACAAAAGACCAGAAAAATATCGGACATACCTGTGGCAAGAAAGGACAAAGCATCCTGTTTTAAATATTGATAAGGATGATAGTATGATTATTAAGCTTCTAGTAAGAATAACAAAATTGAATCATCAATAACCATAGCGGTGTTCAATTTATTTTCCTCAAAATTATATCTTTCCATAAATTTTTAAGAAGTTTTGATTTTGTACATAACAAAAAGAAAGCAATCAATTTATTTTTTGAAATTCATTCATCTTGGAGATAGTAATGTGAATAGTTTTATCACGAGAGTAAACAAACCCATATTAAAATAAAACTAGCTCCTTTATATTTTTTTCAAGAAAACAGATGAAAAATTCTTCAATATAAGCTTTCCTCATATTTAAAATAATTGTTATATGGATTTTTGTGGTTTCTATTAAGCCATCCTATTTTTATTTTATTTCTTTGAAGAAACAATTATAGGCTCTTTGATTTATTTTTTATTTTTTTACATCTTTAAGTAGTTACTTCCCTTCAATTAAAAAAAAGTCATAAAAAGTCATACATTTTAACATCATTCTCAGATCATTGATCAAAGATTTAACTAACCTCTTTTATAAGCAATATAAAAAAACATGTGTTTTTTAACATTTTTCAAAAATAATCACCTCATTTTTATGAAACTCAACAACACCAAATACTCTTAATATGTTTTGCATTTTATAAGAAAATTATTTTATTTATTTTTCCTCTAATGTAATGGTTTTCAAATTTTAGCTGAATGTAACTTATTATTCTTGAAAGTTATTCATAACATTTTTTTAAAGTTTGATTTGAATGATGTTACTATATTATGTTATATCCATGTCTTAATTATTTATTCATCCTTAATTTGAACCAACTTTGCTGACAGTTTTAACGCTATAAGACTTTAATGTCAGCCTCTTGGTCCAAAACAACCAAGATTGCACACAGAAATTAGAAATGTATTCTTTTTAATGAATCATAAAAATCTTATAAAATGGGGTTTGTTTTTTTGCAGGAATTATTAAAATTTGAACACTGGCCAATCAGGCTGATTTACTGACCTTCGCTGGGATGGCAAGGGAAGACCACCCAACTTTTCATCATAGAATCTCTTCATTGCAAACCTGTCCAGGGCTTGGTCAGCACTGTTGATTAGATATTAAAATTGTATGAATATCTTAAGAAGTCTCTTGTAGCTTAATATAATTTTCTTATATTTCAACATTATAGTCGGTCTGCATATTTTCTGAAACTTTAAAAAAAACAAATTTTAACTTAATATTAAAGAAATAATTAATTTTCATAAATTTTGTTTTATCAAATTATTCATATTGATAAATTACACAAATCCAAAATATGATACATGTACTTCTTCTGTATATCTGATATCAGTATGCATTAATTTGAAGAAATAAGTTTAACACTAGTAAAGTTGTCAAACAGAAATAGACAGTTTGTTGTGTTGTCACACAGAAATAGATAATTTGTTGTGTTGTCAAACAGAAATAGACAATTTGTAGTGTTGCCACACAGAAATAGACTGTTGTGTTGTGTTGTAAAAATGAAATAGACTGTTGTGTTGTCAAACAGAAATAAGACAGTTTGTTGTGTTGTCAAACAGAAATAGACAGTTTGTTGTGTTGTCAAACAGAAATTGACAGTTTGTTGTGTTGTCAAACAGAAATAGACAGTTTGTTGTGTTGCCACACAGCCATCACAATGGCCTTACCTCGCACAAATATTACAGTAGTGCATGTAAGCGGCTATGACGCTGGCTATCCTGCTGCGCCCACCCTTACAGTGGAGCACTACTACATTCCTTACATCTGCGTTGAGCCAGGAGTCGATGGCCTTACAGAGGGAGCAAAGTCTTTCTAGAGGAGGGGCCAGGTGGTCTCGGCCAGCCATAATCTTTGACCTAAAGGATGGGAAATGTGGATGGTCAGCGAGGAATATAATGATATATAGTAGAATACTGGCCAGAAAGTTACGATCAGATGAAATTCAAAGGAATTAAGATGCTGCTCAAATGAATGATATATGATGTGCTATAAAATAACAGGATGGTACCGTCCTTCAAACCCCCCCCACCCTCCCCACTCCTCTTATACCACCTGTTCGCATTTGTTTTCAAGTCCAAGAATTTCAAATAACTTATTAAATGAGATTTCAAGCCTACATTCAGTTACAGGTCTATAAACTAAATAGTAATAGGGGAGGGGGCATGTAATGGAGCCATGACTAGTGGCTAGCTGGGTTTTTTTGTTGCCATGTTTTTAACAAATTTCTAGACCAGAGTCAAGGCTTCCACAACCTTTGAATCAAGCTGACTGTGTGTCTAGACCTTGTTGTAATCTGACTCTGTGTCTAGACCTTGTTGTAAGCTGACTCTGTGTCTTGACCTTGTTGTAAGCTGACTCTGTGTCTAGACCTTGTTGTAAGCTGACTGTGTGTGTAGACCTTGTTGTAAACTGACTGTGTCTAGACCTTGTTGTAAGCTGACTCTGTGTCTAGACCTTGTTGTAAGCTGACTGTGTGTCTAGACCTTGTTGTAAGCTGACTGTGTGTCTAGACCTTGTTGTAAGCTGACTGTGTGTCTAGACCTTGTTGTAAACTGACTGTGTCTAGACCTTGTTGTAAGCTGACTCTGTGTCTAGACCTTGTTGTAAGCTGACTCTGTGTCTAGACCTTGTTGTAAGCTGACTGTGTGTCTACACCTTGTTGTAAGCTGACTCTGTGTCTAGACCTTGCTGTAAGCTGACTCTGTGTCTAGACCTTGTTGTAAGCTGACTCTGTGTCTAGACCTTGTTGTAAGCTGTCTCTGTGTCTAGACCTTGTTGTAAGCTGACTCTGTGTCTAGACCTTGTTGTAGGCTGACTCTGCGTCTAGACATTGTTGTAAGCTGACTCTGTGTCTAGACCTTGTTGTAAGCTGACTCTGCGTCTACACATTGTTCTAAGCTGACTGTGTGTCTACACCTTGTTGTAAGCTGACTGTGTGTCTACACCTTGTTGTAAGCTGACTCTGCGTGTAGACATTGTTCTAAGCTGACTGTGTGTCTACACCTTGTTGTAAGCTGACTGTGTGTCTACACCTTGCTGTAAGCTGACTCTGTGTCTAGACCTTGTTGTAAGCTGACTCTGCGTCTAGACATTGTTCTAAGCTGACTCTGTGTCTAGACCTTGTTGTCCACGGCACCAAACATGTGAGTTACAAAAGACCTGTAGGGTGTAGATCTCTAGGGCATTAAGCTCTCTAAGGACACACCATTCTCACCTGCAGGTTGGCCTTGTTTAAGTCCTGACGTTTCTCTGACAGGTTCAAAACCTGGTAATGAAAAATTTGGTGACCATTATGATGATGCAGTGTAGCTAACTAACTTAAAAAGTAATTATATACAAAATTGCATTCCTTCCAACCAAGGTTCAGTAACCCATGCCACAGTAAACCCAAACCGCAGTAACCCAAGCCACACACAGTAACCCAAACCACAGTAACCCAAGCAACAGTAAACCCATGCAAGCCACAGTAAACCCAAGCCACAGTAACCCAAACCACAGTAACCCAAGCCACACACAGTAACCCAAACCACAGTAACCCAAACCACAGTAGCCCAAGCCACACACAGTAACCCAAACCACAGTAACCCAAGCCACACACAGTAACCCAAACCACAGTAACCCAAGTCACACACAGTAACCCAAGTCACACACAGTAACCCAAACCACAGTAACCCAAGCCACACACAGTAACCCAAACCACAGTAACCCAAGCCACACACAGTAACCCAAACAACAGTAACCCAAGCCACACACAGTAACCCAAACCACAGTAACCCAAGCCACACACAGTAACCCAAACCACACAGTAACCCAAGCCACGCACAGTAACCCAAACCACACACAGTAACCCAAGCCACAGTAACCCAAGCCACACACAGAACCCAAACCACACACAGTAACCCAAACCACAGTAACCCAAACCACAGTAACCCAAACCACAGTAACACAAGCCACACAAAAGACATAGTAAACGTACATGGGACTTGTGATAGTCACGAAGGTAAACAATTTCAAGGTAAATAATAAGACCTTTGGGATGGTGTGTGTTTTATTATTTAAGGGAGGAGAAAAACTTCTATACAATACACCCTCCTAGAGACCTACATACATCTTCTATACAATATACCATCCTAGAGACATGCATACATCTTCTATACAATATACCATCCTAGAGACATGCATACATCTTCTATACAATATACCATCCTAGAGACATACATACATCTCGGTGGCAATGTTCCCTCTAAGGTTCGTTGGTCAGTGTGCAAAGTAAAAAAAACTCGTGTGCAAAGTTGCACAGCACCATTTTTTTAGCAATATTTTACAAAATTTGCTGTGCTGTAAATTAAAACTGCTGCGCGGCATTAGTTAGATGTCTGCGTGGCAGCGCAGCCACACAGCTTTAAAGGGAACATTGCTTGGTGGATCATTTATGTATGTATTGTTTATTATATAATCCATATACAAACGATTTTCATTCAATTTCAATATTCTAGGTGAAAATCAAATGTTTTGATATTCCGTCCATATTTATTTATAGTCTATCCATATTTATTCAAAGCGCCCATTTAAGTTTCATGGTTAAATGTCCGAACCCACATAACAATATTATAAGAAGAAATGTATATTCCAGGCATGGACTTCTATGACGTCAAAGTGTGTTCAGCTTACCAGGTAGTTGTCGCCATGTTTTGTTTTTAGCATGTGGACAACTTCCTTCAGGTGAAAGGAGTATGTGGTGTCATGACCTTCAGATGGGAAGGTCATTGCTGTGAGAGAAAGAAAAAAAAACATTTATTAATTCATAATCTAAGATGCTGGTTATTTCTTTCGTCAAATTAAAGTTGTTTTTCCCCCGTTTTCATATATAGAAAATAACAGTTGTACAGTTAGTACTCAACTTACGACCTATGCAGCTTACGACCATTATAGACTTTACACTACAACTACTTGCCATGTTACATTTCAGATTTATTTCTGTCTCGAATTGTAGATATGTGCAATAATAATTTTGCTGAAGTTTTTACATAAAAAATAATGATTGTAACAAAAATAAAGAATGTTATGATATAAATTTAACTTCAATATTATTGTGACATCACTTCACAATACTGTAAACATAGCGTACTCAACTTACGACCAAATCAACTTACGACCAAATCAAGTTACAACCGGTCCATCGGCACCGATCATGGTTTTAAATGGAGAACTGATTGTAATGGCTATGGACGGCCCGTTACGTGTGGTGGGGGCAAATGTTTTAGTAAAAGTCATGTCGAAGGATGTGGGTGTCGGACCCCCCCCCCTATAACCCCTCACATAAGTTATGCTATAAGTGTGGTCCAAGCTGTCCCAACTTTAACCCTTGTCATCTCAGCCTGTACTACTAGGGACGGGATGACTGGAGGGTGTGGGGGAGGGGGAGGTAAGATTTCATTGAAGCTCTTTTCCAAGTTAACAAATTAAATTATTTTTTTTTAATATAAATTTTACAATTATTAGCTATTAAATATTAAATTTAATGATTTAGAGAAATTGAAATCCCATATGAGGCATATGGTGAGAAAAGGGGGGAGGTGTGGGTTATCTTCCCATCCCATCAGCACCCCTAAATGCAGAATATGATTATAGTTATAACAAGTAGCACCCCGATGAAAACGAGGTCAAGGTTACGGTAATATTAACGGTCTCCTGGCTCTGGTCCGTAAGTTCTGAACAAAACCTGCGTCGCCAATCAAATTGCGGTGCCTGGGCCAAAATCTGGCCTTGACCTCCCATCATAACAACCACCGGTCCTAATCGATATGACCGTATCGATTTGTCTAATCAATAATCGATCTCACCCCACCCTCCCTCTTTATGAACGACGGAGACTTGAGACTTGCCTATCGAGCGGGACAAATCATCACTCCGGAGACCGAACGTCAGGTTTATCAACTAAGTAAACAAACCAAATATAACCCATACAGCTGTGTCATTTCAAAGAGGTCGTGTGTGGAAGATGAGTTACTTCAAACAGTGG
This sequence comes from Ampullaceana balthica, assembly GCA_944989445.1. Lineage (NCBI taxonomy): Eukaryota > Metazoa > Mollusca > Gastropoda > Lymnaeidae > Ampullaceana > Ampullaceana balthica. The sequence continues at coordinate 570,325 of CALYLW010000700.1, read as the reverse complement.
CGTAACAACGGCTTGGCATTGGGGCAGTTAACAAGGGCGCCGGCCTGCGCCATTTCAAAAGGGCGCAGCTAAATCTCTAATTTTTTATTTTTTAATTTAAATGAAGGGCGCCAAAAATAAATTAGCCAAGGGCGTCAAAAACCCAGTTACGCCTCTGACTTCAAGAATAAAAGTTAAAGTGTTTACTTTGATTTTAAAAAAATATTCTTCCAGCGCTGCATTTCAAATGCATTTCAAAGTTTTAAATCACACAAAAAATATATTCAGTGACCGAAAGAGAAAGACTCCACAATTCAGCACAGAAGTCTCCTGGATGAGACACCCAAAGACCCAGGACAGACCAACGTAAAATTTCAGTGTTGTGTAACTCGCTGCTTTTTGGCCCGCGTCTAAATCCAAGATAACAGTTTACTGCAAATATCCCAAAAACAAAAGTGACATTGTTGTGTTTTTTTAAACGCATGGGCTCCTTGTGTCTTAGCGCGCTTTACGTAAACAACGGATGTGTACAAAGGCGGTGTGTTGCTTGGCCAGTACATCAATTTTAAAAAAAAATTAAAAGAAAACGGCACGAAAGGATACGATGAAAAGTTTTCAATTGAAATGCTGTTTATGCATCTTAAAGATGGGTAACAATGGCTTAATGGCTATTAACTTCTCCCAACTTCTAAAAAAAAAGACGTTTTAAAGATCGGAGACTGCAATTACTGGGTCATTGTGCCCCCAAACATCTTGTCATTCTCTGCCAGTACCTAAACATTTGAAAGTGCATTAACTTAATCCCAATTTTAGGTCTCTTGAATATTGAGCCCCATGAAGGAGTCAACGCGATACCTCCCCGGCCCCCCAAAAATCATATACAGTAAAAGTCCGATAATCCGGCGTCCAACAGTCCGGAATGCCCGATAGTCCGGCATCGCTCCGGAAAATTGTAAAAATTTTGGTTTTCTCCAAAAATGTGTCTTTAAAGCAACTAAAAACGCTTGAGAGCTATTCAGAAGTTTTCGGGGTAGTTCGGGGAAGCGCTCGGTATTGTTCGGAAACAATTAGCGGCCGGCTAGTCTCAGCTGTCACAACAAATACAAGTGCAGTGCAGCACAGATAATCAATCACGAAGCGTCTCGCCATTTTTTGGTGCGTTGTTGTTTTGTGTCCTTTCACATCGCAGTAAACTGTCTCTCAGTGCTTCAGAAATTATTGATTTCCATATCATTAGAAATAAATTTTATACAAAACGCCAAAAGTCAAGAAAACAAAAAGACATTCGTGACTTTTTAAATCTAAGTGAAGTATGTTTTACAGTACGTGTACATCAAATATATGAAATGTAAAATAAACTTTGTTGTATTTTCATACTGTATTTTTAGTTTAATTATTAACCTAATTGTTCTTATAATTACCATTTATGTATGTATAGTGTATGTACAAAAAACAAAGCACATTTGTTTTACCGCAAAGCCTACACTAAAAAGAAGGGGCACCGCCCAATAGACCGGAATTTTCGATAGTCCGGCACCGAGCCGGTCCCGAACGTGCGGATTAACGGAATGTTACTGTATCAAAATTATTTTATGCAAAGTGTACAAGAATATTTTTTGTTTAAAATTCTCCGCTCCAACTTACAACTGGGTGGCATTTCCACATTTAGGGCGTCAAAACTGAATCATAAGCCTAAGTCTAATCCCAATCTTAAGACTGGCTCTAACCCTAAGCCCATTTATTTCGTTTTCACAGAGATTCGAAATTTGTAAGATCGGAAAGTCAATTTGACCCAGAGACAGCAACCCACCCATCCTTCAGGCCTAAACGACAGCCTCTGATATAACATCCCACCTACATGACAACCTCTGATATAACATCCCACCTACATGACAACCTCTGATATAACATCCCACCTACATGACAACCTCTGATATAACATCCCACCTACATGACAACCTCTGATATAACATCCCACCTACATGACAACCTCTGATATAACATCCCACCTACATGACAACCTCTGATATAACATCCCACCTAAGCCGTACATTGTCGACAGATAAGAAGATAGGATACTTGAGGATACTTGAAGATACTCACAGATAATCCTCTCTGTTATGTACACCAGGTCCAAGGAAAGGCCACCGTCCACCTGGGACTGGTCTAGACTCCTGTGGGGGGAGGGGGGTGTAATTGAAAGGTGGTAGTGCATTTACATGGAGACAAGACAATAATGGTACACAAATTGAAAAGTACAATTAGAAAAAATTGCCGCAGTGAAGATTGTTTACCGAATATGACTGAATGAGATTTGACAACATGAAATTAGACTCAACAGCTGAGTCAATGTGATGTAACAAATGATAGAAATGTGACTAAATAGTAAATACATGAAAGAAATGTGACTAAACGTCTGAATGAAAATGTGAATAAACAGCTGAATTAAATGTGATTTAACGGCTGAATGAAATGTGAATAAACAACTGAATGACGTGTGACTCAACAGCTGAATACATGTATAACGTTGTATGCTGAAGTAAACATTACTCTGACTTACTTGTTCAACATGTCCCTCATAGTTGATGACATGCTTGACTGGGTTAGAGAACTTTGGCCCACCTGAAAAATACGTAGGAAATTAATGTACGATTGAATTAGAGTAAATGGGATATAAAAGAGGAAATTAATGTACGATTGAATGAGAGTAAATGGGATATAAAAGAGGAAATTAATGTACGATTGAATGAGAGTAAATGGGATATAAAAGAGGAAATTAATGTACGATTGAATGAGAGTAAATGGGATATAAAAGAGGAAATTAATGTACGACTAAATGTGTACAATGGAATATAAAAGAGGAAACTCAAGTACGTTTGAATGTGAACTAATGGGATAGAAAAGAGGAAACTGATGTATGATCAAATTTGAAAAAGTGGAAAGATAGAGGAAATTATTGTGTAGTATGATTGAATGTCAAAACGAGAATACATGTGTAATGGATGACATTGATTTTGTATGATTGAAAGTAAACAGAAAGTATGGTTAAAGACTTTGACAAATAATTTTAATAATAAACGAAAACAGGGACAGCTTTTAAGATGATTTTTAAAACTAGTTTAGAATATGATATTGCGACATTAATTAACTGTCATATTTTTAGTCAGTGCTTTTTTAAATTAAAAAAAAAGTACCCGGACGCATACAAAAGGTACCCGAACGCAACCTGAAAAAGCATTCAAGGCAGTAATAAAAAAACTATGTGGGAAAACAAGTCACCGGTGCGTTACGCGCATTGCATTTGGTAATCATTGTCATGGCGTATTGGAAAGTTGGTGCTTAGGAATGGTGCAACTCTGTTTAAGTTGTGGTTATGGTAGATGCTCAAACACTGTGTCATCAATCACGTCTATATCATATGCTACCATTAGCTATCATATGCTACCATTAGCTATCATATGCTACCATTAGCTATCATATGCTACCATTAGCTATCATATGCTACCATTAGCTATCATATGCTACCATTAGCTATCATATGCTACCATTAGCTATCATATGCTACCATTAGCTATCATATGCTACCATTAGCTATCATATGCTACCATTAGCTATCATATGCTACCATTAGCTATCATATGCTACCATTAGCTATCATATGCTACCATTAGCTATCATATGCTACCATTAGCTATCATATGCTACCATTAGCTATCATATGCTACCATTAGCTATCATATGCTACCATTAGCTATCATATGCTACCATTAGCTAAAACGAATATTGTAACAGTAACGCTAACTACTCTTAGTGATAACCCAAACCTCCATTAACTAACCCAAACCTCTATTAACTAACACAAACCTTCATTAGCTAACCCAAACCTCCATTAACTAACACAAACCTCCATTAACTAACCCAAACCTCCATTGACTAACACAAACCTCCATTAACTAGCACAAACCACACGTTATTATTTTTAAAAGAAAACCCGCATTAACTATCACGGGTCGCAGTTGACTGACCCTAGCCGTGAAGCAGGGTCAAAGGTTACCCGTTTTACCCTAGAAATTGTCACGAACCACCATTACCCAATACCCCTTGTTATTTTCTCATCGCCCATCTCTAAAGACCAACACCCATACCGTCCATCCAGCGGTCAGTACCACCCCGTAACCGTACCAACCCTACTTCTCCCCTCCCGTTTCACTCACCGATCTCAAGGAGGGTTGTTGACCTTTGGTCACTGCCTCATTGCTCTGAAAACAAAGTAAAGAAAGAACACGTTAAATCCAGGCAATCATGACGACAAGGAAGCGGTCAGTTCGATCCACATCGTTAAAATGGGAAAAGTTTGGGATGGTGGGAGTAACAGTCTGTGATGGTGGGAGAGGGAGTATCAAGAGATCGTCACTGGGATGGACTACATCAGTGATGGCGAACCTATGGCACGCGTGTCACAATCGGCACGCAGAGCCTCATCAACCGGCACGCGACTAAAATATTACTTCCTAAATCTAACAAGCCCAGGCAAAATCCAATTTTCGGGTTTCATTGGAGTGGTGGCACTTTGCTATATAAATAAATGGGTTTGGGGTTGAATTTCGGGCACGCAACCGCCAAAAGGTTCGACATCACTGGACTAGATGGTTGGTGGTGCTTGGTGGGGGGGGGGAGAGAGTGTAGCGAGAAAAGGAAAAGGGAGGGGGAGACAAAATGCTGCTTTGTTTTTTGAGACCAGCTGAGGTATCATTGCTACCCATCTTCCCATACACACACAGAGAGTCTTACTTGTAGAATTTAGGAAAAGAACATTTCGAAAGTCAAGTGATGTCAAAAGCTACAGATCAATGAATTGACGGATCGACATGTCTGAGCGGGGCACACGCGCTCAGTACACGCCTACAACGAACGACACTGACAAGGTCTGTCCTTCCACAAGTCTCCTATTTAATACAGAGTGTTGACAGGCATTGCACTCGGGGTGTTTATTGTGAACGACGGGATTTGACTAAATGAGTATTAGGTGCTGCCGTTAATGCAAATATCAAAAACGAACGGCACGCGGGGGTGGATAGGGGACAGGGGGGAGTAGGATGAAAACTACAATAACGCTCCTCCCCTACCCCTTTTTACCGCCCCCTCCCCGTTCAGAGTTCTACAGTTAGAAGCAGTTACATAAATATATCGCTGTTAATGTAAACACAGTTATATTTAACCCATCAAAACCAATCGTGACTCTGGGTAGGTCATTGCTATTAAACACGCCGGTTGCCGGTGATGTATTTTGGTCGACACTCGACACAACGAGCTGTCTTGTAAGTGTTGCGTGAGAAAATCTATTGAGGGTGGGAAATGGGCAGGAAAATGACAGGGTTGGACATATTGGGGTTTACAAGAAAGGCTTTCACGATCTCCTTTGGTTTGGGTTGAACTGTTGGGGTTGTCATTTGTGCAACTTTCACGTCACGGATCAAACCCGCAAATGTTGCGTCATCACTTAATCCACCGCACGCGCTCGGGCCTAAAACAAGTCTTTGGGGTGCTTCGATTTCTCTTTAACGTAACACACAACTGGAAGCTACATTTGTATAGATTACAACACGAACGTTATATGTTGAAATTATAATTCTCTTCGATTTATCAACAGTTTGCTTCAACCCTCCCCCTCCATCTCCCCCCTCCATTTGTCCCCGAGATCACTAGTAATACAAATTAAGATGACCTAATCTCAATTGATTCATGGAATGCTTCAATCGATATATCGATGACAGAATAGTATTAACCCGTGAGAAGGAAATCAATAAAAATAGGTTACTCTGAAGCTTAAAAGATAGAAGTACACAGTAGTAAAATAATAATAATAATAAAATAAAGCATTTAAGGCATAAAATTCTAATTTGGAAATACAACGCAACAACAATTTAATACAAAGCTCAGATAGATGATAAATATAAGAACAAACACGTATAAATGGGGACATTTGGTCGTGGATGTTTTGACTGAACAAACTAGGGAAACCAACACATTATCAATATTTAAAACTGAAATAAAAATGCAAGACTAGACACAAACCAAGGTCAAGCTTGGGATGCCATTATCTTCTATTTTCTATAAGATAGATGAAATGAGATAAGAAAGTAAAGAACAAGGGAGGGATTGACAAGATAAGCTGACAAAACAAGGGAAGACAAATGAATGAAGTTTAAAAAAAATTAGTTTCAAATAATTTGCTGAAAACAAGGCCTTAAATCAAATCGTTTTTTTTTCCACTTTCTTTCTTTAGTTGATTTTTTTGCTACTTCGAATAATCTTCCTTTTTTTGGTGGCTTGTAACAAATAATAGAAATTTTTCTGGTGCGAAGTTGTAACAGGCTCCATTATCACTCCATAGTTACAAGTGGCTCGCTAATGGGCGATGGGCTGCCAGCAGGGACTGGCAACAAGGATTCTGACCACGTCAACACTGCTGCATCGGTGAATGTTTGCATATCAACCAACACATACTATAAAGTTAGTATGTTAAGCCCTCCCAAAACCGACCCCACCTTTTGTACGTCTTGCAAGGCTTCGGGGGTGAGGGGTGGGGTAGAAACGGTTGCCTGCACACAACTACGACATTTTAGTCAGGTATTCCACCTGCTACAGCGGTGCTCATGTTATCACCGGCTACAGCGGTGCTCGTGTTATCATCTGCTACAGCAGTGCACATGTTATCACCGACTACAGCGGTGCTCATGTTATCACCTTATTTTTCACAGGGAAATAGACCACTGGGAAGAAACATTTTTTTAATGTATACTACAAGGGTGGCCAGACCTGTAGTAACTGAGAGCCATTTTAATAATGTTTCAAATTGTTGAGAGCGGCATGGAAGAAATATGGTTCACGACTCCCATCGCAATGAAAAATTGCTTTAGTGATGTATTTTTTAAAAAAATATGTTTTATTCGAATATAATGATTTAAACATTTCAGTTGTTTACACCCTAACCGTATGTTGAAGAAATTTTAGTTACATAATTAACAAAATTTTTAAATATGCAAAATTTATAAATAGAAACACACTACATCTAGACTTATATAATTAAGGTTAACATTAATTGTTTTGATTCTGCCGATGTAGAGATGACAGTTTATGATTTGTAAACATGATATCACTGATGTAGAGATGACAGTTTATGATTTGTAAACATGATATCACAGATGTAGAGATGACAGTTTATGATTTGTAAACATGATATCACTGATGTAGAGATGACAGTTTATGATTTGTAAACATGATATCACAGATGTAGAGATGACAGTTTATGATTTGTAAACATGATATCACAGATGTAGAGATGACAGTTTATGAAGTTATTCAAAGTTTTTTAATCAAGAAACAATGTTTTTTTAAAGACTACCTTTTTTTATCAATTTTTTTTTGGGTATATATTACCCTAAACTCTAAACCCTAAAGAGTGGGGAATTATTGTATTAAACAAAAAAGATGCATCAAACTTCTTAGCATAATATCCATTAACAAAAGTACATAAAAAGTAACAATCCGCGCCCTCGCTTTACTTCCAATTAATCTATTTAGAAATGTATTCTGGTGGCGTCCCGTAAAGCAGTGCTTCTGAAACTTTTTAGTACTGCGGAACGGCAGGAATTTTTTTCCATTGCACCAGGGACCGGTGAACTATTTTGCCTGCACTGACGTGGTATCGAAATGTCATTTCTTGGTAATTACTGCGGATCGGCATCGGATGGCCCACGGACCGGCACCGGTCCGCGGAAATGTCATTTCTTGGTAACTTCTGCGGACCGGCATCGGATGGCCCACGGACCGGCATCGGTCCGCGGACGACCACTTTGAGAAGCACTGCCCTAAAGCGTGACAAGAACTAGCTATGGTCACAGATAGCAAGGCACAGAACTCTACCTCCTTCAATACCAGTTATACCATTTCCATTCAGTTAACAGATAGCATTAAACAAACAAAAAAATAAAACCATGTTGGATGTCTGCTGGCTTGATTTCAGAATAACATTTTCTTTACCTGTGTGTATCGCTGCCTGTGTGTGTTTTTTTGTTTGTTTGTTTTGATTTTTTAAATATTTTTATTTTTATTTTCTTAGGTGTTGGCAAAGATTTTGCTGTTTTCTATTTAGTCAATACAAGTTGTATTACAACCCATTCATTCGCCTGCCTCCACCAGACGACCCCGTTATAAAGACAAATCTTCATTGATCCTCACAAAGAAATTTAAGGATCTGTAAAGGAGGGGGGGGGGACAAAACGTTTGGGCCGATTCTACCCAGTTTCATTGCACTGTCACCAATTACTTGAATGATAGGTACCAACAGCCTGGTTTATAATGTTTGGCCGACTGTTCCACTTGTAGATACTGTCAATGAGACCTTGAGGAGGGGAGGGGCAGGGGGGTCGTAACAGTGGAATGTGCAAGGTAAGTAAATTGAATACCTGTCAGATAAAACCCTCATTTGATCCTGGGGGTAGGGGTATAGGAATAACTCGCAGGTGTAACTTTGGGCAAACAGTGAAGCATGGTCGAAATGGGTTTACGTAGGGCGTTGTTGTACAAACTACTGATGGGATGAGATGGTGGTGTGAGAAGATGGTGGTATGAGAAGATGGTGGTATTAGAAGATGGTGGTATGAGAAGATGATGGTATGAGAAGGTGGTGGGATGAGAATACGATGGTATGAGAAGGTGGTGGGATGAGCATATGATGGAATAATAGTATGATGGGACGAGAAGACGGTGGGGGCAGATTTGGTTTGTTTGAGGGAATGTAGGGAGTTAGAAAAAAACAACAATAAAGCAAGGCCATCACAAGAATGGAACCCACGGGGCAAACAGCGAAGATCAAGACCCAAGAAGACATGGACTGAGTTGGATGATGCAGAGAGAATAGGAGACGGCTGAAATAGCTGGTAATACCGACTAGAGAGAGATCATTTAAAGTTAAAAGTAGGGGAAAATGATGATGAATTCTGAACCAATTAGTAAGCATCTTTGGTATGTTTAAACGCAGCAACCCTTAATCTTTATGTAATAGTTTTATTTATTTAAAAAAGCAACAACAAATAAAAACAACCCAGTAAAAACAAAGTTTTTGACTATAAATCCCTTATATATGAGACATAACTAAAAGTATTGATTATGTTCAAACGCGACAAACATTTACAGACTGAAACCGAATTATCTCCCCTGGCTTTAAAGCCGGGGGAATTGGGGGTGTGGACATCGATGGGTGGCGTCAACTCAACTGGCACGTGGAAGAAAAACAATAACAAACTGTGAAATTGAATTACATATGTTGTATAGAGATAAACTAAAAATGCATTAATTTAATTACGGTTCGTTCGATCGATCTGAAATTTTGATACGATGCATTGTTAGGAGACACGAGTCTATGTGCAACATTTCAGCTCGATAGCATCACGGGAAGTGCGTCATATTTTACTTTTGTTTTTCCGCCCGCCCAAGATAAACAGAGAGAGAGAGAGAGAGAGAGAGAGAGAGAGAGAGAGAGAGAGAGAGAGAGAGAGAGAGAGAGAGAGAGAGAGAGAGAGAGACGGCGGTGAAGTTAATGTAAGGGTTTTTTTAAAATATGATATATAGTATATAGTTGATGAAATGCTACACATGTGTAATGACGCCCCCAGATCAACACTTAAACTTTATGGCCGTCCTTTGTTGGCCAACCACCGGAATAATCCCCAGATGAACAGTTGGACTCAATAAACAATAATCAATAATAGACAATAAATTAGCGCGCATGCGACTCACATATATGGAACTTTCTGTTATTGATTTTAACAAAATAAACTGGAAAGCGTAAGAACAAACAAAAGTCTGACCACCTGTCACTGAGATTAGACACGACACATGACGGTATTACTTTATAGGTGCATATATGTTATGTTTACTTGTACCCCATAAGGGCCGTCCATAAAGTACGCCACGCTCCGGAAGGGGGGGGGGTGTAAGATAGTGTGACGTCACGGTGTTTTATATTAAATATTAATTATTTTGTTAATAAAAAAAAACATGTTTGTTCGACAGTGTGACGTACTTTAGGGGGGGGGGTCCGAAATTTGTGACAGTTTGTGACAGGGGGGGAGGGGGGAATTAAAAATTGTCAAAAATAGCGTGACGTACTTTATGGATGGCCCCTATGATAACGCTGCTGTTTAAAAAAATAAAATAATGAAAAGCTTGATATAGCACATCTTTAAAGGCGTCTCAGAAGCACTGCCCTCAAGAGACATCACCTTCTTTACAGGCGAGAGGAACACACGGCTTAATGCTTCACTGAATCCAACGGACGACTGGTTTATTTGGGTCAGTGTGCCGTCCCAGGTCAGTCTCATTCACACACCTGGCCTGAGGTCAGGGCGTCCTCCCAGCTTGTCACTGACGGCGGAAAACCGGACAGGTCAGAGTGATGGACGATGCAGTGAGAGTTTTTAAAAACAAATTGTTTTTGTCATTACACTTAATCCCCGCACCAACCCCTCGCCACAGATACGGAAGGAAGGAAGCGATTAGGTTATGTATTGGGTGGTGGAAGCATGAAAGATTGTTAGGTGGTGAAAACGTCGCCTCAAAGGCCTAGTAATTGGACTCATAAGGCTGGTGTATGGCTTTCAAAGAGGTTATATGGTAACTGATGGAGATCCACCGAAATACTGTCTACTTTTTTATTTATTTATTTTTTCCAAAGATTGAGATCCATCGATCGAACTGTATGTAAGATACTGTCTCGGTTTTATTTGGCCAGATCTAAATGACGGGAGTTTGTCACCTGCTGGGGTTTTCTTTCAACAGTTGTCACCGAGCCCCAGCCTTTAGGCCACGTTTTGTGACAAGATATCAAGTACGGCTTATGTGTCGTTCTCTAGTAATCTCTGGGCCCCGCTCTCTCTCTCTCTCTCTCTCTCTCTCTCTTACGCGTCCTGTTGTAAGGCGTAGCTCCAAAGGTGACCAGCTTTTGGGGGCGACAAGGGGCAGAAGCGCCACGCACACGCACGCGCGCGCGCACACACACACACACACACACACACACACACGAGCGTCAAGGTAACATCCTATATAATAAAAGGCAAGTTTCTGTCCGTTCTGTCCGGTCATCTATAGCGATTGGTCCCTCAAACACGTATGCCTCCTACAGCCAATCATATTGAACACGTATACGCCAATTTACGCGGAAGTTCAAACGAGTTATTTTTGGTGTAGTATTTCTTCCAAGACTTTATTTTGAGTTATGCGCGTTGGGATTTATAGTAAAAAGCTATGTTTTTACGAGTTATTTATTTTAACTATAATGAATAGTATTTTTGACGTGATGCACATGTAATGCCGGTCGAGACGGCTGTTGGAGAGGAGTTACAACATGCCACCGAACGGTGGCGGAACGTCCTTGGACAGGCTTTGTTGCTCGTATTATATGTCAGTGTTTGAGGAGGGGATGGTTTAATGAAGTCGACACGTATCGACGTCATTGAATCGCTAGACCTACAGGTGGTCAGAAAAGACTTAAGTTATAAACGCTCTCACATCATAGGCACACACACTCACACAAATGAGGAATGGGCTAACCTTCTTATTGTCCAAAACTCATTTATATTTGAGGTTTTGGTTAAAAAAAGACAAAATTAAACAACCCGTAAAAACAAGGTTTTTGACTATAAATCCCTTGTATATGAGACATAAATAAAAGTATTGATGATGTTCAATATAATACGCCCCGCGCGTTCAATACCAAACGCATCACGCGACAGACAGCATAACATTTACATGATACATAGAGATTATAATCTAAAAATTAATTAATTTAATTAAAATACATTCGATCGATCTGAAATATTGATAGAATGGATTTTTAGGTGACAAAAGTCTTATGTGCAAAATTTCAGTTCGATAGAATCCCGGGAAGTGGGTCATTTTTTACTTTTGTTTTTCCGCGGGACCACGACCGACAAGACGGTGAAGATAACATAAGGGATTTAAAAAGTCATTATTTCATTATTTAACTACCTGATGAGCTAAACGTAGAGACTATTGGTTCTATAATATTTGAAGAATGGCAAAAGAATAAATGAGTATCCCACATCAGCGCAAATGTAAAAGTTTCATATAAAATATGAATGACATTTTAGCAGTATATTAATTGTTTAAAGACTAATGTCATTTTCTTTTTCATTTTTTTTAAAAGCAGCTGAAAAGGGGAAAAAACACCTTACCAATGATCGACTCAGGTAGGGTCGAGCTATCGAAGGTTCTGCAGTTAAATCCTGACCGAATGACCTCGACTGGGGTATCTGTGTGCGGTCAACACTGGACCCAGACCTCTTCAACGACGTGCTCTGGGGGTATCGTTGCAGCTGTGCGCTGTCGCGGTCGGACTGAAACTGTTGTTCCGCTGCCCTTCCGTCGAAACTGCCGTCCAGGTGCCATCTCTCCGGACTGCGGTCATTTCTCCTCACTTCAAAACTTCGGTCAAACTTCCGCCGGTCCGGACTGCGGTCCAGGATCCGACCACTTCGTGAAGTCGTCGTACGGGGCGCATCAAAGCTCCGTTCCATGAACCTCCCGTCTACGCCCCTGTCGATGCTCCTGGACGTTCTGGACGGGTGTCCATTGAAATCCTTGGCTCCCCTGTCTAAGGTCCGCCCCGTGCGCTGAGACCCGTACCCGGGGTCCAGACTTTGAGGACCGTTGAATGGGCCGAAGTCATCGTTGTCACCGTAGTACCTGGAGGACTCCCCGAGGTCAAAACTACGGTTCAAACGCCCTCCGGGGGCGGTGCCTCTTTGGAAATGGCTGGACCTTCCTTCGTGGACGTTGTAAATCCGATATTTATAGGAATGCGATGGCGGCGACATTTTCACTCATGGGTTAGGGTTTAAGTTGAAATCCAGAGAATAAATCCAGGAATCATTTAGTTTTAATCCAAGTTTTTGAGATATATGTGTCACAGTTGCTTCATGTCTAAGCACAATTTAAGCCACGCGCCACAACTGCGTCATTAAAACATTAAAGTGATTAATTGCACACACGCCCTAATTCTTAGCCTGAAATTCTTAGGCTAATTTCCAGACACTATTGAATCCTCGTAGAATAAAACAAAAGCGCCGTAACCCCCAAGGGGGTAGTCTTACATAGGGACACAACGCATTCCTGAGTTTACTAGTTACGCGTGGCTGATCAATGACAACTGGAATTCATTGGTTAAATTAACCCGCCCTCCCCTCCTCACACTGCTCTTTTCTCCATTTTAACTATCCAACGACGAGATTGCTACCAAAGTTACATCCTTCAAATACTTGAAATTCTGGCTAAGTAAAACTACGCAACTCAATGGAAAATAAATAAAGGAGCATCACGTGATTGAAATAGAATCTGCGTCGTTATGGACTTTTTTTTTAAAAATGTAGCTTTGGTTCTAAGGCAACCCACAGTTTATTAATGAAATAAGTGCGCACTGTTGTTACTGTACCATCAATTGAAACATTGATATTAATACAATTCGGAGCGACAAATATTTTATTGTATCCATCTAAAAATAGATTTAAGTATGTAAACTGCATTTGCACCAGGAGGACAACAAACTATGGATGAGTAATATTTATAATGGCTAGCATTTTATTAGGTGTAATATCTTTACTATTTTGTTTATTTCACTTGTATGATAAACATTGCTTTTAAATCCACAGTTATTGGACAAATTTATCCGCGATTATCTCCCATGTCATTCTTAATATCTCATATTTTGCATTTCAAATTTTACAAACTGTCTAAAAAAATGTAGGAAATTGTAATTTCAATATTTAACTCATAAACGAAATTAAGCACACATTTTTTTCTAAGGCCAAACATCAGAAATGAAATATCGTATTGACCATTAGACCATCGTGACAGACCAAGAGAATTAACTCCAGCAGGAACGCGAAAAACGAATATTTCAATAACAAAAAATAACTAAACTAACTGGTTTTGCCATGTCAATAACATAGTTGTGGCCTTTCCAACAACGCCGTGACAGACGCCGAAAATATCTGGGCACTGAAATTCCGAAGTAGCGCCTTCATTACATTTTTTGTGAATTAACCCATTAATACCAGCGCACCAGTAATCTTCTTGGAGATCGGCTTTGAGATGTAAGAAGATTAATCGGCACTGCACCTCCGGAAGTCCTCACAAGCAAAAGAAGCTACGGCAACCGGAAATAAACAGAAGTATGCAGAGACGATATGACTTTTGAGAAAAACATGTTTTGGTTCTTTAGTTCAGTCCCTGGTTTTTCGTCAACTCTTGTACGGAGTAAAAATCAGGCAAGACATATAAAATTCGAACCTTTTTTTTTCAGTTTCACTGTTAGCCTTTCAAAATTGGGCAGATTATCCTTGAGATTTGAACACAGTTACACCAAAACATGATGAAGATTCAAGCGAAATGTTTGCACCTACAATTTGACTAACGAAAGAGATCAAGTAGACAATGACTCCTCAAGGAAGCTTCACTCGGCGCGACCGAGTTGATGACAAGCAAAACTTCGTGACCACAACGATTCTTTGAAACTGATGTTCAACTGCCACCTAGCTACCTACAGGTGTGTGGATGGTCTACTGTTTGCCGTCGACTGAATCATCGCATGTGACCAGCTGGCGGAATAATGCATGCATTTTTAAACTGCTCACACAGCACTCAGACGTGAGTGGAGCAGCCAGTATCCGTTAGATCAGTGAATGGTCTCGTGGAGGTGATGAGTAACGCTTTCTGATAACATAATGTTGGTGACCAGACGTAATTGTTGGTGTGTTTTGGAGGGGTTGAAAAGAGAAAAGGAATGTAAAAAAAAATTATACAGGGAGGAGCACAATTATTAAGGTCAATACGCCTTTTTATTTTGGTTTGGTTGATGTTGGAAACAATGCGAATTACCCTCACTTGACTTCTGATACCATTTTATTAGCCAGATCCTGCCACATATTTCCATGATCCAACTAAAATACCCAGTACTAAAATTGATCTCCACAACACAACTGTGGACCACATTAATAAACATGCCCCCACCCCCAAGTTTTTCATTATGTGGGAGAATGAGATAGGTGACCTCAGAAATAAAGTAAAGATATTTATACGGGGCCCCGGAATAAAAGTGAATGTATTCAATAAGCAATTGATACACTCTTGATACACCTATCTATTCTATGAATGACGCAGGATAAATGGTGCGGACAAGGAAATTCGGGGCCACCCATATTTAATTGCAGGTTGTCGTGTTGTGTACCATACCACTGTTTGTTGTGTACTAACTGCCTCTTACCATATCACTGTTTGTTGTGTACTAACTGCCTCTTACCATATCACTGTTTGTTGTGTACTAACTGCCTCTTACCATATCACTGTTTGTTGTGTACTAGCTGCCTCTTACCATATCACTGTTTGTTGTGTACTAACTGCCTCTTACCATATCACTGTTTGTTGTGTACTAACTGCCTCTTACCATATCACTGTTTGTTGTGTACTAGCTGCCTCTTACCATATCACTGTTTGTTGTGTAATGTGTACTAACTGCCTCTTACCATACCACTGTTTGTTGTGTACTAACTGCCTCTTACCATATCACTGTTTGTTGTGTACTAACTGCCTCTTACCATATCACTGTTTGTTGTGTACTAGCTGCCTCTTACCATATCACTGTTTGTTGTGTACTAACTGCCTCTTACCATACCACTGTTTGTTGTGTACTAACTGCCTCTTACCATACCACTGTTGTGTACTAACTGCCTCTTACCATACCATTGGTACACCTTGACTTAAACAGCTACACATTGGTACACCTTGACTTAAACAGCTACACATTGATACGCCTTGACTTAAACAGCTACACATTGGTACACCTTGACTTAAACAGCTACACATTGCTACGCCTTGACTTAAACAGCTACAGATTGGTACACCTTGACTTAAACAGTTAGCACATCAGATCATCTTGACTTAAACAGCCGAACACTTTGACTTAAACAGCCGAACACTTTGACTTAAACAGCCGAACACTTTGACTTAAACAGCCGAACACTTTGACTTACCCAAGCAGCTAACCCAACATTGGCAATGCCACGTCTATCACTTCTAACTCTATATGACACACAAACAAGAATTCCCCCCGAGGTAATATAACACTGTAAGAACACAGTAGTATCGCGTGTGTTAGTTTCACCCAAATTCACACACACACACGACCTGAACACAGTGACACTCGGTGTTGCGTTGAATGGGGGTTGTAACGTAACTGGACTGTCACAGAGAAAAAAACGACAGTTGCCGACGTAGTAACGTCAACCCAACGAGGAGCAGGGAGGGGGAGGGGTGCGGGAGATATTCACGGTATTCCTGGTCCTATTAGACATGTAAGCAGCAGACCGGCAGGGGAGTGGTCGTTCCCACACAGCAACTGTTGAATTTAAGACCCGGCCCGGGTCACTTCAACGATGTGGTGTGAGTGGGGGTGGAGGGTGGGGTGCTGGGTGCAACAACACAATAGACGCACTTCAAAAGGAGGGCCCTCGCCCCCGCCTCAGCGAGTGGATTAGAGGCGAGGTGGAAAAGGTTCTAAAAAACACACAAAAAACTAAAATGTTTACATGTCGTCAGGGCATTTTGACATGTCACGCTGCGGCCTCTATACTACCCACCACATATACTACCTTAAAACAATGAATAATGAAAATCATGGCTTATATTAAAGAAATGAACAGCTATTCCCTGGATTTTTTATTACCACGTTTTTTACCACGTCCACGTTTTTATTAACTTGCTTTCGTGTCTGTTCGCAATTTTTCAAATTTGCCAACGCAAAATTAAACCACTTCTGGTGGTCCTAGAGAGCTTCAAATTTGACCACAGATAGATCTTGGATGACAATGAATTGTTTCAAAATTTCAGATCGATTGAATGTACGGGTGTTTGGTATAAAAATTAAAGATTTATAATTTAGAAGGCAAAAGAGAGATCTATAAGTGAGAGAATGGATGAACTGCATATGTTAAACCTCATAAGCGCCCACCCCACGTTTTTAGTCATATTAAATTAAAGTACTTGAGCTTATAAGTTTTAAATTATTTTCTTCTTTTTAGTCCACATAAAAACGTGGCTTCTAAAAAATCCTTTTTTACCTTTATTTATTTTAAGAGTTTAAATTAATTACACTTTACATTTTTTATAATTGAAAAAAATACACTAAACACCCCAAATGATAGGAAGGGAGAATTTTATTCATGGCGCGTTCACGTGATTCGACAGGCCCTCGCATTTCTTTCGAACAACTCATTGAGATCACGCTCGTGCGAGCTAATGGATGGTTTCATAATTCACAACTGTTGGAATGAATGAATACACAGTAGGCCTGCCCGTCGTAGTGTTTTAATAAAACCATAAATAGAATCGTTAAAGTTAAGTGCCACTCCAAATTTGCCAAGATCATAACGATGATAGCATTGTGAACATACGTATTGGAGCGACGTTTGGGACAAATATAGACTGCATGGGATTATACCAAACAATATCCACAGGAAGTTTGTGGGAATTTATAACCAGCGGTTCTCAGCTTATTTGATCTTCAACCCTTTAACCAAAACCTACAACGCCACGGTGACGCACCAAAGTGTCATAGTCATAGGATCGTGGGTGGGAAAACCCCTCAATATCACCTGTCAATGACATCAGTGGGCAGGTGGGAGTTATTAGATGATTAAAACAATAAAAACTTCACACAGCCCATATCCTACAAGGGTGGTTCATCTCCTAAACAGGTATTCCATATATTCAAGACTGGTATTTCATATCCAAGACAGGTAATGTATATCCTAGACAGTAGTCCAATAAATATATCCTAGACCGGTTTGCCATTTCCTAGACAGGCATTCCATACCATATACAGACAATCTGTGATTTTTCTTGTTTAATCCAATGTCTTCAGCTGGTCCGCTAACACTAAAAGACACAAAGGTAATATGTTTGATCATATGGCTACAATTAAAGATTTATCGGACCAATGTATATTTATGTATTTATCCTTCCCCTCACTATTTAAATGCCCGGAAGATAGGTGTTTTATTATATTGTAATAGTTCTTCTCTTGAGGCGGCGTGCGTGGCAAAATGAGGCCTGATAAGAAATGTAAACATTCGCCTTCGACGGTCGTAAATCCCAAGTGGGTCGACCGCCCGTCAACCGTCGAGCTGTTTACTCACAGACAAAAGTAAGAACCTCTGGGAGTTTGTGTGCGTGTGTCTAGGTGGGGGCGAGGAGAGGGGGCATGGGGTCAGTCGCAAGGGAGTGGGCGGTCAGTAAGTTGGTGTGGACCTGCCGGCAGAAGTCACGGCGACCTCAGCTATTATGCCACTTGTGGTGAGAGTCGCTCTGCCAAAAGATTGTGATCAATTCAAAACATGGATTCCAGCGACGATCTATTTCGTGACATCTTCTAGCATTAAAGTCTTTTCAGATCATGTTGGAGAATCTCACGACATGAACTTGAACGAAGTCTTTTCAGATCATGTTGGAGAATCTCACGACATGAACTTGAACGAAGTCTTTTCAGATCATGTTGGAGAATCTCACGACGTGAACTTGAACGAAGTCTTTTCAGATCATGTTGGAGAATCTCACGACATGAACTGGAACGAAGTCTTTTCAGATCATGTTGGAGAATCTCACTACATGAACTTGAACGATATGACGACATTTACGAAACACAGTAGATGATTGAAGACATTTACTTGAAAATGTTCATGATTTACATTTACTCGATGCGTAAAAAAAAACAACATAATTTACGACAACCATGTGCAGCTGTCAATGAAAGAAATTCCAACACCATGTTCCCTTTCCTGGACGTTATTAACTTGCAAGAATTCAGGTGTTCCATTATTTTTACGTATTGAGAATCACTGGGTTCATTTTGACTAATCCTAGACAGACGATCTCGGCGCACAAAAATTAGAACTTCCGTACAACGTCACGAGATCAAACGCAACAGGTCAGACAATTTTGAAACGAAATTTAAATATGGCGAATTATGTAGCATGTTGTATAGACTAGAAACATGCTCAACTACTGCACTGGTGCTGCCGAAATTGGTTTAACGTCTGCTGAACTTGGGTTGTTAAGCCATTACGGGGTGAGTTATGAAACAGTGTCAAATGAACGCTCTGGCATTTAACAGAGGTAACTTCGCAGTTTGACTCGTGAATGGTTTAATGTGGAGACTTGCGCAGTGGGGAATAAATATCTGCTGTGTTTGTGTGATTATAGACATAATATGTTCATTCACTATGCCCTGCCTCATACACATTCAAACAAAGATGCATATAACAAAAATTCTCCAAACATAGGTTTTAATAAGTTGCACGTGATTGAGGTTAAATGTCAAGCCTCTGAAACAAATACTCTTACTTAAGCTTTTTGTACATAGCAGCTACGTCGGACACTTGAGTCGGATCACGATAATTTTGCGGATAACAACGCTCATAAGATATATTCTATTTTGACGACACATTTCGTGGTTGGGTTGGGGGTATGGTTTACCAGCCAATAGTAGTAGAATGTGGCACAATCAATAGTAGTAGAATGTGGCACAATCAATAGTAGTAGAATGTGACACAATCAATAGTAGTAGAATGTGGCACAATCAATAGTAGTAGAATGTGGCACAACCAATAGTGGTAGAATGTAGCACAATCAATAGTAGTAGAATGTGGCACAATCAATAGTAGTAGAATGTCGCACAATCAATAGTAATAGAATGTGGCACAAGCAATAGTAGTAGAATGTGGCACAAGCAATAGTAGTAGAATGTGGCACAATCAATAGTAGTAGAATAGGCACAATCAATAGTAGTAGAATGTGGCACAATCAATAGTAGTAGAATGTGGCACAATCAATAGTAGTAGAATGTGGCACAATCAGGCTTCTAATTTGAAATGAGCAAAATAACCTACAATATTACAAGGGAAGATGAAGATGTTAAGATGAATAGTATTCGACGACGACCTAGCCACACATCACACAACGAGTACTAAAATTGTCCAGGCATCATTATTAAACAATATAATTTGCAATTGTCACGCAAGTCAGTAGTGAATGTCAGTCAGTCCTGACGCTACTAATTTTAGAAAGTAGGGAAAACCAAATTACTGCACCAAAACATCAAAACGTGTGCACATTAAATATTCGCTGTAAAAAAATATTATATGACGTCATTGTTTTAGCTCATATTTTAATTTTGGAAATGGGATCAATGTAAAAAGAGGATTTGATGATGGTTAATTATAAAATCAAAAATGAAAAGGGGCGCCGTAGGCGCCCTGCAACCCCTATTATAAAATACTTTGTGTACATTTCAGAAAGTGTAATATTTCGTATTTATCAAACAAGGACAAGTTAGTTGGGATTTTGAAAAAGGTCGGCGCCGTAGGCACCCTAAAAAAGTGCATTTTTTATAAAATAAATAGATTTCAGCTGAAAACTTCCGTCATTTTTGACGGGTGTACGCTAGTATTTATATATTTAAGAGAGAGTTGAATGAATTGTCTCATGAATGGGACAAGGAGACACAACCATGTCTCCAAAAGACAACTCTTAAGACACTCGTTTCAATAATCTCAATCCAAACTTCTTCGTAGATGAGTCATTATTTGAACAGTGACCTGCGGCTTGGCGATTCTAATGACAGGAGGACATGGTGATAAGAGAGGTTGGAGATTTTTTTTAACAGAAAAGAGTTAAGAGAAGCGGGAGATTTGTAAGAGATTAAAAGTTTTTATCCGAGGCCTCCTACTTCTCCTACTTCTAGATCTCTACATCACATCTTCCTAACGCCCTTTATCAGTTGACACCGTCACACAATAACCTGCTCTGAACGCCGGACACAGAACCCACACCCCGGCCGGACCCCCAACAAACCCACCTTCAAACCAAAAGTTCCCGTTGACACTACCAACTCAGAGCAGCAATGTGCGTAAAATCGAATAAAACTCACACAAATTCACCTTCGTCGTGCACCAGGCAGAAATCATATAATGACGTCACGATATATTACTGTACCTTAATTCCAATAGAAAAATAGCATATTTTATTTTACTTTATTTTTTTTTAAATTTTACATGTAAGTTTTACCGGATCTTGTTAAAAACATTAAAAGACTCCGACTGTATTACAAATCCGAATCCAGGGTGAATTTCCCGATTCAAAATCTCAGGTTCTAATAACAATGTAATCTACCCAAGCAAATTTGAACGAGGCCTACTTGAAGAGGCCTTAGAACAGCAGACGTTCGAGAAAGTTTGGCAATAAAAAAAAATACCTGGCCAAATCCAGTTAGGCGCCGCTAACGATGAATTTAAAACGGCCTGCCAGTTAAGATGTGTGGCTAACGAGAACACCTGACGTGATTGTCTGTTGGTGCACAAAATTAAATCATGGGCGCACTAGGCCTCGGCCAGTCTGAAACTGGGTTCTTTAGTTTTTTAATTTACTTTTTCACACTAACGATGTAGGTTTCTTCACTTCTTTACATCCTTAAAGGTTTTTTTTTAAGCTGATAAATATAAATACATGACAGTCAGATAAAACTTATAAGAAGTGATACAAATATCAAACAATACAGGAAAAACAAACATGTTAGGGACAGCATCTGAATGCATGTTAGGGTCAGCATTTGAATACATGTTAGGGTCAGCATCTGAATGCATGTTAGGGACAGCATTTGAATACACATTAGAGACAGCAACTGAATGCATGTTAGGGACAGCACCTGAATACATATTAGAGACAGCAACTGAATGCATGTTAGGGACAGCACCTGAATACATATTAGAGACAGCAACTGAATACATGTTTGAGACAGGTTCTGAAAACACGTTCGAGATAGGCCAAAAGTACATGTTCGAGACACTATAAATGCATGCAAGAGACAAGGTACAAATACATCTTCGAGACAGGGTCTAAGTACATGTTCGAAACAGGCTCAGATTTGACCTTCGAGACATGTTCTTAAAATTAGAATGACCATCGCGATAGGTGAGTTTATCCTTGGCACCGCTGGAGCCATCTCAGAAGCCGTGAGCGTCATCAAACGGATATACGCCCCCCCCCTTTCCCCGGGCCGCTGTTCTCTTCTGACACCAAGTGTTGAGATCCCCAGCGTAACCACCCGCTCTTCATAGAATGCACCCCCACCCCCAAATACACTATGCGTGATGTTATTTTCATGGCCGCTTCCTTCAGATTGCGCACAACAAATGTATCCATGACATTACCCTACGTCTGATAGAAACAGCAACCAAAGGACTGGGCCGACACAAGCTTCTTAAGAAATCCAGACACTTAACTTATACCAAAAAAAAATCCTTCCCTAATCAAAGCCTGTGACAGGTGACCTAATTCGTCATGTCAATCCAGCACTTCACGTGTCGTTTGGTCGCTTTGTAAACTCGCCTAAACCCGTCTTGAAACCCCCGTCGCAGCATGAGATCTTTCTTGTTTCGCCAAATTTTCAGTGGGGCTGCACATCTAAATTGTTCAACTAAACCGAATCTTCCTAAACCTCCCTCCCCCTAACACGCCACCTCATCCCTGACCCCCCTACTACCACGCTATATTTGGGACAGCAAATATCTCGTCCAACGACCACGACCAGTACATCGCAAAGCCCAGAGAGCCAACAGAGACATAAAACTGGTTTGGGAGAGGAATAGCTCGAGTTCCACAGTCCCACTAAGCCGAGTGGGCGTAATATAAGCGAGATGACTTAACTGTAACAAAGGTCAACGAATTAACGAATTAAATTACCCCCCCCCCTTTTTTTTTAACCTAACCTGTTTCCCCAAGTAAATCAACAGCACAAACAGAATAACGTTTGAAAATTACAATGAAAATATAAAAGCCTTATTTATGTATTTATTATTATTTTTTTAAATTAAATGCCAAAACCATTTTTTTCGGACAATTTTTGAGATTTTAGAACGGAAGTAGCGGTCATTTGAAAAAGTTGCATACGATGAGGGTTAAGTTAATCCAGTTTGCCTGTTTGAAAAGGTCCACACTGGTAAACAATCCACAGATTGTTGGCTGCAGATGAACAGCGTATTTTAATGCTGACTTGACTCGGTCATTCATTGCTATCTGAAACTATTTAGGTCAAACGCACCAGGTATTTTGAAGTATAAAAGTGCTCCGAAAAATAGATTGAAATTGGATTTTTAGTCTTTAGATGTTTTTTGTTGTTTTGTGTGAGGGTACGGGGAGACTGAGAGGGGTACGGACACAACACAGGTTGGAATGCGTCTACAAACATACATCAGGTACGCAGACTCTTTTATGGGTGAGATGAAATGTAATTCTAAATGCGTGTTTGGCTCCCCTAGCCCCTCCCCCCCCCCAAAAAAAAACGTTTTTCCCTTTTCCCTCTCTCCCCTCCCACTTGTATAAGTTTCTGCTAGACTTTATAAGTCAAAATGTCGTCCCGTGCTTGTAGGCTGTCGTTACAAACACTGTAACATAATAACACTGTAACATAATCCACTTGTTAATAGTACACTCATCGGATACCTGTACTCCCCGCTGTCATATAAATGTTATGTTTGGTACAGAGATTAGATCCAATATTTCATGAGATAAATGGTTTTTTGGATAGAAAACTAACAGTCCCAAATCACCATATATATCGTATCATTAAACTGAACGCTACATGTGTTTAAAAACCCACAATTTCCCGCACTTGCCGTAATGCCATCCTTCACCACTTTGGAGTAGCACCACAAAAACCCTTTTCCCTATGCAGAACAACATCAACTGTTTTAGAAAGTCTTAAGTTGATATAATAACAAACAGTCCGATTGCACTGCCAATGACGATGAGGAAATGTAAGATACAAAAGTAGTCGTTAGAAACAAAGAATCGACAGGCGTGTTTCAATGATGTCATCGTCATTGTCAGGGGTCTGATTAGGTGTTCGTTGGAAACAATGACAACGACCGTCGCAGCTCAAAAGACACGCCGCGTTGTGTAATCGCGCCTGCACTAGTATCGATTTCAGATATAAAATTGTAGTGATGCTCTGTCAACAGTCGACTTATTTTTTAAAGTAATTCTCTGATCGATACCAAGGGTTTGCAGAATGGTGCACTGCAAATATGAGCGAAATATGACTGTAGCCGTGTCAAGGCCACGGGCCTAGAGTTGTTTATTAGACAAAGGGAGATACGTTTATTACAGGGGTGTAAGGTGGCTATTGGACACTGGAGTAGAGGTGTTTATTACATGGGTTGAGATGGGGTTTTTTTAACACTGCCGTAGATGTATTTATGATATCGGAATGGGCCAGAACATGTCCAGAGATTTAATAAAGTCACAACCCAGCACAGATGTGGACTTCAAACGTATTCAACGTAACGGGTTTAACATAAACAGTAAGGTTATGTGAGGTCACGTTTTCGTTTGTGTAACTGGAGTTTAAGGATATCGACTACGCCGTAATAAAGTAATCGGAAAACGTCAATGAACCATGTCTGATAACTCACAGTGTTGTTGGTCTAACTCTAAACTAGAATGAATACCGAAGGGTGTCTTTAAGAAAAGGGAGAAAAACAAATCCCAGATAGGAAGAGTGTAGAGGGGGTGGGGGTGGCTAAAGCTCGTGTACTCGCTCAGAACATATAACAACATATAACAACATATAACAAAGAATTTTCTCACCCACTTCCAGGCCCCCACCCCAACAACAACACCATTTCTTTAACAGCATATGGATTTTCTGAATCATTAAAATAATTCATGAAAAATTTCAAGTTTTTAACATTAAACCTGATTCATCTGCAAACTTTAATAAAACTGAACACCACTTTTAGTTCGTTGATAACTCGATATTAAGGTATTAACGGTCGATTTAAAAATATAATTTCAAAAGGGGGTCGTGAAAATATAAGGGCCTGGGGAGGAAAGAGGGCTGTGGGCACTCTCCCCCCTCGACCTTCTTTATTAAAGTATGGATTTATACCTAAAAAGGTCATTAGATTACTTCAGCAAAATAAAACTCTCGCCAATAACAACGACGCTTTTCACGTCATAGAAAACACGTCCACGTTTATAAGCGGTGCACGAGACCTGAACACATTCACATTTATTTCACTCTATTGAACGAGATATAAATCTATAAATCTATTCCACTGGTCACTGGTGAAAACTTTTTTTTTACAATGTCGAGATTACGTCATAAATCAATGTAAACAAACATTTTTTCACCAATAAACAGCCTTGACGCTCAATGATAACAAGCGAAACAAATATCCACAGGAAAGAGATCCCATCCAACAGGATGCGGGGTCTGATCAACACGACACAGCTAGGTGGCTGTCCTACAGGGCTGTCCCGAGCCAGCCGCCACGGCCCCTCCCTCCCCCCCCCCACCTTGTGTTCGTTAGGCCCGCCGATCCATACAGGCCTGGCTAGGCCATAGCGCTCGGGCTCTGAGCCAGCGGGACAGGTAGAAGACGACGGATGAGGGGGAGGGGGGGACGTGTCGTCATTGACCAGCGGTGTCGTAACTGGAGGAACCCTGGCAGAGGCGTATCCTCGTCACGCACTGTGGGCACGGGGAAGGGAGGTGGGGGAATGGGAGCAGTGGTTGGGGAGTGGGTAGGGAACGCTCTGCTAACAATGTCGTAACAAAAGAGACACGCGTCGTCATGTGATCTCCTCTTTGTATTTTAACTCGGAACACGAATCCCATTCATCGTTTGGAAATGCGGACATCATGTCGATGTGCCCCAGAGAAAGACGGCGGCCTGAATACGAGGATGGGACGGGACAAGTGATATTAACATATAACATGACCGTAAGCTGGCCTCTTTTCTGTGACATTCATAGTGGCATCTTGGTTGCTGTTGTTTTTGTTGTTAATTGGGATGTTGTGGTTTTTGTTTACCATGTAAGGTTGTATAATCCCTTGACCCTTTCGTCTAGCAAACAGTATTTTAACTCGTCCTAGAAGACTAATTTGCACTGAGCGTTGTTGTTGTTTTTTTCACTCTTCTTTTCTATTTGAGCGTAATTGCGTAATAAAATGCAAATATTTATTGTCATCTCTCGCCACCCATGCGGTGTTCAGTGGTCTTGTATTGGCGTGAGGGCCGAACTTTAATTATCAGTAAAAAAAAATTGTTACATATTTAAATATAAAAAGCTCAACTATAAAGATGCTATAAATGTTCTTTAAAAGTTTCTTTCTAATAAAACCGAAAAACGAGACCACGTAAATTTTTTTGTTAAGACTACTTAAAGATGTCACATTTACTACCGCGTAAAATCATCGAAGCCAAATTTCAGATCTTAAAATGATTTAGATACATATTTCACTATTACGAAACTGAGGCCGAAAAGAAAAAACGTCAAATTCTCTTGACGTCATTTAAAAATATATATATTTTTAAAAATCATGACTTGATTATATATTTATTTATTGACATGATTCATGTCAATAAATAAATATATATATATATATATATATATATATATATATATATATATATATATAAAGGAGATGGGGAGGGAGGGGATAATTCAAATATACGTTTTATCACGATTACGTCAAAGTCTACAATCTCCTTGAACTTCATAGGTCATATACACATGCTGCTGACGCCCTAATCCCCGATCGACCATGTTCACTTTGGTAATATGACACCCTAAGTTAAATAGGGAAAACGAAAGATGCAGCATTAAAAAAGAAAAGACAGAAATAAGTCTCTCCCAGTCCAGCAAACACAACTCGCCCTGCCTCCCAGGAGCTCGCTATCTTAAGTTTGTGTACCCACTGCTGTGGAAGGTTGTAGTTCAGTTTTAATAACAGCTTTAACATTTTAACATTAGCCTGGACAACGTTGAGTTGGGTAGAGTAAAAGTCTTTTTTATACGTGAAACTTAACCGCGGCCATAAAGAAATGAAATAGAATTGTCTGGTGGTGGCTATCTTGCGACAGTCCTTGGATAATAGACTCGTTTGCTGAACCGGGGTGGCGCCGAGATTGTAGGGAGTCGAAGTAGGAAAATACACCCCTCATTTGTGAGGTAAATTTTCGTGGAAGGCACTTGCGGTCGAGTTCCTAGGTGCCAAGGCGGCCCCTGCAGAGTTGAACGCCCCGGGGGTGTCCCCTAGCTATTAGTTACTTGGGAGGGGGGATTGCTAGGAGAATTTCCCGGGAAGACCTATTAAGACCTAGACTCTCAGGGCTGCTAACGCCATTTCCGGGGTAGACCTATTAAGAGCTACATGCTCAGGGCTGCTAACGCCATGTCCCAGGAAGACCTATTAAGAGCTATATACTCAGGGCTGCTAACGCCATTTCCCGGGAAGACCTATTAAGAGCGATATGCTCAGGGCTGCTAACGCCGTTTCCCGGGAAGACCTATTAAGAGCTATATGCTGAGGGCTGCTAACGCCATTTCCCGAGAAGACCTATTAAGAGCGATATGCTCAGAGCTGCTAACGCCATTTCCCGGGAAGACCAATTAAGAGCGATATAGCTCAGAGCTGCTAACGCGCATTTCCCGGGAAGACCTATTAAGAGCGATAGCTCAGGGCTGCTAACGTCTTTACCCGGGAAGACCTATTAAGAGCTATATGCTAAGGGCTGCTAACGCCATTCAACATTTAGGATTGGTGACCATCCCCTTTTGCGGTTCGTTTCTTTACATTGAGAAATGAGCAACCATTGGCTGATTTACACTGAGCATTGATTGGTGGAGAATATCGTCAATTGTAGTGGAGGCCAATAAAAAAATATTTTATTTTTACAAAAGACCAATTATTTCCTAGTTCTATTGTTTTTAGAGAGTCCGGACCATTGTACCGGAAATAGAGTTTTGAATCTAAAAACAAAAATATGCGGGTGTTAAGAAGTGGCCAAAAAACTGTTGGTTTCCACGAGAAGGCCACTCTGTTTAATTACAAGCTGGATTTCAGCAGACGTCTTAAATAAGCAAAGAAACAAGGGAAATACAAAGAACACAGAAAACGAAATCAGAAATTGATCATTATTTCACTAGCAGATAAAATAAGAGACACAACTCTGTGAAATTGTGCCCGAAGAAGTGGCGGGTAGCTGATCTTGTTTTCAGATGTAACAGAAATAAACCTGATCAGTTGCGACAATCGGCAACAGCTGCACACGACCACGTATGTATAGGCCTGACAACACGTAACAGAGCAACGAACGTTCCTCAAAAAAACAGATTGACTTAAACAAATAAAACTAATAAAATACACTGGAAATTTAACTGTGGTGTAATCCAGACCACGTGTTGGTGAGGCAGACGTGAAGAACGAAGCTGCTCCCTCCCGGACACGTACACTTGTTTTCCTCCTGATGCCCAGGGGCAGGTACTCTTGTTTTCCTCCTGATGCCCAGGGGCAGGTACGCTTGTTTACCTCCTGATGGCCAGGGGCAGGTACACTTGTTTACCTCATGATGCCCAGGGGCAGGTACACACTTGTTTACCTCCTGATGCCCAGGGGCAGGTACACTTGTTTACCTCATGATGCCCAGAGACAGGTATACACTTGTTTACCTCCTGATGCCCAGAGACAGGTATATACTTGTTTATCTCATGATGCCCAGGGGCAGGTACACTGATTCCCATCCCCCTTATAAAATCTTTCTGTCGTCCTCTCCAATCACCCCCACCCCCCACACACACACACACACTCCAACGTCTCCACATCTAACATTCCTAGAGTTTCCATTATCTTTCTCTAAGTCTGCAGCTTTTAACACATGAACCGGCCTCTGTTATAGCTCAGCGCATTTCTGGTTCTTTAATGAACGTGTCTCAATGTGGCATCACCGAGCGTTGTATGGAATAAATGGGACGTTCTTAAAAAAGCATGAATTCAACCGTGACTGCTTTCAACCGCAGTCAAGTCAGCCGATTGTAGAACAGCAGTAGATAGTAGAGCACTAGTGGATAGTGGACTAGGAGGATACGTTTAGGTTTCAAAGAAACAGGCACTTTTTTTAACGATTAAAAAAATTTGAAATTTTCAATTGTAACAATGTTTGGCCGCATTCATCTATTAGTTTATTTTTTCAGAGCGGGCGTTACAAGGAACCAAAGAACCCACATGTCATCAGTCACTCCACCCCCACCCCCCCACCCCCACACACCTTGTTAATATCGCCCCTGAAATTCCGAACAATTCAACTAACGCAAACAGAAATTAACTTAAAACTTTGTAGAAACTTCGACTTGTAATTTTTTTAAAAAAAAACGTAAAGAAAACAAGTTTTTGACTATAAATCCTTTATGTACGATAGGTAACTAAAAGAATGTTCATTATAATACGCAGCGCAAGACCATCCAAAAATGCAAAATTGTAGTTGTGTCGTAAAACATTTTTAATATAATGCGCACCGATCAGGACTAGCCTATGTTTATAAAAAGTGTTGTCAATAAAATACTCACCTAATTGCGCGACAGAAAGGTTGTTCAATATAATGCGCACCCTTACACTCTATCACTAAAAATAGCATGATACATAGGAATAAATAAAATAATCTAAAAAATCAATAATTTAATTACGGTACATGCGATCGATCTGAAGTTTTGATACATTGTTTTTATTATCGGCACGAAACTGCCTGCAAAATTTCAGCTCGCTAGCTTACGAGGAAGTGGGTTGAAAGTTTTGGCGACAAGCAATCAAGGGTGCACGCAAGCAGACTTCACGAGTTAATATAAATGATTTAAAAAACAGAGCAACTTTAACTTTTGAATAGAGCAACTGTAACTTCAATATTCAAATAAAGCAACTTTAACTTTGTGAGGCTTTAGAAACGTATAAGTTTCACGTGGTGAGGTAGTAAAACAGGTTTTGTGAGGAATAAATTATACGCTGCTTGACGTGTCTGACAATTTACATTTTAGTAACTTGCAGCCACTGAAATGCTCAGCGCAAATGTACACCAAGTGCACCGAGCCTTATGTGCAAGATGCAAGACGTGTCGTCATAATTATGGAGTGTATATTCATACACAACCTGTATAACTCGTTATAAAACCTAATTGTATCCCGAGGCGGATCACGCACACTCCCTCACCTCTTCACCATTTCTGCGCCACCGAATACAACAAACCCTGTAGTTGCATTTCGATAAAAGCACTTGTCAAGTAGTTTAGCCAACTCTAGCTGGACAGTTGCCGGACATCGATAAAAGCACTTGTCAAGTAGTTCAGCCAACTCTAGCTGGACAGTTGCCGGACAGCGATAAAAGCACTTGTCAAGTAGTTCAGCCAGCTATAGCTGGACAGTTGCCGGACATCGATAAAAGCACTTTTCAAGTAGTTCAGCCAACTATAGCTGGACAGTTGCCGGACATCGCTCTTGGGATGCACGCGCTGGGAAGTTCCATGACGCAGTGTTTGTCTTCCAAATGCAATTAACACACGATAGCACCACAACTCGTGACGTCATATTCACCCCCACCCCGGCCTCCACCGGATGGGATAACACGCGATTTTATCATTAAGACTCGGCGGGAAATTGTTCTCATAATCCCGCTGATACACATGAGCCTGAGTCTATCCGTATTGTTGTTGCTGATTTGATTCAAAGCCTATTTTAATATAGGACGTAAAGCGTAGTGTTAATAAAACATGTAGAAATAAAATAGCTGGAATAAAGGTTTGATTTTATTGTAGCGCCAGAAAATCATGTAATGACAAACACACACATCACAAATTCTAAGTTCATAGGAAAAAATACAACATAATATCAAAATAATATCAATACAAATGTTGGCAGGTTGAATTTGTTGAGTGCGTAATGCCAGAGAAGAGAGAGAGAGTGAGAGAGAGAGAGAGAGAGAGAGTGAGAGAGAGAGAGAGAGAGAGAGAGAGAGAGTATAGTATATACCATATGCCTTATACCACAGAACATGTGGACAAACAAGTCTCTGTTACAAGAGAGCGTGAGATTTAACAGGACCAAAGACACAGGGGTTTCACTGAGCAATTAGAAGTGTAAACAAAATGCTTGAATAGAATTTGATATTTTTGAAAAATGAAGAATTGTACCCATGAAATGGCTTACCGTTTCGCGTCGTGAGGAAATCCAAAGTAGCCAGTCATTTTTACAATTAATAGTTCAAACAATCCAAAAGCGAAGAGAACGGAAGCACGTGTTTATTCGGCGCATCGATGGACAGATGTACGTCAAGGCTGGGTAACACAGATCAAAGTCAGGTGCTAGTGCTGGACAGCTATTGCTGGACGGCTAGTCTGGACGGCTAGTGCTTGACGGCTAGGGCTTGACGGCTAGTGCTGTACAGCAAGTGCTTGACGTCTAGTGCTGGACAGCAAGTGCTGGACGGCCAGGTCACGCTAATCCTCGTTCACTGCAAAGATGCGCCATATCTGTCAGTAAGACATGCACAGCGGCAAGAGATATCGACTTCCTGCCCTAGATGTTTCAACAACCACGTGACACATGACGGCACGGATTCCCATCCCATGCTGGGAGAAGCTATTGTCACTATTGTATCACCAAACAAAACAGTGTCCCCCAGTCTATGGCGGCGGACCGGAAGGTTGGTTTAGTTTCTGCCTGACAGTCGGTCGTCAAAATATCACCGTCACAGTGCTGGCTTCCGCGTGCATCCAAGTGTGTGATCTATGACTAGATGTGTCGTTACAAGTGTGTGATTTATGAACTGGTGTGTCGTTACAAGTGTGTGATTTATGAACTGGTGTGTCTTCACAAGTCAAGTCAGATCTATGACCTTATGTGTCGTTACAAGTTACAACTCATGTGTAATGTGTGGCTTCATGTGTCGTTACAATATTATTCCTTGATGAGTAAAGAATATGAGAGTAGGCGGGGGAAAAAAACTAGTTTTAAAAGCTTGAAAATGGAAGGAACATTATTGTAACCTAAACGGCTGACCTAGGTTTCTTTCTTTGTTTGTTTTTAATTATTTCTTTCATGTTTGTTTGTTTAAAAAGCCAAATTGTTTCCACTTTCTGAATGAATTAAAGTCATTTTGCTTGAAATGAGATTTTGAAATTAAATAATTGCAGTGTTTTAATTAAGAGGGAAAACAGGGAGTCAATGAAATGTGGCAGTTTCAAATCATATTACAGATCAATCGATGTATTGTCTTTTTCCCATTTATGAATTCAAGTTTAGACACTTTAATGTGATTTTAACCCAAAATGTTTGTCTAATAATTCATGATATCAATGATATGGCTGCACATTGATGTTGAGAACGCCCATAAAATTTGAAGTATCTGAAAAAGTATAGTGGAACAGCGGAAAATTTTTACGTTCCTTACCCAACAGAAAAGATGATATTTCTCTAAACAGAGCACGGGTGTTAGGGCATTTCTGGTCAGCCTAGAGCTCTTGTCTAGATATAAACTACACTGACCATCACAAACTACACTGTACATCAAGAACTACACTGACCATCAGGATCTACACTGACCACCACAAACTAAACTGACCACCACAAACTAAACTGACCACCACAACTACACTGACCATCACACATTCAAACAGTTACGTTACGATATCCACCAAAATATTCACGTCTGTTCCTCACTTGACGACCAATTAATTCATTGTCAACTTTCTGAGCACATTTTTTCTGAAATGTTATATTTCCCCAACGGCACAAAAATCCCTGGCCACATTGGAATGTAGCCAGGATGACGTGTTACTACATGGGGTAACGTCAACGCGGTATCGAATTGGTGGAATCGATACTTTTCATGTCTCGTATCGGTAAAGAATTACTCATGGTTTTGTATACAAAGTTTTAGGTGGTGATATCGATCGATCAAAGTAACGAGTATCCGATTTCCATTAAAACCAGTAATTTACAAGCCCTTGTTATCATCCATTGGGCGTGGTCCAAATATCGATACTGCATTAAAAAACCTTAGATATTTTGAAGATATCAACTTAAGTTAGTTCCACGCGATTAAAATATAACCAAAAATAATTGTAGATGACAAAATGTTTATTCAGTCTTACTGAAGGAGGATAGGGGTAGGCAGGCATTACATTTGATAATGTGGAGTAAGTTGTCAAACGTTTGAGATGTGCAGGTAAATCATTTAAAAAGATTAGGCGTTGGAACACGTGGCGGGCGCGGAGTGACTTATTAAAAGTTCATCGGCTGGAGGTTAATTATTCAAAGTACACGACCCGCCCCCGCTCACCCTCCCTTAAACGACGACAGTCTGGCAGCAGTGGTCAGGTCCAGTTAGCAATTCGTTTCGCTGAGATAGAGACTCACCAGACCACCCACGCTGGTCAATCATGGACACCCGGAGGCAATCTCCGGTAATTGACTTGCGGGTATGGTCGCCACGGTTGTCATTCATCACCTTCATCAGCACCGTAATCATTGATGTCATCATCGAGCCACAAGATGAAGCGGGGTGGTGGGGAGTTTGGGTTATAATAGAAACGCCCACTCTTAATATAATTGACATTTAAATAGATTAGTATGACGCCACCGCCCATCGCTTCACCCCCAAACACATTTTCCTCACATAGTGAGAAATAGAAACTGGTATAGTTTATGTCTTTGAGTGGATTCGGGGATTTGTTTAAAGATAAGAACGGTCGATCGAAAACTAGGCGTAACTTTGATTGTGATTATATCTCTACATATTATCAAGTCTTAAAGGTGCGAATGAGGAAATTTTGGTTTAGCCGAGAACGAAGTTTGGTTGCAATTAAAAGTTTTTGAACGCACAACCAACGAATTTGTTATAAATATGTTTAAAGCATAAACAAGTAGCTCAAATAATAATTTAAAAAAAACAGTGGAATGGCTGGGGTGGGCCTTTACTGATTTCTAATAGCAGTAAATGGCAAGAGGGTTTTTATATCAACTTGAACTGTGCAAAAATAAGACAAACAAAGCTAGGAAGCCGATAGCTGCTTATGCATGAAGGTAAAAAATATGCATGACGTAACAATTGATTGGACACACCACAACTTCAAATAAACTCTCCACGTCAAATTCCTACATCTAATAACACTTGCATGAACCATAGTGAAGATCGCTGGTATGTATGTATTAGCTCAAAGTGAACTCAATAACGCCGTAACTACAAGGTAGTTCTTTTCAAGGTTATCATTTTATTGAACAATTGAGCCCAGGAAAACAAACAAAAATTCCCTTCACTCGAAACTGTAGATCAGAAGCATTTTTAAACAGCCAAACAACATTCCTTTAGGAAACAAATTTCCTTTCCAGGAATTTTCTTTTATCAGCGTACTAAAATTAAACCGACTGACGCTTTTACAAAATCCCCGTTTACTAAACTAATCCTTAACAAATATTTTTAAAAAAAAACTGTAAATAATAAAATATCACTTCCATCAAATTAAAGTTCGACCAATTTTTTGTAGAACTATTTTGCGTTGACCAATTTTTTTTTCCTCCGAAAATTCCTTATTGCACAATAATTTTTTTAAAGAAATAGACGGAGCTGAATAAAAAGCCAATGTAATGTAGAAGACAGGTACATGTGTTCGGGAGGGGGTTGGGGAGTAGAGCATAAATGCCCCTCGACTCTTCCTTGAACGACCCCCTCGAGGGCGTACCATTAAATTAAAATCACCAAGGGCGGCAAATTTCAGGACAATGACATGACGTGGAAGGATACATTATGGGTAAGTCACCAACTGATGCAGCCTCTTTCACTGAAATGGATTGATACAGACCGAGACCAAAGAACACTTTGTGAAGAGAGTAAGGAAGGGGCAGCAGACAATTACAGGCTAGGGCGCACATAGTGACTAGAGTGACTACTAAGACCGTCTTAATCCAGGATTAGTTTCGTCGGGTGGTTTGACTACTAGACAGCTTTGGAGGACCATCGGGACTAAAAGATAATATATGTGTGTTGGTTTGGGGGAGGGGGGCATTTTAGTGGGGGCGGGTGACAAGGCGTCTGATCCGTAAATTAGTCTAGTTAATTTAGGCAAATGTCGTCAATCTACGGACCGCGGGCAATATTGGGCCTCCTATTTGTTTTTGCCCATGACACGGAGTCACTGTTACTTTAACTTTGCGAGATGTCTAAGTGAAAGTTCATGGAATCCATGAAAACGGGGGTGGGTTTAAGGAATATGTTCAAAGTGGGAGGAAATTTCATTTGGTTGGTGAACGTTGGGTCTAATTTTGAATTTGTAAAAATATTTCCGAGGAAGTTCACACATTGTGGATGTAACAAAATATTCAGAGAATTATCGTTAACAGAATAGTGATCGTGTGGCGATATTTGGCTTTTATTTGATTTATTAAATCACATTATATTCGGTTAATGTTTCACTTACTATTTGCAAATTTTTTTCTTCTGATTTTACGAATGGGTCGATTTACTTTAGCCACAGAAACTGAATAGGTCGAAATTAGGAGCTAGTCCCATCACTGGAAACGATATGATTATGAACATTTTAAATGAACATCATAAAACGTACATGAAATTAAGATTTTTAAGACAGCCCATTTTCCCCAAAAGTAAACATATGAATAATTTGTTGAAAGCTTTCAATGTAATGACATTTGCCTATGACATCAACACAGCCCATGACATCAACACGTATGTGTGCCAAATGAAACATAACTCGTTTTTAGATCGCGAGCACGTATTATTATTATTTTAATTTTCTTGCCATTTTATTTACTTAACATTTTGTTTCCCACCCACAAGTATCGGTTTCTCTTAATATTTATTTCCCGTAAATTGTGTAAATTACAAATATATTTACCATATTATTACATAAACATATTTTGTTAAAACATAGAATATTAAATGAAAACATAGCTCTGTCACAACATCTAAACAGGTAACGTGTTTTTTCTTATCACTATGTGGGGGAAATACTCCATGTTTTCCGGTATCGGGGGCTGAACTACCACCTCCCCTCAGCGCAACATCACGATTATGGTTCTCTCTACCAACAGATTACACTTAATTCTGTTCAGTCACAGGATACAACGATTATCTCCGTTCAAAGATTAGGGGGACATAAATTTATGAGAAACGACCGCGAATTTCCGCCCACGACGGCTAAATATAAACTTTTCTGGGATTCTGATCGAGTGACGCGGTTGCCTGGGTAACGCAGCAGCACGGCGCGGCACGAAGAGTGCGCCGGTAAAGAATGATAACTCTCGGCTGATAAGTCAGGGTTGGGGCTACAAAGATAACCACCAGTTGAGCTAAGGTGGGGAAGGGGGGGGGGATTTGTTGAAACGATTTATTTTTAGGAGCAGTCCTCGCTTCGTGGGATTCAGCCCTTGAGCTCCGGAATCCTGCGAGTGTACAAAGAGCCTCCATATGTAAGGAATCCTGCGAGTGTACAAAGAGCCTCCATATGTAAGGAATCCTGCGAGTGTACAAAGATCCTCCATATGTAAGGATTCCGCGAGTGTACAAAGAGCCTCCATATGTAAGGAATCCTGCGAGTGTACGAAGAGCCTCCATATGTAAGGAATCCTGCGAGTGTACAAAGAGCCTCCATATGTAAGGAATCCTGCGAGTGTACAAAGAGCCTCCATATGTAAAAAGTTAGCTTCCAGGACCAGACTAAATAATTTAGCGCAAAGATAAGTCTCGTAAAAACCGGAAAGGCAATAACCAGCGTGTTTCAATAATTTGAAGTATGTGGGGTGTGGGGGGTGCGGGAGGGGGGACAATCTTTCTCTTAACTTAAGAACGTTTGCATTCATGAATTTTGAGGTGAAAATCAGTTGACTTCAAGTTCTTTGACATCTTTGGTTTTAATACAGTGTGAAGGTCTTCTAATGCGTCTCAACGGGTTTAATTGTTTGTTACGGTTATAAATCACGATTCTCATTTTCAAGCATTGCGCAATACTATTAAAATGAATGTATATAAAATGTAGACTATTCAAAACACCGATCATCAAACTCGTCAAACCTGCAACAGCTGAAGTCATTAGCATCGCCCCGAGCTGAATCTTATGTTGCTAAAAGTAATACCACTGTGACTTAGGACAAAAATTTTGCACACCAGCAACCGCGCACTTGAAAGCGAAGTTCGGAGATCTTTTATAAGCCTTTAACAAGAAAGGACAAGCGCTGATCACACAGGACATGATCTAGATAAGCAGCGGAGATGGGTTCTCGCTATTAATGCGGCGTGTGCAGCGATAAATGAATGCCGTTGAAGTTTTCAACGCTGGTGCTTGACTGGAGTCGCAGTGTTTCTCAGTGTGGCGTGAATGTGGGTCAAATCGCCCCGTTACAGCCGTCAAAGTGTCCTCTTAATGAGAGGGTTCTCAATGCATGAAACAATTAAGGATGTCATCATTATAACTTAGATTTCTCAGTTACGCAATGCAGTCTGTCTTTGTGACTGATACACCAGTGATTCTCAAAAAAAGCATTAACGGAACATTTAAAAACAACAATATTGCTTTAAAAATAATCTAATATCTATTCTAAGTTCGTTATGTTAAGCAAATTGGAAGGAAGTGGAAATCTATATAGGAAAATCATGACACTCTTTCAGAAAAATGGAACAATTTTTTTTTACTCTAATGGGCTTTTTAAAAAAGTTATTCATCACGTAAAAGTCTTTCCAACGTTAATCAATAAAATGCTATCAATGCCGATTGAATTATGCACTTAATGGTATTTTTTTGTGAAAAATGAATGTGGGGTGTAATTGTATCTTAGATAGGTTTACACTTTACAACAGTTCTGATGAAATGGAGATACGATTTAATAAACAATAATAAACAGTTTATGGTAATGATTAAAGGAAACCGGGTCAAGATATTTATGTTAAAGCCCGGTTTTTTGTTTGTTTGTTTGTTTTTATGGGGTGGGGGGGGGGTTGGGGAGGAGGCACCGCTGCCTGTTCCGATTTAATAAACTTTACAATTGAGTTGTTTTTTGTTGTTTTTTTAAAATTTTTGTCCATTCGCTTTTTAAACTCGTCAGTTTTTTTGCATTATTTCCCCCTCAATTGCTATTTTTCTCACTTGATTGTCTCCTGAAGTGGTTGGTCTCCTGCGCTAATGTGATGGTGTAAAACCATAGCGTCAGCCTCGTTTCGTGAAGGGGGGAAACCTGAACAACGATAAAATACTTCAATGTCGATATATTACACCGTTACCACTGTTGGTATTACAAGAATGGTTCATGTGTGATATTACACCGTTACCACTGTTGGTATTACAAGAATGGTTCATGTGTGATATTACACCGTTACCACTGTTGGTATTACAAGAATGGTTCATGTGTGATATTACACCGTTACCACTGTTGGTATTACAAGAATGGTTCATGTGTGATATTACACCGTTACCACTGTTGGTATTACAAGAATGGTTCATGTGTGATATTACACCGTTACCACTGTTGGTATTACAAGAATGGTTCATGTGTGATATTACACCGTTACCACTGTTGGTATTACAAGAATGGTTCATGTGTGATATTACACCGTACCACTGTTGGTATTACAGAATGGTAAGGTAACATCTCCGCTTGAAAGAAATAATAATAAATTGTCAAAAAATCAACACGAACAGAAAACCCAACAGTTCTGTCAATAGTTGTCTGCATGGCCAGTAGCACGTTACTGTAGTATGCCCGGTCAAGTGCCATGACCGGATTTAGAGAACTTTGGAGACCGATTGCCGGACGTTAGGCGGAAATGCACTGAGGTGCGTGGTGGAACGTTTCCACTGAGTTTTTGATAAGCTGCATGGGCGCACGATGTCTCACGGGTATTAATACAAACACTTGGGCCCCTCTGTATGGAGTCAACTGTACAGATCATTTACCAAAACGTGGGACCCTCTGTATGGAGTTAACTGTACAGATCATTTACCAAAACTTGGGACCCTCTGTATGGGGGTAATATAAAAACCATTTAGAAATATTGGGATCCTAATTTTGGGGTCTAATGTACAAAGCATTTAAGGGCATTCATGGGAAGGAAAGAAAACACTTCAATTTAGCTCTTTACAGCAAGCCCATCCCTAGGCACCCCACACCAATGCCCAATTTTCAATTTTAAAAAAAAATAAATTGCATGACCCTAGAGGATTTGGGCACCTCCTTGAAAGTTTGTCTGAAACTAGAAAGATGGCTTCCACCGGAAGTTAAAGGGTGTTCTATGCTAGGTAAGACGCTTCCGGTTGTTAAAATGTCAGGATTTCATGACGGAAGCAAACAGATGGCCAGAGATCAACAGCACCACATTTTTAGTGTTGAAATCTTCCAGGCTTTTGCTTATCACGTTTATTAATACCATTTTCTCCCATTTACTTTTACCAATTAACAGCTGGGAAGTTTTATCGTCGATACGACTGGATTTGTAGTATGTCACTTATTTGTTATTCACAATTCAGTAATAGTGTAAAAGATGACCTCAGCTCATATCTCGGATGGTGGGGAAGAAGGGGTTCATTAGATTCCATCACAAGACATTTGAGCAGTTATGAAACATCTTTTTTTTTACAAAGAACAGCTAGACGTTAAATGAAAGGGATAAAACAACAACAAATTAACATGAGGTCACAGCAGTGGTGGGTAAATTTGTCAGGGGGAGAGCCACATTAGTATGAAATGAAAAATCAAGGGGAGGCACCTAAACATAATTCACACTAACTTCGCTCTAGTACAAACATCCACCTTAAACATAAATGTATGGCTTTTACTTTCACTTTCCACGGACTGCATATAACTCAGCATTGAGACAAGGTATTGAGTGACGAAGTGCATTATTAAAACGCAACAGTATAGTGTAGCATGCATATTGCAATGAATGTTTAAATGGGGAGCGGGGAGATAGAGTGACAAATAGTTAGATACAGCTTACAGACAGACGGAGAGAGAGACATACACTTTACACACACAAAAACTACGTAATCGGTTCTCTGATGATACAAAGGGGAAGCGAGCCTCGTAGATCGAACAAATAGCGATTTGTCTCCCTTAGAAGTCCAACTTCTCAGTAGATTGTTTATTCCAGGCACAACGATAACAGCATGGGCTAGTAAACAAGCTTGGGGCCAAATACAAGGCAGTAGTTGTTTGTTCGTTCGTTTTTGTTAATTTAAATATAAACTCTCTCATATTTCAAACAAATGGAGGAGATACGCCCTTGATTATTGTATTAGCTTGTTTCAACTCCGACAAAATAGTGTTAGATAGAAAGGTCTTCGTTGATTTTGGGGTTATTTTTATTTTCAAATGAAAATTAAATATGCAAATGGGCATCCTCTATCATTTGCATCCACGATCCAGTCTTCAAAGTGGATAATAAGGCTAAAATTATATTGGTGGCAGGAACGGATTAAGGCTTAGGGCAACATTTTTTTAAATAAACTTATATATTTCATGCCATGCCAGGTCGGATCACGTCTAAAAGAGACAAGTAGAATGTCACAGTTGGAAATATAAATGACGAGGTTCCATATAAAAATGAAAGGGTTTTGAGCTATAGTCTGAGATATAAATGACTAGGTTACATACAATGAAATGTTTTTGAGCTGACTCATTTAAACCTTTCAAGCTTTGTGAATTACATGACAATTTTCAGTTTTTGAGATGTATACCTTTTAAAGACAAAATCCCCCCCAGCACTTATCTGTAAGTACGAAATCCGTAAATAAGTACTCTATAAGTAATTTGTGAATTACAGTGTGTAAGTAAACAATATATATATGTAAGTAGTCCGTAAGACCAATATTATACTGTACAATTATTATACCTATTATACTGTAGGCGTCTGTGATCAATCTTCGGTGTGTGTGGGGGGGGGTAAAGGGGCACTTTGCTAATGATCCAAAAAGAAGCTACAGTAACAACAAGACACTCCAAAGAGAAGTAACAGTAACAACAAGACACTCCAAAGAGAAGTTACAGTAACAACAAGACACTGCAAAGAGAAGTTACAGTAACAACAAGACACTCCAAAGAGAAGTTACAGTAACAACAAGACACTCCAAAGAGAAGTTACAGTAACAACAAGACACTGCAAAGAGAAGTTACAGTAACAACAAGACACTCCAAAGAGAAGTTACAGTAACAAGACACTCCAAAGACAAGTTACAGTAACAACAAGACACTCCAAAGAGAAGTTACAGTAACAACAAGACACTCCAAAGAGAAGTTACAGTAACAACAAGACACTCCAAAGAGAAGTTACAGTAACAACAAGACACTCCAAAGAGAAGTTACAGTAACAACAAGACACTCCAAAGAGAAGTTACAGTAACAACAAGACACTCCAAAGAGAAGTTACAGTAACAACAAGACACTCCAAAGAGAAGTTACAGTAACAACAAGACACTCCAAAGAGAAGTTACAGTAACAACAAGACACTGCAAAGAGAAGTTACAGTAACAACAAGACACTCCAAAGAGAAGTTACAGTAACAACAAGACACTCCAAAGAGAAGTTACAGTAACAACAAGACACTGCAAAGAGAAGTTACAGTAACAACAAGACACTCCAAAGAGAAGTTACAGTAACAAGACACTCCAAAGACAAGTTACAGTAACAACAAGACACTCCAAAGAGAAGAGAAACAATGAAATATGTAGCATATATGTAAGAGTTAATGTATATGGTCTATATAACCTACCACATTTGCAATATAACAGACATATTTATATAAAAAGGGTTTTATGTGATAGAAGTGTTATACAGTATAGAAGAATCATGTATCATAGAAATTATATATGTTACAGCAGAAGTGTTATATTACTTATATATAAAATAAGTGTTTTATATTATTTGAAACACTTTAGAAGGTTCTAATAGATGGATCCCACGTATCTAAAAGTGACAGAAAAACAATAATTTTTGTTTGTTTTGGCTTACCAGGTCGTTGGTTACTTGTGGAACACATGACGTCATCACCTAATTAACAGAAGAAAGAAACATAATTCATTAATGAGAGCCGCAGT
Source organism: Ampullaceana balthica (assembly GCA_944989445.1). Classification (NCBI taxonomy): domain Eukaryota; kingdom Metazoa; phylum Mollusca; class Gastropoda; family Lymnaeidae; genus Ampullaceana; species Ampullaceana balthica. The sequence continues at coordinate 528,290 of CALYLW010000700.1, read as the reverse complement.
CTGTAGAGATTATTGGGTGAACAAGGGAGACAAACAAATAATAATGATAATAATAATTACACAAATAAGTCATTTGGGCAAGGGCTTAAAATGTCAATGTTTGGGGGAAATCCGTAATCTTAAAGACAATATTCATGAGCGTTGATGTGTTAATGTCGCTATAATTGTGAGATACTATCCTTTATTATGGAGATACATTGACAGTTTACGTGTGTGTGAGACTGTAAGAGAGAGTGAGAGAGAGAAAGAGATAGAGATAGAGAGAGAGAGAGAGAGAGAGAGAGAGAGAGAGAGAGAGAGAGAGAGAGAGGGGGGAGAGAAAGAGAGAAGGGATGGAGAGAGAGGGAAAGCGAGAGAGAGGGGGACGAGTGAGAGAGAGTGAAAGAGTGAGAGAGAGGGAGTGAGAGTCAAAGAGAGAGTGAAAGATAGAAAGAAAGTGAAAAAGAGAGGGGGGGAGAGAAAGAGAGAGATTGAGAGAGAGAGAGAGAGAGAGAGAGAGAGAGAGAGAGAGAGAGAGTGAGAGAGAGGAGAGAGAGAGTATGAAAAATAGAAGCAGATTTAGAGAGAGTGTGTTGCTTTGGGGTGGAATGCGAGAAGGGTTATAAGGACCAGGCTGGTTTACTAATAGTGAAATGCTGCCCTGTTAGTTTGTGATGGTCAGTTTAGTTCGTGATGGTCAGTTGTGAAATGCTGCCCTGTTGGCTAGTTGTGAAATGCTGCCCTGTTGGCTAATAGTGAAATGCTGCCCTGTTGGCTAATAGTGAAATGCTGCCCTGTTGGCTAATAGTGAAATGATGCCCTGTTGGCTAATTGTAAAATGATGCCCTGTTGGCTAATAGTGAAATAATGCCCTGTTGGCTAGTTGTGAAATGATGCCCTGTTGGCTAATTGTGAAATGATGCCCTGTTGGCTAGTTGTGAAATGCTGCCCTGTTGGCTAATTGTGAAATGATGCCCTGTTGGCTAGTTGTGAAATGCTGCCCTGTTGGCTAGTTGTGAAATGCTGCAATGTTGGCTAATAGTGAAATGCTGCCCTGTTGGCTAATTGTGAAATACTGATGTAACCTAGTTCCCTAATTGTGTCAATCAACAATCTGTCAACGACCGCGCCCCCGGCTTCAACTTGTGTGTCATTGTGACACAGCGTACAGGCCTGGTCGTTCTCCAAAGATAAGTAGTCGGTAGAGCAGGGGGGGGCGCCCTCTTGTAATGACGTCATATGAATGGTCTGATTACGTTTTGTGTAGTAAAAAATATAACGGTCGAGATATTCAGTGTGAATAAATGTGTTTCAGAGAGTCGGGGAGGGAGGGAGTGAGAGAGTCGGGGAGGGAGGGTCAGAGAGTCGGGGAGGGAGAGAGTCAGAGAGTCGGGGAGGGAGGGAGTCAGAGAGTCGGGGAGGGAGGGAGTCAGAGAGTCGGGGAGGGAGGGAGTCAGAGAGTCGGGGAGGGAGGGAGTCAGAGAGTCGGGGAGGGAGGGAGTGAGAGAGTCGGGGAGGGAGGGAGTCAAAGAGTCGGGGAGGGAGGGAGTGAGAGAGTCGGGGAGGGAGGGAGTCAGAGAGTCGGGGAGGGAGGGAGTGAGAGAGTCGGGGAGGGAGGGAGTCAGAGAGTCGGGGAGGGAGGGAGTGAGAGAGTCGGGGAGGGAGGGAGTCAGAGAGTCGGGGAGGGAGGGAGTCAGAGAGTCGGGGAGGGAGGGAGTGAGAGAGTCGGAGAGGGAGGGAGTCAGAGAGTCGGGGAGGGAGGGAGTGAGAGAGTCGGGGAGGGAGGGAGTCAGAGAGTCGGGGAGGGAGGGAGTCAGAGAGTCGGGGAGGGAGGGAGTCAGAGAGTCGGGGAGGGAGGGAGTCAGAGAGTCGGGGAGGGAGGGAGTGAGAGAGTCGGGGAGGGAGGGAGTCAGAGAGTCGGGGAGGGAGGGAGTCAGAGAGTCGGGGAGGGAGGGAGTCAGAGAGTCGGGGAGGGAGGGAGTCAGAGAGTCGGGGAGGGAGGGAGTCAGAGAGTCGGGGAGGGAGGGAGTCAGAGAGTCGGGGAGGGAGGGAGTCAGAGAGTCGGGGAGGGAGGGAGTCAGAGAGTCGGGGAGGGAGGGAGTGAGAGAGTCGTGGAGGGAGGGAGTCAGAGAGTCGGGGAGGGAGGGAGTCAGAGAGTCGGGGAGGGAGGGAGTGAGAGAGTCGGGGAGGGAGGGAGTCAGAGAGTCGGGGAGGGAGGGAGTCAGAGAGTCGGGGAGGGAGGGAGTGAGAGAGTCGGGGAGGGAGGGAGTCAGAGAGTCAGGGAGGGAGGGAGTGAGAGAGTCGGGGAGGGAGGGAGTGAGAGAGTCGGGGAGGGAGGGAGTGAGAGAGTCGGGGAGGGAGGGAGTGAGAGAGTCGGGGAGGGAGGGAGTCAGAGAGTCGGGGAGGGAGGGAGTGAGAGAGTCGGGGAGGGAGAGAGTCAGAGAGTCGGGGAGGGAGAGAGTCAGAGTGTCGGGGAGGGAGGGAGTCAGAGAGTCGGGGAGGGAGGGAGTCAGAGAGTCGGGGAGGGAGGGAGTCAGAGAGTCGGGGAGGGAGGGAGTCAGAGAGTCGGGGAGGGAGGGAGTCAGAGAGTCGGGGAGGGAGGGAGTCAGAGATTCGGGGAGGGAGGGAGTCAGAGAGTCGGGGAGGGAGGGAGTGAGAGAGTCGGGGAGGGAGGGAGTCAGAGAGTCGGGGAGGGAGGGAGTCAGAGAGTCGGGGAGGGAGGGAGTCAGAGAGTCGGGGAGGGAGGGAGTCAGAGAGTCGGGGAGGGAGGGAGTCAGAGAGTCGGGGAGGGAAGGAGTCAGAGAGTCGGGGAGGGAGGGAGTGAGAGAGTCGGGGAGGGAGGGAGTCAGAGAGTCGGGGAGGGAGGGAGTCAGAGAGTCGGGGAGGGAGGGAGTGAGAGAGTCGGGGAGGGAGGGAGTCAGAGAGTCGGGGAGGGAGGGAGTCAGAGAGTCGGGGAGGGAGGGAGTCAGAGAGTCGGGGAGGGAGGGAGTCAGAGAGTCGGGGAGGGAGGGAGTCAGAGAGTCGGGGAGGGAGGGAGTCAGAGAGTCGGGGAGGGAGGGAGTCAGAGAGAAAGAGAGAGAGAGAAGGGAGAGAGAGGATCAGAGAGAGAGAGAGAAAGAGGATAGAGAGAGGCTGAGAGAGATGGTCAATTGTTTGATCAAATGAGATATTGTGTACGAAGACGTGTGAACATTACAAGTATCTCTGACAACACCTGAGAACGGTATAGCCTACTAAATGTTGATGGAGTCATTCACTTCTAATATACGTTTTTAAAAAATAATTAATTAATGTTCGATCTTTGTCTGGCTACATGAATATAATGTACAGGCCTGAACTATAAACGCCGGAATTAAACGTAGAAGCATACGATAGGGGATGATTGTCTTGTAAAAGTTTCTATTTTGGGGCGGTTCAACTCAAAGAAGGAGAAGAAGAAGAAATATACTCGCAAGGTGGTCGTCTTGTAAAGGTGTGTGTTTTGGGGGTGGTTCAACTCAATCAAGGAGAAGAAGACATACTCGCAAGGTGGTCGTTGTAAACAGGTATATATTTTCCGCTACAACACTTCTCGGTGCGGAAGAGGAAAATACATTATCGCCACGTGATCGCGCAAGTCGAGTTATTGTTATTTTGGTAAAGGAGTAGTATATATATACCTTACAAACTACCTGCGGCTGATGTTTCTTGCCATAACAGACAAGCTGGAATACCAGAAAAAACATAGAATATTGCTGAATCGGATATTACAGAAGCTATTTTTTTTCAAACGGCTGCTGCACTGTTTGTGTTTCGTTCCTTGTACAGACACAATTGCAACTTTTTGATATTTGGTTTCCGTTTTCAATGGTAAAGTTTATAGAGTATAGGATGTAGTGTAAAGTATTATATGTCAAGAGAATGACGCGGTTCGCGATGCATCCCAACTCAGGACCGGTGCGACACAAGACTGCGCACTAGCACCAAGGATATCAGAGCGATACACGATAGCGGTACAGCACCAAGGATATCAGAGCGACACAAGACATCGCACCAGCACCAAGGATATCAGAGCGACACAAGACATCGCACCAGCACCAAAGATATCAGAGCGACACAAGACATCGCACCAGCACCAAGGATATCAAAGCGACACAAGACATCGCACCAGCACCAATGATATCAGAGCGACACAAGACATCGCACCAGCACCAAGGATATCAGAGCGACACAAGACATCGCACCAGCACCAAGGATATCAGAGCGACACAAGACATCGCACCAGCACCAAGGATATCAGAGCGACACAAGACATCGCACCAGCACCAAGGATATCAGAGCGACACAAGACATCGCACCAGCACCAAGGATATCAGAGCGACACAAGACATCGCACCAGCACCAAGGATATCAGAGCGACACAAGACATCGCACCAACACCAAGGATATCAGAGCGACACAAGACATCGCACCAACACCAAGGATATCAGAGCGACACAAGACATCGCACCAACACCAAGGATATCAGAGCGACACAAGACATCGCACCAGCACCAAGGATATCAGAGCGACACAAGACATCGCACCAGCACCAAAAATATCAGAGCGACACAAGACATCGCACCAACACCAAGGATATCAGAGCGACACAAGACATCGCACCAACACCAAGGATATCAGAGCGACACAAGACATCGCACCAGCACCAAGGATATCAGAGCGACACAAGACATCGCACCAACACCAAGGATATCAGAGCGACACAAGGCATCGCACCAGCACAAAGGATATCAGAGCGACACAAGACATCGCACCAGCACAAAGGATATCGGAATCAACCTATTTACATGCCTTTGTTCAATTTGTTGGGCGTTGAATGGAGATGGAGTGTACATCCTGATCAAATCTGATGGTAGGTTTCGTGCGTACAACCGACCTGAAACAAGTGCAACATTAGTTGCTTACTGACGATGCCACCTAAATGCTTCAGCGGAAGAACGAACCCCAGCTATTGGTTAATTGTTTCTAGCACGCGTGTTAAGTAAGTTTTAAGATTAACTGGCGGACCTTTGGTAAACAGAAAACTATCCCCTTCAAACGTATCTACAGTTGACCTAATTAACAGCAGTGGGTCTCAGTAAGTTATGGTGACTACTCATCCTCCGTGGCCGTCGAGGTGAACACAAAGATCGCAAGTGATAGCATAGCGACTCTGGGTTAATAGGACCGATGGATGGGGAATATTGTATCTCCTAAACCCCAGAAATCACATTATAATAAATGAATCTGTGAGACGCGTTAGCACTTAGCAAGGGAACTTCTTATACAGCCAACATGTAAGAAGCAACTCAAGGTAAACATATCAACTCAAGGTGAGTATAACTATACAAACAAACTAAACATGCACTTTCTAAAACCGATTTCACGTAATTAAACCCACATCAGTGTAAAGAAACCCATTTCAAAGTAAAAAGGAGCAAACCCATACCAACATAGAACATATATATTAAAACATATAAAACACACTGATTTTCTATATCTCTGTCTGAATCCCTGCCACATATTGTTCTCGTTAGTTGTTAATGCTCCAATGAAAATTATTACCAATAAACACTGAACTTGGTTTGATGTGACGTTGTCTCTTCGGGTATCATGTTCAAATCACTTCAACTAACAACTGCATGCTCGGTCAGGTCATTGGTCACATATATTAAATCACCACCAATAACAACTGCATGACTCAGTCAGATCATATGTCACATATATCAATTCAGTACCAATAACAAGTCCCGACTCAGTCAGGTCATACGTCACAGGCATCAAATCCCCCCCCCTTTTTTTTTCCCCGCAATAAAAAAGGGCCAACATGGTTTCTTCATCATAAAAAACCTGAGTGACCACACACAAAAATGAAAACATTATTACAGTATGGAATCAAATGTCAAAGGCAACCACTGACGACTACCGTCTAGCATGTCACAGTCAACCATTGACAACCACTGTCAGCATGTCACAGACAACCATGAACTCACGTGTATCTTGACATCCCCGTTGTCCCTCTCAGGGGAATGCTGGTCCTGGAGACAACCCGAGCACAACTTTGAGATATCCTTCATGGCCGCGGGTCTCTCTGACCAACAGCTAAAACAACATCGCGTTCCGAGGGGGCTTGAACCCTCGCTACATTCACCGCCTCATGACCAGATTGTTAAAGCACACACCCGTAAAAGCCCAAGTCAGGAATTATTAAGTGCCTGCAATACGTCTTTCCTGGTTGCACCATAACTTTAAACGAATATTGGATTTTACCGAAAGCACTAGAAGCACCGAGAACTGGTATAAACTCTGTGGTCTAATAATAAGTGATTGATAACGACAGGCGCACGTTGCATATAGCGCAGCACATAATCGCTACAGGTCCGCGCTAATGAACGCGCTTAATTGCCTAACAAAAAATCTGCTATTTCGGCAGGGCTTCTGGGTACAGGATTAAATTTTGTGTTGACACCGCAGAAGCTATGAGTTATTTTGGGCTGATCAAGAAGGTGTACAAAGCCGAAGTAAATTTTCAGTCATGTGTATATTTTTTCGTCCGGATAAGGACACGAAAGGTTTTCGGTGTAACAAGGATGCATGAAACCAAAGTTTCCAAAGTAACCCACAATTTTGTAGCATGAATAAATCGGATGGCGTTAAATATTGGCTAAAATCAAATAAAATTTAACTAGTCATAAATTTATAAAGAACGGAAAAGAATGACACTGGAAAAACATTCAAAAGTTAAGAAAGACTCCTAATCTTTCGCATTCAATTTCTTACGCATCGGGTTAACAAATTTTATTTGAACTTTAGTGTCTAATTTTTACTTGAAATTTTACAATCGTGTGGAGTGAAGAGATTATTTGATGACTCAGAAGAAATGTATATTAAAAAAAAATTTAATTTAAAAGGGCAAACGTGATAAACAAAACGCAGTGTAAACAACTCCCAAGAAACATTTCGTAATGTCGGAGACATTTTAAAAGTTAACATACACAAGTCCAATGAATGCACATCCGGGTCATAACGGCTCACGTCATATAAAAGGTTATTGTTTAACGGAATCCATATACTCCTTCGAAAATCACACATAAACAACAGGTCTCCATTAAGCCACCAAAAAAAATAAGGACGCAGATTACCGAAACAAAAAGGTTTTGATTAACTTTTTAAAACGAAACGAGCTCCGATGAGCCCCTCCCTGTCCCATCAGTCGGAAGTTGTTGCGGGGGCTGGAGGTGCCGAGAGGTTGTAGTCTAACAGGGAGTGGGGGGGGGTGCCTAGCCCGGGGAGTCAAAGTGATGTAAAGCTGCATTGGAATCGTATGAGTTCTGATTACGGGAATCGGGGTCAGGGGCTAAAAATAGATTTGTGCGTGCATCGCACTGCAGCCGCCCATGAGGATGTCACGTGGTTTTAGAATCCTCCCAGTGTGCGTTGGGGGTGGGGTCGAATAAGGTGTGATGTTGGAAATGGAGGTGTTGTGGGGTGGAGTTCAGAGCCGTTACTGTAAAACTAGGGTGGGGGGTGGGGGAGGTTTTCGTTAAGAACGATTTTACACCTGCATGGATTCAGCAACTACGGGAATTCTCGTACATTTCTGTTTTTTTAAGGTATAATAGTTTTTTGGTCTATTTAAGCTCTTCCGGATACCGGAAATCCACCTTTAACGACCATCACGAATATAATACGAGCATGTTGAATAGTTTCCCAACGTGTAATCTTAACATTTGGCTGTATTGACTGGAGATCATCATACACAGAGAGAACATTAACTTACATTCAGTTGAGTTTACTGGAGATCAGCATACACAGAGAGAACATTAACTTACATTCAGTTGTATTTACTGGAGATCATCATACACAGAGAGAACATTAACTTACATTCAGTTGTATTTACTGGAGATCATCACACACAGAGAGAACATTAACTTACATTCAATTGTGTTTACTGGAAATCAGCATACACAGAGAGAACATTAACTTACATTCAATTGTGTTTACTGGAAATCAGCATACACAGAGAGAACATTAACTTACATTCAGTTGTGTTTACTGGACATTATATTACACAGCGGACAAATTAATTTTTCATTGAATCTTCATTTTTTTCTTCTTTTCTGTTGAGAACTGATTAAAATAATAATAATAATACATTTTTTAAAAAAATGTTAATACATCTCTAGCCTCTAATTCACCCATCTCGCACATGTTCAGCGCGGACTCAGGCGATCAACATAATGAACCCACCTGTCAAACAAGCGTCTCCCTCGATCCCCCCCCCCTTTTTTTTCCCACTCCTTTATGTTTGACCTAATGTTTTGGCTTTAAAATCATGTTTATATAAATTCAATAAAACAACTGCACACCCATGTTACGGTAGGTTTTAAAAAAATGGTCACAAACTGGGATATCGAGCCAGTTCTGAACATAAGGTCTCGATGACTAATTCGTGCCTTACTGGAACTATCGGAGGCGATGCGGTGTAAATTAAATGATTGACAGCGGGCCGGGTGCAAAGTTATTAGAAAATCAGGTTGATTGATTCTGGGTTGCTACATCCGGACCGACTTATTGTGTGTGGTGAGAATTATACAATATCATATCAATACATCGTACCAAAACACTGTAACATACTGTATCAGTGCACCATAACATAACAATTCACTGTTCAAAACGTTACACCGCACCATAACACTGTACTGTACCATAACACTGTAACGTAGCATGCCACTGCACCATAACACTGCACTCCATCATAGCACTGTACCATACCATAAATGCAACGTAACATACCACTGCACGATAACACTGCACTACACCATAGCACTGTACCCTACCATAACACTGTAACGTAACATACCACTGCATCATAACACTGCACTCCACCATAGCACTGTACCCTACCATAACACTGTAACGTAGCATACCACTGCACCATAACACTGCACTCCATCATAGCACTGTACCATACCATAAATGCAACGTAACATACCACTGCACGATAACACTGCACTACACCGTAGCACTGTACCCTACCATAACACTGTAACGTAACATACCACTGCACCATAACACTGCACAATTCAGAACATTAATTATAACCAAAGCCCACAAGCCAGCATCTATCAGAGAGTTGCTTCAGCTCCACGCCCACCCCACCCCCCCCTGTTCCACCGTAAAGCTAACCACGGGTCTATCTTAGGCAAACCATCACCAGATTTAAACAAGCATTGCATCCCAGGCACAGAAGCCAATGCTACAGCCGGCTATCCCCGCCCGCCACTCGCTAATTAAACGCGTCGTAAAAAGTGATGGAGTCCTAACTTCATTTGAGACCCACTCCAGGTTATCCATCTCTCCAAGGTCCTTCTCAAGACCTGTCAACCTCTAGCACCTGTTGGGGTTGCCCTAAGTAATCTTGATTTTTAAGCCAATGAAGATAACGATAAACTTTAATGTAACCTCATACAATTTTCATTTTTTGTTGTTGAAAATTTGAAGCACACTTGAATCTATGACATGAAAAGTGAAATTTACGAATATTTTTATGCTTTTTGTTTAAAATTCTAAATAACAATTTGGTATTTGTCCAGCATAAGCGATGCTAGACCCTTAGTTCTAACATTTTTTTATAGTTGTACATTTGAAGGCATTTGCCGATACGTTTACATATATTTGTGTCCATTAATAAAGCTTTAATTAATTGTTGTAACTGTTTGCATTATTTGTGTACCATTTTTATTAAAGTGTGCGCCCAGGAATAGAGGAAGAAACGTAAAAAAACCTAGAAAGGAATGGAAAAGTAATTGAGAAGAGAGGAAACAGAGGAACGAAAAGAAGAGAGATGGCCACATGTGCTTAACAAAAATGCACGATTGAAGAAGAGAAACTAAATATCATTTATTTATTTGAAACGATGAAGGCGGCCGAAAGGTTAAAATTTTAAATAAAGCTTTAAATTAACTTCTGCTTTATGTATTGCTTTATTTTAGGCTTAACACAATTTGTGCAACTTGTATTACATTTAAAAGCTTTATAGTCCTATTTTGCTTAGTTCACAGTTTTAATCAATTAAACTTTGTGTTTTTAATCAGTTAATTAAAATGGTTTTCATAGTTTTCGCTGCCCTAATATCAAGCCATAAAATGGCAAAGTGGTAACGTCATTTTATTTTTCTTGTTTTTTTTCTTTCTGTAAACGTTTATTGGACGAACCTGAACTCTAAGAAGTTGTATCTCGGAGCCGGACTTTGGATACTACAAATTACGTCAACTTTGAGTGTAAGTGAAAATATTTTCCCCTTCTGGAATGACGGTTATAAAGAATTTTAAAAGAAAATTTAACTTTAAAATAAAAATCCATGTTTTTGTTCGCCAGTTTATTTTGAATCAGTATAGAACATCTCCCCTCCAATGTTCCCTTTAAGCTACGAGGCTGCGCGGCCGCGCAGACATCTGACCAACGCCGCGCAGTAGTTTAGAATTGCCGCGCAGTAAAATTTGTAAAATATTGCACAAAAAATGGATGCTGCGCAACTTTGCACACGAGTTTGTTTACTTTGCACACGGACCAACGAACCTTAGAGGGAACATTGCTCCCCTCCCTCTCACCACAACCCCCCCCTCTCCCTGTTGATGTTTGCACTCTATGGTTTAAGTTTCGCACATAAAAAAACTACAAGTGCTCGGAATGCTGGTGTAATTGGCACACGACGTCAGTTAGAGACCAACATGTTCCAGGTGGGGGGTGATGATATCAGCACTAATGGGACACGGCGCTTACGGGCGGTTACAGCAACGTTGGGGAATATTATGGGACAATGAGATAGCACCACTACACGTGCTGGGTTAGGGTTAGGATAAGAGTTGAAGTTAGGGTTAGTGATATTGTTAGGATAAGGGTTATTGTTAGGGTAAGGGTTGCTGTTAAGGAATAGGTTGTTTGGGTACACACATTTTATATTTACTAAACTATCAAGTCTGTTAACCTGACATTACATCTTTCAGACGGCAAAGTTGATGAAAGGAGCTCATCACTTGATTATCGAACACAATCGTCATACATGTAGGAGCGCAAAACGGGTGTTGACCTGCTTCAAGAATTGAGACTGCGAGTCAAATGGAGACAATTACAAGCATGCAGATTTAAAAAAAAAGATTTCTACATTACGTGTATACCTGAAGGCCGAACAAAGATTTCTAGAGACTATGCTCTGTACACATATTATTATGCTTTGTAAAATATGTCTTAAGAATTAACTGTTACGGTGCAAATATAGATTTTCAACAATTACTTTTGTTTAGCAGAAGTGAGGCGACATATTTAAAATATGAAGTTCTTACAACCACATGCCTCTTCCCTAAAGACACATAATTGAGTATAACAAGTGAGTTGGACCCCCGCTAGCTGACCTCTTGTGTCCGAACATAGGCAAGGCTAGTTGGACTTATTAGTGTTCAAATCTGCTAAACTGCGGGTGGACACATCGCGGCATAGTCTATTAATTGACCCACTCCATCTAGATATATAGCTCATCAAAAAGAACAGTTTAAAAACGTATTTCTATATTGCCGCAAAAAAATGAATCCTTTATGGTGAACACTCTAAAAACGTGAGGGGAAAAAAAAAGGGGGGGGGGATAAAGTGATATATACAGTGTTGACTAAATTCAAAACACAACTCATGTCGGGTCGATAAAAATTTCGTTTCTTGATTTTCACCACCAAAATGCACCAAAACAAATACGATAGCTGAAAGTCCAATCACGAATAATCATTATAATCGCTATCATCATGATAACCACACGGGAAGATCAATGTAAACGATGAAGCAAAAGTCCCCATCGCAACTGACACAATCAAAAACACAATAATAATATTTTACTTCACCGATAAACTTAAGTGAAATTTGATTTAAACTTTGAAGCAGTCGAAACAATTTAAATGTATTATAATAATGCTAGTAAACCCAGGCATTATTTTCCACTTCCGTTACAGCACACGTTGTGACGTCAAAGCATCACGTGACCGAATCAGTCCAATCGGTTGAACAATAACAAAAATAAAATAAAGTTTGTGAGCACAGTGGTTGGTTCCGGTATTCTCGGAACTGCTAGTCCGTTGGTGAATGATGGTGAGTGATGGAGAATGGTGGCACCACCACATGGGGGATTGAGGGCTGGGGCAGGATTTCTCTGTTTTGTCTTTCACTTGGTTATCTAAGGGGAGTCAAATTCAGCGCCTCCCTTGCCGTGTTTACTTAAGGGTGTTGGGATAAAAGAAGAGTAGGGGAGAGGGGTTGAATGGAGAGGTCGGGGGGAGGGAGGAAAATGTAAACAGAGCTGTTTGTTGATTCCTTGTGAGACCTGGACAAGAGCGGATTAACTACAGCCGGGTACCGTGCACGAGGGAGGAGGGGTGGACGCATAAAGGGAAATAACGTCTGCAGACATTGTTGATTATTGTTTATGGGTTACGGTGGGGTGGCGTGGATATGATTGGTGGAATGAGCTACCTGTAGGATGCTTCCTGTGGTGGAGATGTCTTGGTGGAATATACGGCAGGTGGCTTTGATGAGGTGAACTCTAGCTCTGATGTGTATCTGACATTAGTTGGGTTCAAGTGAAAGCGCTGAGCATTGCGCTTAACTTTACAAAAGTTTATTCTGCTAAACTTTTAATTTACTGTACTTTAATACAAGCCGTGATGATCGCAGATTCATGTCTGGATTGGAAAGGTGACAGAAGAGCGTATCGCGTGGAAGGAGTTCGCTAAAGTTCTTTGATTAAAACCATTTTACTGTGAATGGATCGGTCCCATACCCGGAAGTGCGCCTAATGGGTTAAGGAATATCATCTCCGCTTTATATCATTTGTCACTGTCGTGTACGTCTCGACGTACATAGAAGGTTTGTGTGGTACCAGGGATTGAGAGGACGTACATAGAAGGGTTGTGTGGTACCAGGGATTGAGAGGACGTACATAGAAGGGTTGTGTGGTACGAGGGATTGAGAGGACGTACGTAGAAGGCTTGTGTGGTACCAGGGATTGAGAGGACGTACATAGAAGGCTTGTGTGGTACCAGGGATTGAGAGGACGTACATAGAAGGGTTGTGTGGTACCAGGGATTGAGAGGACGTACGTAGAAGGGTTGTGTGGTACCAGGGATTGAGAGGACGTACATAGAAGGCTTGTGTGGTACCAGGGATTGAGAGGACGTACATAGAAGGGTTGTGTGGTACCAGGGATTGAGAGGACGTACGTAGAAGGGTTGTGTGGTACCAGGGATTGAGAGGACGTACGTAGAAGGGTTGTGTGGTATCAGGGATTGACAGGACGTACATAGAAGGGTTATGTGGTAACAGTGATTGAGAGGACGTACATAGAAGGTTTGTGTGGTACCAGGGATTGACAGGACGTACATAGAAGGGTTATGTGGTAACAGTGATTGAGAGGACGTACATAGAAGGGTTGTGTGGTACCAGGGATTGACAGGACGTACATAGAAGGGGTATGTGGTAACAGTGATTGAGAGGACGTACATAGAAGGGTTGTGTGGTACCAGGGATTGACAGGACGTACCTAGAAGGGCTGTGTAGTACCAGGGATTGACAGGACGTACATAGAAGGGGTGTGTGGTACCAGGGATTGACTAGACGTATATAGAAGGGTCATGTGGTACCAGTGATTGAGAGGACGTACATACAAGGGTTGTGTGGTACCAGGGATTTACAGGACGTACCTAGAAGGGTTGTGTGGTACCAGGGATGGAGAGGACGTACATAGAAGGGTTGTGTGGTACCAGGGATTGAGAGGACGTACGTAGAAGGCTTGTGTGGTACCAGGGATTGAGAGGACGTACATAGAAGGCTTGTGTGGTACCAGGGATTGAGAGGACGTACATAGAAGGGTTGTGTGGTACCAGGGATTGAGAGGACGTACGTAGAAGGGTTGTGTGGTACCAGGGATTGAGAGGACGTACATAGAAGGCTTGTGTGGTACCAGGGATTGAGAGGACGTACATAGAAGGGTTGTGTGGTACCAGGGATTGAGAGGACGTACGTAGAAGGGTTGTGTGGTACCAGGGATTGAGAGGACGTACGTAGAAGGGTTGTGTGGTATCAGGGATTGACAGGACGTACATAGAAGGGTTATGTGGTAACAGTGATTGAGAGGACGTACATAGAAGGTTTGTGTGGTACCAGGGATTGACAGGACGTACATAGAAGGGTTATGTGGTAACAGTGATTGAGAGGACGTACATAGAAGGGTTGTGTGGTACCAGGGATTGACAGGACGTACATAGAAGGGGTATGTGGTAACAGTGATTGAGAGGACGTACATAGAAGGGTTGTGTGGTACCAGGGATTGACAGGACGTACCTAGAAGGGCTGTGTAGTACCAGGGATTGACAGGACGTACATAGAAGGGGTGTGTGGTACCAGGGATTGACTAGACGTATATAGAAGGGTCATGTGGTACCAGTGATTGAGAGGACGTACATACAAGGGTTGTGTGGTACCAGGGATTGACAGGACGTACATAGAAGGGTTAAGTGGTACCAGGGATTTACAGGACGTACCTAGAAGGGTTGTGTGGTACCAGGGATGGAGAGGACGTACATAGAAGGGTTGTGTGGTACCAGGGATTGTCTGGACGTACATAGAAGACTTAAGTGGTACCAGGGATTTAAAGGACGTACCTAAAAGGGTTGTGTGGTACCAGGGATAGAGAGGACGAACAAAGAAGGATTAAGTGGTACCAGGGATTTACAGGACGTACCTAGAAGGGTTGTGTGGTACCAGGGATTGAGAGGACGTTCACAGAAGGGTTGAGTGGTAGCAGGGATTGAGAGGACGTACATAGAAGGGTTGTGTGGTACCAGGGATTGAGAGGACGTACATAGAAGGGTTGTGTGTTACCAGGGATTGAGAGTAATGAAATTATCCAGAATTTGGGTTAACTATGTTACTGGGGGTCGTTTGTTTATAAATAACCCACATAGTTTTGGATCGGACCCATGCGCAAGCTAGTCTGTTTAAAAGAAAATATAATTATAACAAAATTATAATAAAACTATCAAAAAAAATGCTAGGAGTTTATTTGCAGATATATATATTTATAAATTTAATGCATCCCCCACCCCTCAGCTTTTTAGTTTTCTAGCACTGGGTAAACAAATTTGTAATAGTCAGTTATTCAAGGCAATATTACTTGGGTTTCAACGTAGAGCACACCACAAGATTGGACGTCACCACACAAACCTCACACCACACAGATTGGACGTCACCCCACAAACCTCACACCACAAGATTGGACGTCACCACACAAACCTCACACCACACAGACTGGACGTTACCCCACAAACCTTACACCACAAGATTGGACGTCACCACACAAACCTCACACCACACAGATTGGACGTCTCCCAACAAACCTCACACCACAAGATTGGACGTCACCACACAAACCTCACACCACAAGATTGGACGTCCCCACATAAACCTCACACCACAAGATTGGACGTCACCCCACAAACCTCACACCACAAGATTGGACGTCACCACACAAACCTCACACCACACAGACTGGACGTTACCCCACAAACCTTACACCACAAGATTGGACGTCACCACACAAACCTCACACCACACAGATTGGACGTCTCCCAACAAACCTCACACCACAAGATTGGACGTCACCACACAAACCTCACACCACACAGATTGGACGTCACCACACAAACCTCACACCACAAGATTGGACGTCACCACACAAACCTCACACCACAAGATTGGACGTCACCACACAAACCTCACACCACACAGATTGGACGTCACCCCAAAAACCTCACACCACACAGATTGGACGTCACCCCACAGACCTCACACCACACATATTGGACGTCACCCCACAGACCTCACACCACACAGATTGGTCGTCACCCCACAGACCTCACACCACACAGATTGGACGTCACCCCAAAAACCTCACACCACACAGATTGGACGTCACCCCACAGACCTCACACCACACAGATTGGACGTCGCCCCACAGACCTCACACCACACAGATTGGACGTCACCCCACAGACCTCACACCACACAGATCGGACGTCACCCCATAGAACTCACACCACACAGATTGGACGTCACCCCACAGACCTCACACCACACAGATTGGACGTCACCCCACAAACCTCACACCACACAGATTGGACGTCACCCCACAGAACTCACACCACACAGATTGGACGTCACCCCACATACCTCACACCACACAGATTGGACGTTACCCCACAGACCTCACACCACAAGATTGGACGTCACCCAACAAACCTCACACCACAAGATTGGACGTTACCCCACAAACCTCACACCACAAGATTGGACGTCACCCCACAAACCTCACACCACACAGATTGGACGTCACCCCACAAACTTCACACCAAACAGATTGGACTTCACCCCACATACCTCACACCACACAGATTGGACGTCACCCCAAAAACCTCACACCACACAGATTGGACGTCACCCCACAGACCTCACACCACACAGATTGGACGTCACCCCACAGACCTCACACCACACAGATTGGACGTCACCCCACAGACCTCACACCACACTGATTGGACGTCACCCCACAGACCTCACACCACACAGATTGGACGTCACCCCACAGAACTCACACCACACAGATTGGACGTCACCCCACAGATCTCACACCACACAGATTGGACGTCACCCCACAAACCTCACACCACACAGATTGGACGTCACCCCACAGAACTCACACCACACAGATTGGAAGTCACCCCACAGACCTCACACCACACAGATCGGACGTCACCCCACAGACCTCACACCACACAGATTGGACGTCACCCGACACATCTAACCAAGTAAGCTTTCACTCTTGCTTTTAACATTCATATAAAGTTACCCCCCTCGATCCCCCTACTTGCAGCTCGGACATTCTATAACACAACAACATAACAGACAAACCAGCTCATTCGTGTTAATGTTAATGTATTCAGCTCTGAAAATTAGCAACGGAGCTCAATAGCATTTATTTGTTGACCATAACATGTCCATCATTTTGTTTTGAATAAAGCCTGAATCTTTCGTTGCGTATACTTGTTTCTATGAAACAATCGTTTTAAAGAATTGACGAGCTTATCCAACAATTTATTCAAATAATTACCAGGTCAAACTCACATTTAATCAGAAAGTGAAAAAATATTGTAAAATTTAGAGAGAATAAAAAGGAGTGCTGCCCCTTTACCGATTTACAAAGAGTGTTTCTTTTAAGGCGTAAATATTGCAAGATGAATAGTGGTCAGATTTGGGGAAAGACTTTGCAGGGGGCATGTGGGGGACTCTAAACAAGTGACCTTATACTAAACGTGTTTTTAAAAAAAAATCTCCCAATGCGCATCATATAACGCATCATATAACGCATCATATAACGCATCATATAACGCATCATATAACGCATCATATAACGCATCATATAACGCATCATATAACGCATCATATAACGCATCATATAACGCATCATATAACGGATAAGCTGAATGTGGAAATTAACATAACTTAAAGTTCGTACATAAAGTTGAAGCTGAGGAAATCGGATGTGGTTTGGTTGGGTTCAAAAGGGAAGCAACTCACCAAATGCTCCGACGGCCCGGCTCCCCCGCCCCCTACCTGGTGGTAGAGGACGGTCGTGTGCTTCTCCCTCTTCTGCTCCGAGTACCTCTTCTCCTCATTGACCTCCTCCCTGTACTCCATCTGTCTCTGAAGGGTGTCGAACTTACTGGAGACATTGTTGAAGTAATCCTCTATGTTCTCAAGAATCTGGTGAGGCATTGCTGGCGATGCGCTATTCTCTTCTGTCCAGTCTCTTCACAATCTCACGACCTCTTGAGTTTTCATCAGTCGAAAAAACGCGAAAACTAAACACCCTTCTACATTAACGAGGCACACATGTTGGTAATGAAAAACAAATAGACAGTACAATACATTTCCATACAAGTGATGAGAATTATGCAGCCCGTTTAAACTTCACTAATTAGTAACAGTCAGTTCACACTATGGAGCCTTCGATGAGGTGCCACATAGCGTGAACTGACTATAACAATAATTAAAAAACAAAAACAAAAAACTTCGACGTCATTCTTAACGAGACAATTTTAGCCAACAACTGCCTTGGTTTCAACCAGAGGCGTTACTTGGGTTGGTGTCACCCGGGGCGGTAGCCCATGGTGTCACACCCTCACGACGTAACCCATAGAAATCCTCCGATTTTTCCAGTGCCAAATAACGGGAACATAGAGGATTTTACATGTTGGTGTCACCCCCCTGATGGTGTCACCCGGGGCGATCCGCCTCCACCGCACCCCCTAGTGACGCCACTGGTTTCAACTACACGCCTAGTACGCATGTATAAAGTATAAAGCAATCACAAAACAAATGGCAGAGAAGCAATTGAAAAAATGGAGGTGATCAGCTAGTCAGCAAGGCAGGTCTAAGAAAGTATGTTATAACCCAACACACACGAACGTGCACAGTCCTCCACAACCCTAGAACGTGGCCACGTCACGACATTAAGTATACGCCATGATTAAAATAGGTAAAATAATTTAGTGAAAACTGGCGGATGAAATCTGAACATTATCAACTCATTAATCACATTCCGAATACCAGACAATGACCTTGACAACGCACTTGCGGGAGCAACCGCGAAACAATGACGGAGCAGACGTGAAGACATCGTGGACAAGAGAATCCATTAGGGCATTAGGGCATGTCTGGCCACATCCACGTCCAACTTCATGCTGCATCCAACAACAGCACTTCTCTCGTCTAGCAGCGACCCGCTGGAGTGCAACAAACAAAAAGATACAACCAAACATGATCGTTTACTTACTACTGCCAAAACGCCCACTGCCCTTCCCCCTCTTACCATAAGCCTTTAATTCATTGCGTGGGTCTGGAAGGGGAAAGAAGTCATATTTCCCTATCACACTTACATCAACAGGAATCAACATCGGTTATCGTTCTGGTTTAAGGGGTGGGGGGATGGGGACGAAGCACGACTCTAATGTGTGCGGGAGATGAGAGGAAGACGGGGCACCATAACCCACACACAGCGTGTGGGGAGAGGGAATTAATTAGAGCCTACAGGTTGACAGGTGGTTGATGAACCGCTGGGGATCTCGACCGAGAGGTTCTCGTGTTGTTGTATTCGGTGTACAGAAGCCGAAATATGTTACCAGCAAACACAACATGACTTCTTTGATGAAGCTCCTTCTTGGTTTTCTCAATAAGTTTTCTCAAAAAGGTGTAAGTAATAATAGGCCAATGTCTCAATGTGAGTTTTCGTTGTCTACGTGCGAAGAGGGTCAAGGAGTTATTAGCAAATGATGAGCTTAGTTTAAGGGTACACAGTTAGTCGGCCTCACTCTCTCGTCTTTATAGAGAGACAAGTCTTGGTCAAGGCTCAACGCGACGACTCGAAATAAGACCAGCACATAGCAGGCAAAGGGGCCTTCATTTTGTCTGCACAGCTTAACTTCCAGACCAGCATCTGTTATCCACGCAGGTCGACTAGCAGCGAGTTTAATAAAACGTGCTTACCGCCCACCTGCACCCGCGTCATTTCTCTAACTGATTATGCTTGGGAGTGGGGGTGGGGAGAGAAGGCCCCTGAATAACAGCACAGGAGACTTTTTGGTAAACAAGAGATATAAAAGAGGCTTATTGGTAAACAAGAGATATACAGAGGACTTATCAAGAATATTAAACGTTTTTTTCCCTTCTTGATTAAAATGATGAATTTTCAGCAAAAAATCCAAAATTCTTTGTGTCAACTCACTACTATGAGGGCCTTCAAAGAGAACCCTCTCGTGTATGACAGTGTGAGAACCCGTGTCTAATTAATGTTAACATGGTGACGAACCATTAAATCGTTTAAGTCTTATCTTATCTTATCTGTTTTAGACGCTCCTTCTATACAGAAGATTATTGCGTCCTACGCTTATCTATGGTTTGTGTTTAGTCCTGCATTCTTATTCGAGTTTTAAATGTTGATAAAGTGGTGGCTTTCCTGGTTTCTTCAGGCAACCCATTCAACGCCCGAATTCCAGACGGGAAGAACGAAAATTTGTATGAGTTTGTTCTTGCATACGGAATAAGAAAGGTGTTTTTATCCTTATGTCTTACGGCCAATTCATAAGGGTATAATACCCACGACTCATAATACAGCGATTTTTTGTGTTCTCCAATTCATAGGTATAATTTAATTTGAATGACCCACAACACGGTACAATTTTGTGTCCTACG
Source organism: Ampullaceana balthica (assembly GCA_944989445.1). NCBI lineage: Eukaryota > Metazoa > Mollusca > Gastropoda > Lymnaeidae > Ampullaceana > Ampullaceana balthica. The sequence goes on along the minus strand of CALYLW010000700.1, from coordinate 507,947 downwards.
GGATAAACTGTCAGTAGTCATGAAGGATGTTGTGAAATGTTTGTCTCATAGATGTGTTCAATGTAATAAGAACTCATAAGTGAGCCAAAAGATCAGTCTGGGTGGACGAATCCGAATGGTCTAATATAAGTTGTTGGGCTGTTGAAAGGCGCGAGGTGTTGATGTTCATCGGGTAATTCCCTACAGCTTAGAAACATTCAGTCAAAAGACGACCGCACCACTAAGCAGCTAATAAAAGCCGATAAAGACACGGACTTTCTATTTTGATAGTGGACATGGCTCCGGGTGTCTGATTTTCGCTGCCTGGTCTTTAAGGTTGGTAACCTAACACCCCGTGGGGATAAATATTCACGTAGACATGAGCAATCGCCAGTCTCCTTCCAAATGTAGTGTTTATCAAACAGCATACCATAGAAATCGCCCCTTGAACAGAGGAACAAAAAAGTATAATCTATATACACAAGTTGCACCTTTTTGACGACGCCAAAGTGCAGCGCGCATTCCTGAGGTGTGCATCCATGATCTCAACACGCGCCAGACGTTTTCCATAACTCCCCCCCCCCACCAACCAGTCTCCTATGTTGCAGATGGGTGGGCAGGGGTCGGAGGTGCACAGGATGAAGTCCTCGGTAAAAGATGTGAGTAACTAACGTGGGGGGGAGGGGGGCTACTCCCCAAGCCACGTCATTAGATCCGCGGGTTCATCGCGGTTCAACCGCGGGGAGCAATCTCAGGAGCAAAATGTTTATCGCCAGGTCGTGGAGCAAATATTTGGGGGGGGGGAGGGGGTGCGGGCTTATTTTGATGAAACGATGCCATGAAGGCAAAGACAGCGCCATGTTTAATGTTCTGGCAGCAACGGGTAGTTAGAGTTTACGGGTTGGCGAGCCACAAACATGAAATCATCCAACAATGTAGACCGAACAAAAACATTTAACATTGGCCTGCGAACATACTGGGCGACCTGAGATGTTTGAGAAAACTTTGAGATAGTCTTTGGAGAGCAAAGTTCCGTGTTGTGGAAAAATAAATTTCCGGTAGGCCTGAGTTGATCGACTTCCACATCCAATCGATCATTGAACACTTGAATCGGGACACTGGAAACTAACGTGTTTAATGACTCTCGACTTCGCTGACATAAGTAGGCCAAAGTCATTAAAAACTAAACAAATAAACATCCAGTTAACATGACATTAAGAGGTGACACCACCCACTTCCTACACGGGGCAGGCTCTGTTGGCAGTATTGTCACGTCCTGGCAGTCAGCCGTGGACGCAGTTGATTGGCGCGTGACAGGATTATGGCGCCTGTCGCAGGGCTTAGGGTGGTTTTTAACTCTCAACGGGACGTTAAACTTGTCATCAACACCAACGAAGAAAACGTGGAACGTTCCGTTGATGACGTAATGTAGTCCCGTGCGTAGGATTGGTGGCGTGGCGGGGCGATAACTCCGTAGGTTTGAGACTTAATTTGATGGCCAAATAATTTGGGCCAACAGCGGATGTTTTTAGCAGACGGTGGCTGGCAAACTGCTGTTTCCTTTCTTCGGCCCGGACGGCACTGATCCTAAACAAGGCGCTGATTTTTTTTAAATTTCCGCTGTTGGAGTTCTTCTTTGAACAGACTCGTGTAGCGTTGGTCTCCACTATATCCGCCTGGTCTTAGACTTCACAGAGTTTCATACTCATAGATATCCACCGATTTATGTAACCAACCAAACATTGCAGAACAACACACACAAAAAAAAACAACCAAAAAAACATCATCCCGGGGCATCTGAGCTCTTCCTCCCTCCCCTTCACATTTCTGAGGCATACCAAGCTACGTTCATCACTGTAAATTTTTTTTATACCAAGCCATGTCGATACCAAGTACCAAGGCTAAGGCGAGACGTATCGATAACCAGAATAAGGTGAGGGGTTACTCAGGATGAGCAAATGTGTATCGGTGCGCATGGTCAGACGAAGGGTATCAATACTCAGCTTTCAGTACAAAGTTATTTCTCGGTAATTAGTTAGCTTGCATCACGACTGAGCAAGTTAACTTAACACACCACTGTCATTACTCGCCCCCATGTTCTTAGTGAACTAATGCAATACTAAACATTTACTTAATCAAAAAAATAGATCAGGTATCGTAAATAGATCTCTGAACAATTTCTACAGTAAACATTTCACTAAACATCTCACTAAACATTTCACACAAAGGCAACTCAACAAAAAACTCTCGAACACAGAAGAATTGCATCGCGCAAAGAAAAACACGAGTTATCTCCAGTACCAAATACTCCATTACCGAAAGCACACCGAGAGAAATATTCACACACAAAGATTCACCTAAACAACACTCCTTCCACACGAGAGCTACACAAATACCCATGCATCTTTACCCAACCCCAACCCGGTCCTACACCACACCCCTACTCACCTAAGAATTAATGCCAAAAATAAAAGGCGACGATGACTGGTAAACTCACTAAGAAAGAAGAGAAACGGAGAAAATAAGCAGAAGGAGAAAAAGAAAAAAAAAGAAGTGACAAGGAAGCAAAGGGAGATAACAATTGAATGTTTGAAACGGTTTGAATCCTCTGTGCGGTTATATTTACATAAACATCAGTGGTCAAATTCTCTCTCTTTCTTTCGCTATCTGTATTCCTTTCTCTCCCTATCTATATCTCTTTCTCTATCTGATCCCAACGTCACAAAAGTTTCTTTTTGTTTTTTCCCCCCACATAACAAATATTTAATTGAACGTGAAAATATCAATGTCAACAAAGGAGAGAACCACTTATTATTAAAGATGTTATTTTTATTTATCTCTGGAGAGTTTGACAAAGTGAATGGCTTGTCTCATTGTAACAATGAATAAACTGGTAACTTTGTAAACATCGTCCTTAAGTGATAAAAACGTATCCTCAAGTACGTCATCTATAATTAGAAATATGGATTATATATTTAGATCAGGTAAAATCCCCCACAAACAATGAAACCCAAAATAGCTTTCATGTTGTAGAGCCTGGTGCCATGTTCTCCTTTCTGATGATTAAAAATTTCACAGACATCTGTCTGGAACGACATGACAAATTGAACTATTGACGACACATCACATTGAGCAATGGACGACACAGCGCATTAAAAAACGGATGTCACGGCAATTGAACAATCGATGACACGACACATGGAACAATGGACGACACACCACACTGACCAAAGGACGACAAAGCAAACTAAACAATGGACAACACATCACATTGAACAATGGACGTCACTGCAATGTGATTGGCCCTAGGTGATGCAAACACGTGTGCTTTTATAAATTAAAAAAATCACGTGGTTTAACATAATTCTATGAACTCTGAAGTAATCCTCATGAACTACTACATCAGTGTAAGATGACCGCATGAGCTTTTCGATGTAAGATGACCACACAAACTGTGTCAAAAAGTGTCAACTTTTAAGAGTAACAAAGAAAAAGAAACAAATAAATTCAAAATATTACATTCATGGAAAAGAACTGACCCAAACTAAAGATGCAAAATAATTAGGAGTCTTAATAAATGAGAAACTATCATGGAATCCCCATGTCAATGAAGTTATTAAAAAATCAAACAAAACCTTAGGCTTTATAAAAAGAAACTTTAACAAATGTAATAGAGATATAAAACTAAAATGCTACCCCACTTTGGTGAGACCTGTACTAGAATATGCATCTTCTGTATGGGACCCATCCACCAAAGAAAACATTGATAAACTAGAACAAATTCAAAAAAGAGCTGCCAGATTCATTACTGGAGAATATTCGAAACTGACAAGAATAACACCATTAGTTAAATCATTAAACCTTGAAAAACTAGAGGATAGAAGAACCAAACGCAAAGTAGTAATCATACATAAAGCAATTAATTCTAATTTAGAAATACAACACAAAGATAACTTAATACAACCCTCAGATAGACATAAGGATAAAAACACCTTTCTTATTCTGTATGCAAGAACAAACACATACAAGTTTTCCTTCTTCCCGTCCGGAATTCGGGCGTGGAATGGGTTGCCTGAAGAATCCAGGAAAACCAACACTTTATCAACATTTAAATCTCTAATAAAAATGCAGGACTAAACACAAACCATAGATAAGCGTAGGACGCAATAATCTTCTGTATAGAAGGAGCGTCTGAAAACAGATAAGATAAGATAACTGTTCAGGCAATGTTATATCATCACATCAGCTGTTACAAAAAAATTAAGATAATTCAAGAACTAACGCTTGGATTCTTACAGCTACAGGTTACTACTATCTAAACGAAATAACTTCCTTACTATCTCTCACCCTATGATCACACGAATATTTCCTGTAAGGCTAACTGTTATTCGCTAGCTAGCTATAAAGATGGCCGCTTAATTATATAAGAAATAGATTTGCACAATGACATTAAAAATACATTATTCACTAACTTGATAAATCTACTTTTCACCAACACAATAAGTATACTATTTACCAACACAAAAAATTTTACCATTTAATAACACAATAAATATACTATTTACAGAAACAATCAATCTACAATTTACCAACACAATAATTTTACCATTTATTACAATAAATCTACTATTTACAGAAATAATCAATCTACAATTTACCAACACAATCTACTAATTACCAACACAATAAATATATTAATTACCAACACCATAAATCTACTATTTACAAACACAATAAATATACCACCTGCCAACACAATAAATCTGCTATTTACCAACACAATCAATCTAATATCAAAATACAAGAGTCTTTAACAGCACCACCGTATCCAGTAACATGAGATTTGAGATCCACTTGGTAAGATTAGAGGCTAGAAGGAGGCACGATGAGCAACCGAATTTTAGTGAGGAAAAAGTAATAGAACTGATGACGCACTAACTTAATTATACAACAAAATTAAATGTTAAATCCTTAACGAGTCTGACCATTGTCTCCATTAAAATGCAAATAACTTAGTTAAAAACTTCCAGCCCACTGTACAAAAGACTTTGAAGGCAATTTATTGCTGAAACATTTCTCGGAGCTACACACCAATTCCCGATCTAACCAGAATCATGGTAGGTAATGAACTGAATAGAAGTACACATATGCCGTAGCAATAAACTTGATTAACTATTTATATAACAAAACATACGTTTTAAACTGAGCACTCACTTACAGGGCTTACACGTGACTACACTACAAATTTCCACTAAGATTTATGGGAATTCTCGGCTCTAAAAATAATTCAGCGCTGAACGGAAACTGAAGGAAAAATTCTAATGAAATCACCACGGGATTCAGACCATAAAAGAAACGTACTTTTAAAAAACCCACTAGCGATCACATGTTTTGAACATGCTGATACTTCCAACCATCACTGGACACAGCGGCAACAACATAACGGCCATAACTCTTGTCAAAACACATTCCCGACGATGGCGGTGCTTCCTGTCTACAGACTAGGTCTCCAGTAACCGATGTTTCCCACATTTACAGCCGGCTGCACTCCACACTTCTCATAGCCGCCCCGGAGTGTATGAATCAGTTTACTTGTAACTGGAGACCAGGTCATGGCCAAGACGTCACTTGTCAGCCGAGAGTGAGTTTTAGAAGCAGAGCGTCGTAAGGGAAAGTCCCTCTTTAAGTTAGACCGAGTAGGCCAGGCAGCTTCCTCTATCTATCGGGTGAGCAACCGATTGTCTTTACATGGGAAACGACCTCTCAGACATTTTGAATAAAATGATTTTCTTCCTGGTTCGTCTGATTGGTCGCCAAGGTTACGTAAATAAGGATGCAACTATCATGACTCACAAGAAAGACGTGATTCATAACGAAATCATAGTTGGCTTGCTTTGTAAAGAATTGAAGACATCCATTTGTTCGTCTCTATTTACTTAGCCCGACCCGATAGATTGGAATCGGGCTTAGAAACAGCACAGGTACCAACCACGCCATTGCAATCTCCACATACTTGACATCAACCACTGACAAGGTACTGACCATTACCATCTCAACATTTCTACCACCAGCCAACAACCGGACATTACCATATCCACACAATCTACCACCAGACAACAAATGGACTTTACCATCTCTACATACTTACAATTTTTAAAATGACAAACACCTGCTCAAGCAGTAAAAACGTACACAAATAGATATTCTCATTAAAACAAACACCCAACTATCTCCCAAAGTAAATAAATAAAATAAGAAAAACCCGTAAAAAACCAAGTTTTTGACTATAAATCCTTTATGTACGAGAAGTAATTAAAAGAATGTTCATTATAATACGCAGCGCCAGACCATCCAGAAATACAAAATTGCAGTTGTGTCGTAAAACATGTTTAATATAATGCGCACCGATCAGGAATATGTTTATAAAAAGAGCTGTCAATAAAATACGCACCTTATTGCGCGACAGAAAGGTTGTTCAATATGATACGCACCGCGACGCTCTATCTCAAAAAATAGCATGATACATAGGAATAAATAAAATAATCTTAAAAATCAATAATTTAATTACGGTACATGCGATCGATCTGAAATTTTGATACATTGTTTTTATCATTGGTACGAAACTGCCTGCAAAATTTCAGCTCGCTATCTTGCGAGCAAGTGGGTTAAAAATCGATCAAAAGTTTTGGCGACAAGGTGGGTCGGTCGGTCGGTCGGTCGGTCGGCCGCAGACACCACGAGTTAATATAAAGGATTTAATAAGTGCACGACGATGAAACTGATATTTGCCGTCAGGGCATCCGTTTGAGGACCCTTGTCGAGAAGCAAGTCAGTTATTAGATTGGGTGCTACACGTCTGTCAGCGAGTTTAGAATGTGCACTGTCACTTGTGTGGAAGTGGAGTGTGACACGAGACACCGGGGTGTAGTCCGGTTGAACGAAGTGCTCACACTTGAAGTGGATTCATCTTTTAACGCCTTTCATATCACACCATTCGTGTATGAATAGAAATCTAACGGGAAAATCAGAAAATTATTTTTTTTTCCCGCAGAAAATTAGCCCATGCTGTACAATTAAGTGGATGGATACCTTGAAGATAAGTTAAATGTTAATGATGACGCAGCTGCTGTTGCACTGTTGTTATTATTATTGTCCAATAACGGAGACTCGGTGATCGATCTAACTTTTCGGGACAGCTCAAGGGTTGAAAATGTTTAGGATTGGTCAACTCAATTGGCCTTAATACAATGTTTACTGTCGTCCCCCGCCCCCCCCTGCCATTTCGGTCACAAATTGGTGTACAGAATAAAAAAAAAGAAAGAAAGTTCCAGTCAGTCAATATGTTAAGGATCTTTTAAAGACCGTCAAAGTGCGATGGATGCTCCACTTGTATTATTGACTAGCTAAATGACGCACATGCTATGTGATGTCATTCCGAAAGATGGACTTGCGAGCGATACAAGTGAGTGTTCTGTATGACGTCATAGATCTGACGTCGAAATTAGGTCAAAGCTATCATGGTTGGATTGAACAGCCAACTGATGATTGGCCAGCACTGAAGTACTGAGTAAAAAATTGGAGAGTAGACAGTCATGGTAGTAGATAAGTCATGACAGTACACAAGTCATGGCAATAGACAAGTCATGGCAATAGACAAGTCATGGCAGTGGACAAGTCATGGCAATAGACAAGTCATGGCAATAGACAAGTCATGGCAGTGGACAAGTCATGGCAATAGACAAGTCATGGCAATAGACAAGTCATGGCAGTAGACAAGTCATGGCAATAGACAAGTCATGGCAGTGGACAAGTCATGGCAATAGACAAGTCATGGCAGTGGACAAGTCATGGCAGTAGACAACATGGGCCCGATTGTACAACGTTTTAAGATCAGATGGAGTCGAGGCAAAGGAAGAAATGTCTTTGTAAAGGCAACATAATTAACATATTAAACATTTAATCCCATCACATATCGTTTGTTTCTTTCATTTCGAAAAAAAGCCCCACAAACAATCCAACTTTTAAACCATGAAACTTAACTTCCCCAGCCTCAATAATCAAGTAAATTAGGGCCTGATTAATTAATGCTTGGCAAAGTTCAGAATATATATCTTAGCCATTTGTTTTTTACTTTCACAGACCCACCATGAAAATTACGTTATAGACTATAGACAAATGCATGTTGTATTAGGACGCATGCACTCTGAAAGTAGTTTTTAAGGAAGAGGAGTGGAGTTACAAGGGTCGGAATTGTAATGAGTGGGGTTACAAGGAGTGTGATCGCAGGAAGTGGTGTTGCAAAGAGTAGAATCACAAAAGGAGTAGCAGTTCAAATTTGGAAAGAAAAAAAATCTAATCAGAATTTTTGAGTTGAATGGAATTTTCCCAGGCCAAGTAGATAGCTGTGTGCACACTGGCCCGCCGGCTTCCAACATCAATGGCTGGGGCGAGGTTACAAGTGGTCGCCGGTACTAATTAATTCTTGCAAGGTGAGACAACCATTACAGGATTGTTGAAGTGGTTTTCTACCACTGAGTGGAGAGAGAGAGAGAGAGAGAGAAAGACAGGGAGAGGGGGGAGGCAATGGAGATGAGAGAGAGAGAGAGAGAGAGAGAGAGAGAGAGAGAGAGAGAGAGAGAGAGAGAAGAGCCATTTATTTAAAGAAAAACAAAAGATAGATTCTGATGTTATCGCGATTGACGTCATAAACAGATGTTTCGCAAGCGGGGTTCTCAAATTACAATTATTTGTATTTTTTTGTGTTACGCAAGCCTGTTTCCTGGATTTAGCATGCGAATTTCGCCTTCCACTATTAGAGGCCACAATGTGTGGATAAATTTATAATATTCAATCATAAAAAGGTGAACAAAAGGTCCCCCCACCCATCTTTTTCACAGACACACCTGCTGGTTCTTAACTCAGTGAACATATAAGTTGAGAGAAAGCTTTAACGGCGCTGGAGACGCCAATGATGTAGAGAAGTGACTTTTAGGTATATTATGACGTCGGCCGACTGACAAGAAACAATAGATGGATAAATTAAAGCAAAGAAAGTCGTATTGAATTTATATACTAATGTGCAGATTATGGAGTTTCTGTCATTAATTGAGTAAAGGGGGTCTGCTTCAGGCAATACTCTACCAGATTGTGTTGTTAGAGTTAGCGAGCGAACCTTCCCAACTACCTACCAACACATCCCCCCTCTCACCCCTTCCCCCCCCCCGAAATAACAGGGTACAGAGGCGGGGTCACCCTAAAACCACATAAAATTTAATTTCTCTTTTGATAAAGAACGATAGGAAGAAAAATCTTCACCCTAACCCTACCCATCTCTTTGGTGAACCATTCAAAAAGTTTACGTTTGACAGATATGCTTTGCTAGACTGGCATAAAAAGCCATTTTGGTTGGCAGAAATCCCTTGTTTGGTTACCAGAGATCACTTTTTCGGTTGCCGTAAAGGCTTTGTTGGAAGAGATGCTTGTTTTAAATAACCGAGACGTTTGGTTGGCCGATATGTCGTGGTCATATTCAATGTCTTTCTCTGCTATCTTCAACAGGCAAAAGGAAAATAAAATCCCCAAAAACATTAAGAAAATAATTTTGAATCATTCGAAAATCCGCTAAGAAACGTGTGAATCTCCAACGGTGGATGAGATTAGCCAGTGTTAAGGCAGTCCAGTCAGCTACAGCGCTGATCGGATTAGTTTCCTCTCGACTTGGCCTGGTGTTGGGGAGGGGGTTCTTTCGTCCAGATGTGACGCAACGATGCCAGCTAATTCCCACAACAACACGCAGTCATCGGGGAAAGCCCCGGATGTTTAACGTGTTATCCGTTGCTATGCCGACTGACCACGCAAAACATTTGAAACAAAAGGGAGCTAATACATTACATCATGAAGATGTAATCAAGACAGCATGCAATTGTTTTCACTGATGATGTCATTCCAAGGAATTAAGATTTTAAAAAAACAAAACATATATAATATAAAATAGTTTATTAAAAGATGACCGCTTGAATTTCATGAATCGTTTATTGGCCCCGTTATCCTTACATCAATTAAATAAACAAAACATAAGAATCGACTTTAAAAACAGGTAGAAAGTTATTCAGAAGGCCTTACTGTGATACTTCGGTTACTTATTTACCCTGTGACTGTCATCGAAACGCAAGCTGTCAACCAACACAAGATGTTTTACAATACTCCCTCAGCCACTCCATGCAACCAAACAAAAGAGAAAATAAATGTGTTACATATTAATTATATCGCCGCTTTGACGTATTCATGGTAAAATCACATGTCCCGTCTTTAAACACTTCAACAGTGCTAAACATGACGGCATTTTAGATATTTCAATTACTGGAAATTTATGTGCGAGCAATACCACCGACATGATATACAATGAAAAATGGATGAAAGAAACAATTTAGTACTTTGGGCTCAATTTGGATTGAATCAAGTCACAAATTTACTTAACTGTAGAATCATTTTCCAGCTTTTGTTTTTAAACTGTAACCTTTGATACTTCCGTCCTCTTCTTCTATCCTGTAGTTTTGTTAAGAAATTGGTCCCATCTGTTATCTGCCTTCTTTCCGTGTCACCTTTGTTGCTGTTTTTTAAATATCTAAATGAATATGTTATCTATGATACATCTAATAGTACATGAGGTAAATTGTATTTCAACTATTTTAAACCCTTTTTTTATTTGTACCGATGAAGGAATTTGCTGATACTTGTCCAGTAATACAGCTTTAATGTATTGTTTTAACCACATACATCTCTTGTGTATGCTGTATTTTATTTGAAAGCATGATGACAGTTCAAATTCTTTGTGAAGATAACAGGAACTGAGTTCTGACCAGAGACGAATGACATCACCAGCAGTCTCGCATTCGCAGTTATTCCCCTTTCTCAATCGTCTGCACATTCTTCGGTCCCTCCCGGTGTTTGCCCGTGAACTTCTGCCCGTTAATCCGTTGACGCCTATATGGGTTACTGCTACCCGTGAGGGGCACCGTGTGGGCAGCCCTACGTCACCTTCGGCGCAGCGGTAGTCAAACATTGAAGAGAAAGAAGAAGTTTTAAAAAAAGCAAGAGAGGACAACCTACTCTCTGAAAGTCGAGGACGTGAGTAACCGCCCCTAGGATGAAAAAATTGGTAGATGGCATAGTTTAGAAGTTACATGGCGGTCTCAAAGGTCATTTGGTCAGGACGTGTTGTCATACAAACGCAGTTTGGCGCCTTGGAATGTTTGTATTGAGCTTTTGGCAGGTATGAATGGAGGCTTGGGCCGGGAAATGACGTCATGACAGTAAGATGACATTGGGGGGGGGGAGGGAGGGGGTGCTGATAGATGTTAGAAAAGATCATATGACAAGTTTTTGGTGGCACATACTTGTATTACATATTTATTATCAACCTTTTAAAATGTATGCGAAACATGAATTTTATCAATTCAATTCACTTGATAAGATACAACTTGTATCAACAAGACCATTGGTTGACCTCTGACGAAACCCAAAGACTCAAGCGCAAAGCAGATTAAACGAATCTGTCTTGTTTTTTTCTAAGCCAGAGGTTTGCAGAGTACGGCCCGCGGGCCACATGCGGCATACCCCAGAGTTTTTGCGGCCCGCAAATACATTGAGAAAACCCGCCTTGATGAAGTGCACTTTTCTCATTAAACTGATTTATAAATAAATGTGCTAGTAGTTAGATATCAATATTATATGACATTCCCACAATAATAAAATGAAATATAACCACTACTTTTATTTCAGTTTTATTTATCGATCTTTATGATACGTTTTATACATTACATTCATGTAATGTTAACTAAAGAATACAAACATTTAAAGGGCGCAGCCCTCTTCTAAAGTCAACTACCACAAAGTGGTCCCCGAGCCAAAACAAAGTCTGTTATAAACGAATGCCTGCAGCAGGAATGTGATAATGTGATTCGTGTGAGATCGGCGTGTTAAGAAATAAAAAAAGATAGAAATATAGAGGTATACAAAAAATGTAAGTGAACAATTTTTTAAAAACTTGACCAGGCTTTCGTGATGTAGGGTTTAATTGACTCTTTATGAAAGCAAATTGTAATTATAATGAGAAAGCTGTCATCAAAATTAAGCCACCGCGATTGTTTAAAAGAAAATGAATCCCAGTTCAAAGAAAACATAACCTCAATTAAGTTTTTTTAAAGATTAAAAAAAATAATAATTCCTTACCTTTGAAAAGAAAACAAGGGCAAAAGTGTAACCCAAACTGTCTTGTTATGAACGAAACGAAACTCACTCAAAAGCAGGCGGGTTCCCAAAGAAAGTTCAAAGATGTTAAGTCGACGAAATCCCAAGAGCTGGAGGCTTTAATTGTGTTGTTGTTGTCGCATCCTACCTGTTGCCTTAATATCCCGTGTTTACTTGAGTGGTTTGCAAATAACGTCTGTACATTCCACACACAAAAAATATTTTAAAAAATATTTAAAAAAATAATGTTGCATGTTTTTAAAAAATGATCCCCTGCTATAACTTTACTTGAAAATGTGAAATGATGGCAGTTGAAAAAAAGAAAGAAAGAGGTGGAAAAAAAAAGTCCGACCGTGTACTCTAAATTTAAACTTTGGCAAAAGGTAGGTAAGTCAGTAAGGGTGGGTTGGGCAACGCAGAAGTTAGGGGGTTGTCTTATCTTAGGGTATGGGGCAGAGATTCCTTCCCCTCCTGGAGTTGGGGTACCAATATATAATCTTTTTTCGGCACGTTATCATATAGCAAAATGAATGACGGCCAATGGTTCTCGCACTGTGATAACGCTGTCGAAGTATTAGCCGAGTTTAACGCAAAGCAATCTTATTTTGGTGAAAGGGATTTATTCTTAAGAGTTTGCGAACCGTCGTCAGAAAACAAAACAAAAAACCCCACAGAAAACTAGGCCAGTGGAGCAAATGCGTGTGCTCAAGGTGTGTGTGCTGTTGTGAGTAAAAGAGCTTGCATGTCAGCACAAACAGCGGCGTGAGTAAGATTTAAGGTCATGACATCTTCAAGGCGAATCATGGTCGGCATGTGGTGTGATGGTCGGCTTTTTGTCCCGTGGTCCGTGGTACAGCAGTGGTCCAGTTGTACAGCTGTAGTCCAGTGGTACAGCTATAGTCCAGTAGGTGCAGCTGTAGTCCAGTGGTACTGCTGTATTCCAGTGGTGCTGCTGTAGTCCAGTTGTACAGCTGTAGTCCAGTGGTACAGCTATAGTCCAGTAGGTACAGCTGTAGTCCAGTGTTACTGCAGTAGTCCAGTGGTACAGCTATAGTCCAGTAGGTACAGCTGTAGTCCAGTGTTACTGCTGTAGTCCAGTGTTACTGCTGTAGTCCAGTGGTACAGCTATAGTCCAGTAGGTACTGCTGTAGTCCAGTGGTACAGCTATAGTCCAGTAGGTACAGCTGTAGTCCAGTGTTACTGCAGTAGTCCAGTGGTACATCTATAGTCCAGTAGGTACAGCTGTAGTCCAGTGTTACTGCTGTAGTCCAGTGGTACAGCTAAAGTCCAGTAGGTACTGCTGTAGTCAAGTGGTACAGCTGTAGTCCAGTGGTACAGCTGTACTCCAGTTGTACAGCTGTAGTCCAGTGGTACTGCTGTAGTCCAGTTGTACAGCTGTAGTCCAGTGGTACAGCAGTAGTCCAGTGGTACAGCTGTAGTCCAGTGGTACAGCTGTAGTCCAGTGGTACAGCTGTAGTCCAGTTGTACTGCTGTAGTCCAGTGGTACAGCTACTAGTACGGCTGAAACTCACACTATTTGTCGAGCAATTTTAAATCTTCTTTTTTTCGGAATATTATTAATTTATTATATGGCGAGCCGGCTCCGTACTAATGTCCAGATTCGGCAGTTGACCAGTATACTAAAGTCAGTCTTTAATGGTAAAAAAAAATCTTTTAGCTCATACCCCAGGCTCCATCCCGCCTCAAGCGCCACCACACTTCCGGTCCCCTAGAATGTGTTCCAATGGATATGATCCATGGATCTGTATTGGTGATTCATGGATGAATATTTGGTTTTAAAGCCACGACAAAGCTAATTCAACATCTGAGCTCATAAGACAACAAAGAGAAAATTGTTGAGACTAACAAGTGAAAGACACATATGTTCAAAGTATTAAATCATACTCAGAATCAAAGACGGCGTTCGGTAATCGAATGTCCGTTTTAATGGATACTTTTTTATTGGATACATGTCCGATATCCAACAGAGAAGGTTTTATAGCAAGAAAATTTTTCAAACTGCTTATTAAGTAATAGAACCAGCAATGTTTACACTATTAATTTTTGAAAATAATTCAACCTAATCTCATACATTACAAATGCTCCTTCTATACGGGAGATTTAATATTATTGGATTTTTATTAGAGTTTTGAAAGTTGTTGTTTTCTCTGGTTTGATCATGAAACCCCATTCCAAGCCCGAATTCCAGGTAGGAAGAAGGAGGATTCGTTTGTGTTTGTTATTGCGAATGGAACCCAAAAATTGTTTTATTCCTATGTCTATTTCATTACTTTATTAGATTGTTGCTGAGATTTATTTCCAAGCTAAAATTAATTGCCTTAATAATAGATATTATTACTACTTTTCTCTTTTTTCTTCAATCCCCAAGTGTTTGTAAGTCTACTAATTTAATTAATGGAGCTACTTTATTCAGTAAACATGTGTATCATTATTAACAGTAATGGATCTTGCATATTAAAAAAAAATAAATTTTATGGTGTAACAACGTCTTCTTTAGTAGATGGCACCAATACAGAAGGTGCATACTCTAGTACAGGTCTCAATAAAGGAAGGCAGAATTTTATTTTTATATTCTTATTAATCGTATTACAATTGTAAAAGTTTCTCTTTATAAAGCCTGAGGTATGAGGTTTGAGTTCAAGTTACAAGTAAAGCGTCAGGCAGACACTGTAAAAATTTACCATTGTCAATATAATCTTAAACCAAGCCTGGTTAACACCACAGGATTGTCTTTTACACCCAAACATTGTGTCTTACACCCCATGATTGTGTATCACACCACAGGATTGTGTTACTCAACAAGATTGTGTGTTACACAACAAGACTGTGTGTTACACACCCAAGATTGCGTGTGTCAACCCCAGGATTGGTGGGTCACGCCCCAGGATTGTGTGTTACACCCCAGGATTGTGTGTTACACCCCAGGATTGTGTGTTACACCCCAGGATTGTGTGTTACACCCCAGGATTGTGTGTTACACCCCAAGATTGTGTGTTACAACCCAAGATTGTGTGTTACATCCCAAGATTGTGTGTTACATCCCAGGATTGTGTGCAACTCCCTACGATTGTGTGTTACACCCCAGGATTGTGTGTTACACCCAAAGATTGTGTGTTACACCACAAGATTGTGTGTTACACCCCAAGATTGTGTGTTACACCCCAAGATTGTGTGTTACATCCCAGGATTGTGTGCAACTCCCTACGATTGTGTGTTACACCCCAAGATTGTGTGTTACATCCAAAGATTGTGTGTTACACCCCAAGATTTGTGTATTACAACCCAGGACTGTGTGTTAAACCATCATTCGCAGTCACATTTTATCGTCAGCATTTTAAACTGTCCACCCTATCAACAGGATTACTGTTAAAATTACACTCCGATAAAATCTTTACATCTCCAGTCTTTAGTATTAACATTGTCAACTGTGTGTTTCATTAGATAAAATGGGTTAGAGTAAGAAATGTAGAAATATGAGATTTCATAGTTCCTTTTTGGTCTCTGACACCAGTTATACTTACTGCCATAATTATATTTTTTAAAAAATAAGTCCAAAAAATGAAATTTATGTTTATTTTGAGTATTAAATTTGTAATATTATTTAGTAGTGATCACCGGGTAGCTTATCAGATGCTTATCCATTTTTAAAAATCTTTTCGATTTAAACAAAACACCGCAACTCTTGCAGGCCACCCTAAATTAATCCTTCAAACAAGAACACACGCCTAGAACTTTATATGGAAATCAGGCCGAGCAGACAACAGCCTTCATGCCATTTTATCTAAAAAGCTGAAAAACAATGTTTTCCATTGGTTGAATGGAGTGTTTCACGAAACAAGACGTCTTACCATTGGTTAGATAGACTACGAACTTATTTACCTCAAGCTCCTGGATTCTATAAATATCTACAGTTTTGCAAAGTTGGCGGAACGTTTCTTTTGGGGGGCATCCCCCACTTGTACAGAGCTTATTTATAGATGTGATTATTTTTAGAAATCAGTATTCATTTGGAAATGGAAACCGAAAAGCATGGTAAACTCCCAAGGTGTTATAAGGGAGAAAACCGTTTTTATTGAATTTCGCGAGCATAGTATGAGTTATGTTAGCTTTGTATTGTTTTCGAAAAAAAAATGATAAAGTGGAAGCCTTACAACTTACAAGACTACTCATACACAAAACGTATAGTATGAAGTAATATTTAAGTGACTTATCTTTTCTTTTTAGTAATAAATTTAAATCTAAAGCTAGAATTGTGTTATATTTCACAGAATAATGTAACATGTGAATAATTGCATTAGACTGGGGATGTGATAAATTCATCTTCAGAATGTGAAGTCCAGACAAACAAGGTACTTACTGCGTTTTCTATCACCATGTTTAAGGTTGACACACTCTAGCAGTTATCCCACTTTGCCTAATGACATACGCACTGTCATAAGTCAAGCTGGCCTGACAAGCTTACGTGAACAGTAGTCTCCCTTGCTGCGGCTCAAGTACAGTAAGTGATGAAGCTCACGGACATTTATTGGATTAAATAAGGTACGTGACGTGTTGCGCAGCATTTAGGAACACCAATATATTTTGTAGTTTTTTTAGAAACACGTGTCCAGTATATTTAGTCACTCTGGCTTCATAAGGAGGTTGTCTTTATTTCGTCTTCTTTTTTTTCGTTAATGTTTTCCAGAATTACTGATTTAAACACACGAGTAAACCGAAGCACTAATTTATTATTAAAATCAAGAAACCAAAGGAAAAACAAAAATTTAAAAATTAACAAATTAACAATAACATTCAAGACATTACTGGTGAAATAGATTAAGAGAAACGAAATAAAAATTCAAATTTAATTTGTTTCAAAAATCCATAAATTATAACATCGCAAGCCGTTTACAACATGTATACTCGGTTTCATTAAAATAAAATTAATTTAAATAATTTTGTTATTATAAAAAAATGATGTTTTTGTATTCCATGAAAATAAATTGTCACATTCCGCCAAAGACGCTCAGACAGTTTTGTTAGATTAGTAGATAAGGATTCAGCGATAAAGGCTCGCACTAAGTGAATGTAAGACATGAAACCTGTTTGTAAACATATCACACCAAGTGAATGGAAGAATGAAACCTGTTTGAAAACATATCACACCATGTGAAATGGAGAAATGAAACCTGATTTTAAAACATATCACACCAATTGAAACGGAGAAATGAAACCTGTTTAAAATCATATCACACCAATTGAAACGGAGAAATGAAACCTGTTTTAAAACATATCACACCAATTGAAACGGAGAAATGAAGCCTGTTTAAAACATATCACACCAAGTGAAATGGAGAAATGAAACCTGATTTTAAAAAAAATCACACCAAGTGAAAGGAGGAACGAATTTTTTTTGCAAAACATACACGCGTCACACGTCGTGTTCTTGGTTCAGGGGGGGGGGTGCGACCACAACCTGGTTGAGATACAGTAACAAACCCTCTCCCTCCACACCCCCCTCACACACTCAAATGACATACAAGGATTGATAGTTGTATACCTGTCACAGGTAAGATGGTGCCAACATTTAGTGCACGTAAATTGTGAATGTTACATTCTAAACTAGAGTGTTTATTGCACGCTACATTCAGTAATACAATTTGTCTCAAGCAAGAATTATTCCCTTTTATTTAGTGAGGCGATTCTTTTGTTGTACCGGGTAACTAACCCAAAAAAGCTGAACTGAAGCCGTAAACAAATTGACCATGAATGAGTCAATGAATCTTAATCCAAGACACGCAGAAACGTCAAGAAGTAATCCTACAGAAACATCAGGAGATAATCCTTCAATAACATCTACAGATAACACTCCATAGACATCAACAGCTAATCCCACAGAAACACCAAGGGATAAACCCCTTGAAACATCAACAGATAATCTTTCAGAAAAAATACTCCTCCAGAA
The DNA here is from genome assembly GCA_944989445.1 of Ampullaceana balthica. Taxonomy (NCBI): domain Eukaryota; kingdom Metazoa; phylum Mollusca; class Gastropoda; family Lymnaeidae; genus Ampullaceana; species Ampullaceana balthica. The sequence continues at coordinate 489,754 of CALYLW010000700.1, read as the reverse complement.
ATTTCAACAGATAATCCTTCGGAAACATCACCTCCCAGAGAATGTGTCATTAAAAGATGCAAAAAACTAAATACTTTTTAACACACATAAAGTAAAGTATAAAGTAGAACTTGGAACACACACACGTTCTCACTGACACACCGTTATCAGTTGTTTCTGGAGGACCAAGAAAGTATGACCGATTTAAATATATATTACACAAATGGTTCACACGGCTATTTATACAGAGCCCAATCGTTTCCAATACTTTCTGTTATATAATGCTGAACTACACTGTTATTTCTTCTATAGATCTACCAGTCCCATGGCGACTTTCTTGAGTCTACAGACCTCCAACGCTTCTCCTGGAATGTTGGCTGCAGGACGATCGGGAGGAATTTAAATACAGTAACGGGACAAGCGCTGACAACTGAAATGAGTTAATTAAAATTCTAACGAATGCAAATTTATCCCCCTTCCCCACGCAAAGCTATTCTATTCTCCTTGGCACCACACTTGTATTCTTCAAGGGGGAGATCACTACATTGACAACGGGTCTCATGGTCTCTCTGTCGTCACGGTTATTTTCCTTGATTTTGGATTCGAATACCGCCTTTTCTGCGGGCTAGCGGACAAAAGACAAATCGTAGAGAACGTTATGTCTATCGTGCAACACTTCATGACTCCAGACATTTACAACTAGCGGGTAACTTTTAATTAGCATTGTCAATGCAATTATTATGAGGAATCTTTTAAAAAATAATTTTGTCAACTGATGTCAATAAAAAACAAAATTTAAATTAATAAAAAAAATAATAACTTCCATTTTATTCGCGCCCTAGCAGCTAGCAGTTAAGTGAGGTGAGTGTGGGGGAGAGGGGGGGTCTCTTATCGGGAAGAATGGCGTCGCTAATTTTAACAAATATTAATTCAAGAAAAAATTTAATCTCCATAGTTTCATGCCCCCATTCACTTTGTTTACTGAATGCGCCATTGTATTGACATTTAAATTACAGTAACTAAAGACGATTCGTGTCTATAGAAAGTTTGAAACAGCGCAGTTATTACTACAGACGGCCAAGTGGAAACCTAGAGCCAGAGCACAAACCTACGACATCGATAATCCGCTTAGTTCAGTAGATCACTGACAACCAAAGTCGTAACTGTAAAAGTAATCCAAGAACAAAACAGCCGCGATGAACGAGACAGGCGGAGAGAGCAGGGCCAAAAAGAGGAACAGGACAGCCGTGAATGAATTCTGAGACTGGTGGGACATTCGACAGCCATAGACGTGAGGATGTCATCCCCCCCCCGCCCTATCTTATCCGCTGACCCCACCAAACGTATTTTAAGAAAGTAGCTAGTTGAAGGCGTTCTTGGGGGGGGGGACAATACATGGGGGGTGGCGTTGGAGCGGAAAGTGGCCTGGGTTGTGGTACCGCGGGCGGGAAAAGGGGGGGCGGTGGTTAATTTAAAAACAAATTAGTTCATCACACAGTTGTAGTAGAGCAGTATTGGTAAGTATCAATGATGGATCGTTCCACATGGCTGAACTTGTTTCATTGTATGCATGTCAACACGACCAATTTACTTATTGAGACTCTGCAGATGTATTAATGTTTCGTATCCTCTTCTCCCATGTAAAAAATCCAACAGTAAGGTAGTACCACCAACAGTAAGGTAGTACCACCAACAGTAAGGTAGTACCACCAACAGTAAGGTAGTACCACCAACAGTAAGGTAGTACCAACAACAGTAAGGTAGTTCCACCAACAGTAAGGTAGTACCACCAACAGTAAGGTAGTACCACCAACAGTAAGGTAGTACCACCAACAGTAAGGTAGTACCACCAACAGTAAGGTAGTACCACCAACAGTAAGGTAGTACCACCAACAGTAATGTAGTACCACCAACAGTAAGGTAGTACCACCAACAGTAAGGTAGTTCCACCAACAGTAAGGTAGTACCACCAACAGTAAGGTAGTACCACCAACAGTAAGGTAGTACCACCAACAGTAAGGTAGTTCCACCAACAGTAAGGTAGTACCACCAACAGTAATGTAGTACCACCAACAGTAAGGTAGTACCACCAACAGTAAGGTAGTTCCACCAACAGTAAGGTAGTTCCACCAACAGTAAGGTAGTTCCACCAACAGTAAGGTAGTTCCACCAACAGTAAGGTAGTTCCACCAACAGTAAGGTAGTTCCACCAACAGTAAGGTAGTTCCACCAACAGTAAGGTAGTTCCACCAACAGTAAGGTAGTTCCACCAACAGCTCATTCAGGTACCACCTCGCACCGTGTCAGGGTGACTTGTCCCCTAAAGTCCCTTTATTCCGCTCTGTTGCGCAGACATCGCCTGCCGACGCGGTGAACAATCTGCCGTCAGCCTCGGTATTAACATGATAAATGACGTGCAATTATACGGATGCCAGCTTTACAAAGTCGTGAAGACATTCATATTGTAACGTCAAGTAAAATTTAACGTTTCCCTGAGGGTTCGCTAAAATCACATCACTAAAAGTTAACGTAACTGAACGTATCTTACAAGGCATAAATAAATGCAATGCTCACAGAAAGGCTGGCAAGGAGTGAATAGAACCAGAGGCGTCACTAGGGTGTGCGAGGGGTGAGGAGCGCACCGGGTGACACAATCGCAGGGGGTGACACCAAAATGTAAATTCTATATGTTCATGTTATTTGGCCCTGACAGACTCGGAGGAGGCCAATGGGGTAAGTCGTGAGGGGATAACACCGTGAGCTTCCGCATTGGGTGGCACCAACCATAGTGACGTCTCTGTATAGAACCAAATGTAAAAAAAGGCTCTGACTGGAATGTACACAAAAGATTATTTGTGGGAGAGAGAGAGAGTTATTAGCCGTTCAGCGAGATAGTTTTATTTCATTCCTAAAAGAGAGAGAGGAGAGAGAGAGAGACGGTGAGTGATCAGAAGCAACCATAGCAGAGGAAACAACAGCAGCCTTAGTAGTAACGATAGTTTAGGTATGTCGCTATGACAGTTGCATCAATGGTAATTATAGTTTATGTATGTAGCTGATGCAATTGGAGTGGTAGTATCAGTGCTAATTGTAGTGATGGTAGAAACAGTAAAAATAATAATAGTTGTTTGAATGAATGTTGTTGTAACAGTAAAAATTGGTACTCAAATTAATATTTCCCATCATAGTTCATTCAGTCTTCAGACCAAGGTGAATCAGTTCTTGAATATTATCTTACTTGATTGTTATCATGTATTGTTCTCATTCTTCATAGGCAAGTCCCTTTACTCTCACCAGCCTGCCAACTTAAGTCCTGACCCCAACACACTGCCATAGCGTAGGTTACGATCTTATCGCCTCTGTAACATGTACACCCCAGGACCAACATGGCCAACTATAGCTTACATATTTTGTTTCGTTTGTGGGAGATGCCCGGGACACCGACCTGTCAGAACCCAGGGCTAGGGCAAGCCGTGGGGTGGGGGGAGGGAGGGGGAATGTGGGGGACGGGGAGATGTATGAGAGGGGTGTCCATCCATCAAAAGGACGAACATGACAAGTACAATCAGGGCTTAACGTAGCGCTGCCAAGAGATGACAATAGCACGTAGAGAGATAGCGATATATTCAGCATCCAACGAACTGTTCGCCCTGTCTGGACGGCGACCACCCCATGTGGTCAAAACTTGTGGGAAATCTTTTAAAATCCGCAGAGGCGGCGTCGGTATCGAACATACGAGGGGGGGGGGTCAGGGTGTGGCAGGTAAAGACCCTCTTTATAAAGAAGGTAGATCCAACCTAGAGTCTTGGAGGCCCTTTTCTCAGTGTAGAGAGGGAAGATTTTCCGCAAAGTCTCCAGAGCTGCGATGTTTTCTTGGAAGGGAAACATCGTAATTACTGCCTTATCCTAAAGCGATTAGGCATGATAATGATTTGTTATAGTTGGATATTTTTCAATAAGAAAATTATAATTATGTGGGTTTCGAATGGCAGAATTTGAGAATTAAAACACTGCAAAACCTGTGATGCTATTTGGTGAAAGGTGATATCCGCAGCTGTAGTTCAATGTGATATCCGCAGCTGTAGTTCAATGTGATATCCGCAGCTGTAGTTCAATGTGATATCATCAGCTGTAGTTCAATGTGATATCCGTAGCCGTAGTTCCCCCATAAATCTCCTGGCTGTAGCACACCCCACTCCCTCCCCCAACACCTTCTGGTATGTCGTGGGGCCAGCGCGGACAAAAGAACATCCAGTGACCTGGCCGTTGGCAGTTCATTCCACGACATGACCTTTGAACTTTGAACCCTCCCATTCAAACGGTGGGAGGATGACTTTTATTTCATTCAAGATATTTCAAGGCCACGGCAGGGCATACAAGCTCTAGAGGAATGCCATTAATAAAAGTGTTAGTAGTAGTAGTAGTAGTAGTAGTAGTAGTAGTAGTAGTAGTAGTAGTAGTAGTGGCTGCAGTAGCAGTAGTAGTAGTAGTAGTAGTAGTAGTAGTAGTAGTAGTAGTGGTAGTAGTAGTAGTAGTAGTGGCTACATTAGCAGTAGCAGTAGTAGTAGTAGTAGTAGTAGTGGTTGTAGTAGTAGTAGTAGTAGTAGTAGTAGTAGTAGTAGTGGTTGTAGTAGTAGTAGTAGTAGCAGTAGTAGTGGTTGGTAGTGGTGGCTGCAGTAGCAGTAGTAGAAATAGAAGTAGTCGGCTGTGGCAGATGGGGTGTTCGTGTGTGGTTTTTGAGACCAAACTTAGACAGACATTAAAATGGAAGTAGGTGTCGTCTAACATAAATTTATAGCAGTAGTAGACATAACAGAAGAAAGCGCACCGATCATCTGTAACAATGGGAGATGAGGGGTTGTTATTGAAGGTGGGGGAGGGTTTGCGGTGTTTATTAGAGGTGTGAGTGTGTGTGGGGGAGGTTGTGGTGGTCACTGAAAGTGCGAGGGTTTGGTGGTCGTTTCAGGTCTGAGGGTGTGTGAGGTTGTGGTGATCATTGAAATGATCTTAACACCTGTCATGATCATTGCAACTCAAAGATCAGCAGAGTAGACTGCTGGTCTACCGGATGGTAAACAAAATTTAGAGAGATTTAGCGCAGATGGTATACTTTCAGGGCGCACAGGATGGGTTGCTAACTAAATTGAGTTACTGAAAAAAAATTACTTGTACCTTTTTGGAAACCTTTAGAAAAAATGTCAACCAAACATAACTTAAATTTCAAAAAGTATATAGCTGTGAAGTTGAAGAGCAGTCAAATAGATAGACGTAAATAGTTTAAAGGTGGTTGTCCTCCGCGACTCTGACAGTGCACACATTTATGAAAGGTGCACACATCTCTGTCAGTGCACACGTCTCTGTCAGTGCACACGTCTCTATCAGTGCACACGTCTCTGTCAGTGCACACGTCTCTGTCAGTGCACACATCTCTGTCAGTGCACACGTCTCCGTCATTGCACACGTCTCTATCAGTGCACATATCTTTGTCAGTGCACACGTCTCTGTCAGTGCACACATCTCTGTCAGTGCACATGTCTCTGTCAGTGCACAATTCTCTGTCAGTGCACGGCGTGATAAACTCTCTCTTACTTCTTCTTCCGTCGTGCGATTGAACTCCACAGAACTCCACAGAACTCCACAGAACTCCAAGAACAGAGGAGAAATGCACCCGGGAACATCTCCAAACCTTACTCCCCTTGCTTTGAACTAATATTTCGGCATTTTGATCGTTCCTGTGAGTTTTACTGCTAACGATCATAAAACTTCAAGGAACAAAAATCTATAAAGACATCAGAAATACAGGCATTCTAGAATAGCTTTGACTTGATTTTTTTTTATGGGAATGCATTACTGTCTTTTAAAATTCTTTGGGATGGTTGATGAAAAGCCTCAAATATGTTACAGATTATCGGTGAAGTTCTAATGACGTAAGGCGACTCGTCCCAGGCCATCACAGTTTGGGAACTCGTCGAGTAGTTACAGGGATCAGGTAGCAAAGGATTGAACATTTTAAAACATCTACATTGACCTTCTATTGTCATGGAGTGGGGATGTCCAGTTTGAGAACTGCTGTTGTTAAAGTACTCGGCTAGGGATATCCAGTTTGTGAACTGTCGTTGTTACAGTCCTCAGCTGTTTGATAGATGTGAATTCAAACTTTTACATTAACTACGCTTCCTGTTTTTGTCTTCGGGCTAAAAATAAAAAAAAATTATATAACTTTAATTTTGAATAAAAGACAAAAAATTGGCCATCTCAAGAGTGCTGTTGATGGTTGTCAGTGCGGGTCAGTAATGTGGTTACTGGGGTCAGTTAAGGTTAGAGAAACAGCTCGGGCTTGGGTTCAAGGTCAGCGAGTAGAGGGCTTAAAACATGATGCCCTCTAAGCAAATTTGTTTCTGGTTTCTTGTCTCGTGTGCATTGAAACGTATCAGGGTTATTTGCCCTTTAAAAACATTTAAAACACGAAGAATTACAAACGTGAACTCAAATATGAACAGACACAAATTTAATTGGTAAATATTTCATGTTTAAAAATATATGCATGAAAAACTAAAGGCGAAATATAAATGCACACATGATATTGTATAATGAACGTTTCATCGCCTTTCAGTAATGTCGACAATGTGTTCGAGCAAAGCACGTTCCCGGTGCATTTTGTGTGTTATTCTGTGTTTTTAAACCTTGCACCCCTGGGGTCACCGAGTACAAGATTGCGTTGCTGAGTTTAAATATAGAACAGCACAACACACCATTAGTATAGGAACTGGGTGGGGGGAAAGGGGTGGGGTGGGGGTAGAGAGGCTCAACATCCTAATTCTCTCATTCTCTTGCAGTCTCATGACACACACACACACGCACACACACACATGCACGACTCACCACGTGAACGGATTTCTGCAGGTACAATATTCTAAGGTGTGATGTTAGTGAGAGAACTTACGTCAGCATCTCTATACTGACGTAGCACTGACATATGTAGGGGTAGCTCTGACTTATGTAGGGTAGCACTGACATATGCTGGGGTAGCACTGACATATGCTGGGGTAGTACTGACTTGTGTAGGGGTAGCACTGACATATTCTGGGGTAGCACTGACTTACGTAGGGGTAGCACTGACATATGTAGGGTAGCACTGACTTGTGTAGGGGCAGCACTGACTTGTTTAGGGGCAGCACTGACTTATGTAGGGTAGCACTGACATATGTAGGGGTAGCATGGACTTATGTATGGATAGCACTAATTTGTGTAGGGGTAGCACTGACTTGTGTAGGGGCAGCACTGACTTACGTAGGGTAGCACTGACATATGTAGGGGTAGCACTGACATATGCTGGGGTAACACTGACATATGCAGAGGTAGCACTGACATATGCTGGGGTAGAATTGACTTATGTAGGGGTAGCACTGACATATGTAGGGGTAGCAGTGACTTATGTAGGGGTAGAACTGACATATTCTGGGGTAGCACTGACATATGCTGGGGTAGCACTGACTTGTGTAGGGGTAGCACTGACATATTCTGGGGTAGCACTGACTTATGTATGGGTAGCACTGACTCATGTAGGGGTATCCCTGACATATGCTGGGGTAGCACTGACTTATCCTGGGGTAGCACTGACATATTCTAGGGTAGCACTGACTTATGTATGGGTAGCACTGACTCATGTAGGGGTAGCCCTGACATATGCTGGGGTAGCACTGACTTATCCTGGGGTTGCACTGACATATTCTAGGGTAGCACTGACTTATGTATGGGTAGCACTGACTCATGTAGGGGTAGCCCTGACATATGCTGGGGTAGCACTGATTTGTGTAGGGGTAGCACTGACATATTCTGGGGTAGCACAGACTTATGTATGGGTAGTACTGACTCATGTAGGGGTAGCCCTGACCTATGCTGGGGTAGCACTGACCTATGCTGGGGTAGCACTGACTTATGCTGGGGTAGCACTGACATATGCTGGGTTAGTACTGACCTATGCCGGGGTGGTTGGGAGTAAGTTAATTAGAGTTGTTTTAGCACATTAGCACAATTTGGGGAAAAGGTTGGAATTCACTTTGTATAGTATGTGCATTGGTGTATAGGTTGACATTTTATGTGTAAAAAAGGTGTGTTTTGAAACGATTAAATAACGGTAGACCACTCTTCTAACATTCAAAAATCACTTGACCATTTCAAGGAAACTCGAGGTCAAGTATGTATACAGATTAGGTTGATCTTGTCAAAACCCCCACACCACACAACTCGACCACTACATCACACAAATTGACCACCACATCACACAACTCGACCACCACATCACACAAATTGACCACCACATCACACAACTTGACCACCACATCACACAACTTGACCCCCACACCACACAACTTGACCACCACATCACACAACTTGACCACCACATCACAAAACGTGACCACCACAAGACACAACTTGACCACCACACCACACAACTTGACCACAACATCACACACTTGACCACCACATCACGCAACTTGACCACCCCATCACACAACTTGAACACCACATCACACAACTTGACCACCACATCACACAACTTGACCACCACATCACACAACTTGACCACCACATCACACAACTTGACCACCACACCACACAACTTGAACTCAACATAACGCAACTTGACCACCACATCACGCAACTTGACCACCCAATCACATAACTTGAACACCACATCACACAACTTGACCACCACATCACACAACTTGACCACCACATCCCACAACTTGACCACCACATCACACAACTTGAACACCACATCACACAACTTGACCACCACATCACACAACTTGACCACCACATCACATAATTTCACCACCACATCACACAACTTGACCACCACATCACACAAATTGACCACCACATCACACAACTTGACCACCACATCACACAACTTGACCCCCACACCACACAACTTGACCACCACATCACACAACTTGACCACCACATCACACAACTTGACCACCACATCACACAACTTGACCACCACACCACACAACTTGACCACAACATCACACAACTTGACCACCACATCACGCAACTTGACCACCCAATCACACAACTTGAACACCACATCACACAACTTGACCACCACATCACACAACTTGACCACCACATCACACAACTTGACCACCACACCACACAACGTGACCACAACATCACACAACTTGACCACCCAATCACGCAACTTGACCACCCCATCACATAACTTGAACACCACATCACACAACTTGAAAACCACATCACACAACTTGACCACCACATCACACAACTTGAACACCACATCACACAACTTGACCACCACATCACACAACTTGACCACCACATCACATAATTTCACCACCACATCACACAACTTGACCACTACATCACACAACTTGACCACCACATCACATAATTTCACCACCACATCACACAACTTGACCACCACATCACAAAATTTGACCACCACATCACATAATTTCACCACCACATCACACAACTTGACCACCACATCACACAACATCACCACCACATCACATAATTTCACCACCACATCACGCAACTTGACCACCCCATCACACAACTTGAACACCCCATCACACAACTTGACCACCACATCACACAACATCACCACCACATCACATAATTTCACCACCACATCACGCAACTTGACCACCCCATCACACAACTTGAACACCCCATCACACAACTTGACCACCACATCACACAACATCACCACATCATCACATAATTTCACCACCACATCACGCAACTTGAACACCCCATCACACGACTTGAACACCCCATCACACAACTTGAACACCACATCACACAACTTGACCACCACATCACACAACTTGACCACCACATCACACAACTTGACCACCACATCACACAACTTGACCACCACATCACACAACTTGACCACCACATCACACAACTTGACCACCACATCACACAACATCACCACCACATCACATAATTTCACCACCACATCACACAACTTCACCACCACATCACACAACTTCACCACCACATCACATAATTTCACCACCACATCACACAACTTCACCACGACATCACACAACTTCACCACCACATCACAAAACTTGAACACCACACAACATAACATGACCACCGCACCTCAGTAACACAATGTAAACAGATTACGTCACACAATACACGTAGTCCTGGCAGCTGTACTAAGATAAATGTCCACAGGAAGGACCAGTAAATGACCTAACAGATCAATCAGACAAATGAATGGATGTTATTGTAGCTCGGCGACAGAGCTGCATGCACGCAGGTAAATCTGGGCCGTCCGCACGGCAGGGAGGTGGCGTTGTGTTGTGTTTACAAGTAAACACACGAATCCGTTTCAGTCGATTGGGGGGGGGGAATTAGTATAGAAAAAAAACACACGTTTGATTAATGCCGTTTGAGAAATGGTAGACAGGAGTATACGAGTAGAGATAAGGATGAATAAAGTAATTTTGTGAAGTTGAGATGAAGCGACTGAGGGAGGTGGGGCGGTAGTGGTGGTGGGGATGGAGAGGTTTAGTGGAGTAGACCAGGCAGTTGAGTTATGTTGTCTTCAAAGTGGCTTTGAGGCGTCTTCAAGAAATGTCTACACACGACGAGGACTAATTTCTCCACTACCAAATATTTTTTTGTGCGCTCGCAATGCAACATATTTCTAGTTTCTAGGAAACTTAAGGTCAAGAATATTAATTCATTTAACCATATTCTGATTGGTAGTCACTAGACAATGGAGAATTTAGTGAAACCTAACAACAGAACAAGTTGAACATTTGAGAGGACCACGTGAGGTCAACAGGCCGTAGATCAGGGGTGTCCCCCCGAAGTCCGGCCCACGGGAAAAAACCAGCCCGCGACGCAATTTTAACTGGTCCGCTGCTTCGTCTGAAATAATTATTAGACTGACGCATTATTTCTGTATCGACATTATATTTATAAAAAATTCGAAATTTTGAACTTTTTTGAGTACGTCAAATGATGGCGAAAATCGTTGACGTTTTTTTAACAACGTGGAAATGGATGTTTAAAAACCCGATGAAGTTATGTCCTGTGAAAAGTACAAAATTACTTGACGGCCTACGGTAAAAATCGATGACGTCATTTTTAATTTTTTCCCCGACTCGGAAGTTTAAACGAATTTAAGTCGGTGAACTTAAAAATTTTTAGATACATTTTTGTATTACAACTTTAGGAAATCATGTTTTTTCGGGTTTTTTAAAATTATTTTTTTACACCTTTCTCTGTTGACCCTGATAATGCTCCAGGCAATCGTCAGCTGGAACTCTTTAAGTTGCAAACAAATGCTGAATGTCGCAGCAGTCACCAACACCTTTATCTCATTGACTTTTACCGTTAGCAGGATAAAAAGAGATTTCAGGAGATTTGAACATTTGCTAAGAAAATCCTCAGCTTATTTGGCTCGACATACTTGTGTGAGCAGAAATACTCTGTTATGAATGTTAAGAAGAACTATGTGAGGACGAGAATAAATGACTCTCACCTTCTTGATACCATACGTATCATACCCAATAGCATTGAGCCTGACCTCACATATTTAATGCATTTACGATCTCAAGTCCCCCTTCACATTAAACTTTTGTAATAAAACCTTCACAACCTAATATGTCATTTTTGTTTATTATTTTAATCCGGCCCCCAAGTTTCTTTACTTCAAGAACTATGGCCCGCCATGCAAAAAGTTTGGACGCTCCTGCCGTAGATCATTCAAACTAGTCGTTAGGTTATATATCGTGCTGTCGTTTAGCCACCTTGTTATTGTGTCACTTGTCGGTTTGTCTTTTGTCGTTTTTTCTGGTCACCATATATATATATATATATATGACAATATACGTTTGGGGAGGTTAGGAAAGGTTTTAAAACAAAGATAGTGTGTGGCGTGAGGAGAAGATGTTGAGAACCACTGGAACAGAAGGCGGGTCTAAGTATCATTAGTCCCTCCAGCTACCACCAACGACTCCTGATTTACTCCCAACCCAACAGCCGATTAGCGTAACCGAAACCACATCGTAAATCATGGTCACCCACACCGAAAGGGGCGATACCAAGTACTACATAACGTGATATACCTGCTTGTCATATCGGCGTTAACGATACCGACTACCGTAGCACGGCCCCCTCCAGCTACCACCAACGACTCCTGATTTACTCCCAACCCAACAGCCGATTAGCGTAACCGAAACCACATCGTAAATCATGGTCACCCACACCGAAAGGGGCGATACCAAGTACTACATAACGTGATATACCTGCTTGTCATATCGGCGTTAACGATACCGACTACCGTAGCACGGCCCCTTGACACTAGATAAACAAGTCGTTGTTGTTACAATTAGACAGCAAGCTGCTGTCGTGTCAGTCTGCGCTGAGGTTATGGTCAGAACAGGTTCATTTTAGTCAAAACACACTCAGCGATTGCATGCACCGCAAAATAAACGGTTTTTTGTTTCATTCACATTTTTCATGTTGTGTTGTGGTATGTACTTCCTCAAAGATTTACCGACTTCATGCACGTAAATAACTTTTAGTTCTCTTAAGTTTGAAAGCGTTGTCACCGATGTTAAATAAATGAAAAACCAAACATGAATAAAGATGGTAATCATTGTTAGTGGTGGGGGGGCGGGGTTTGTACGAACAAATTAGGCGTTTTAGATGATGGTTTTGTTAGAGATGGTGTTTTTGTTAGACGTGGTTATGGTATAGTTAGGTTTTCGTAGTAATTTTGTTAGAAGTTCTGATGGGGGTTTTAGACCTCGTAGTCGTGTTCTATAAGGGAAAGGGGATTATATCAACAAAAACATATTCTTAATCCGAGTCAGGTCAACAATATCGGCCCATGGACCGGATCCAGATTCAGTTTATACGGCCCGCGGTTTCGGTTTACAACAACAAAATTGATATTAATATTTACAAATCCCCGCGCGTTCTGGCGCGCACACGCGCATGAACGCACACACGCACACCCACACGCACACAAACACACACACATCTACAGAATAATATAAATGATTTAAACCTAAATATAATATTTGTGTTCGCATGTAAACAAAACAAACAAATAATATAGAGGCTGCGTACTAAATTAATGAGGAATGAAAGTTTGAGCGAAATTCAGGCCCACCGTCAAGTCATTTTATGAAAAGTTGCCTTGCTTTCCCTCTTACTTGAAACAGCCACAACTGTTTGCCATAAATCCAGACACGTGGGAACGAGCTGCAATGGACCGATCCACCTGGCGCTCTTCCATCCACGAAGGTGCCAGGTCATGTGAGGCAAACCGGATTACCGCCGCAGAAAAGAAGAGGCAAGCCCGAAAGGCCCATGCTGTCAACCCTCCAGGAGATGTCGCACTCGCCCCCTGTCCCTTCTGTTCCCGAACCTTTCGTGCAAGGATCGGCCTAATCAGCCATCTGCGCACGCACAGAAAACCCTCGGATGACTAGAGTGGTCCTCGTCGTATCGACGGACGAACGAACAACTTGAAACAGCCACAACAGTGTTGTCCCAATCAAGGTGTCGGTAATTTTTTAAAAACAAGTACGAAACACTTGAAATGTCAAGTTTGTACGTAACATTTATTGTGAAATCTTAGTTCAACTCATAAAATGTGAAGTTGATTTTTTAAAACCCATATAGCATTAACTAAAGCTCCTTCTAGCATATTGATAATGAAAAAGTCGGTGTGTCTTAAAGGTTATACAGTTTAAAAAAAAATTAAATACTTTTTTTTCTCAGGAATGCTATAGACTATAGACTATAGACAGTAAACTTAAATAAACTAAGGGAAACAATCCATTAATTAATGTCATGTTTAAAAGCTTTTCTTTCCTTTAGTCAGTCAATCCTCGTAAAACGGGTTTACCGAAATACTTCACGATTTTATCTGCAGCGAGATTATTTATATCAGTGGTCCCCAACCCCCGGGCCATTGATCGGTACCGGTCCGTGGAACAAAGAGTACCGGGCCGCCAAAGAAATATTAAATATTTCCATTTTATTTGCCATGGTGTATTTTTCCATGGAATTGTGCCAGCTTCCAAATACTAATATCTGGATATTTTTGAATAGAAAACAAAACAAAACGGTAACACGAAGGACACAGGAAACGTGTATCAATCAAGGAAAATTCAACAAGAGCATCATATTTAATGGTTAGCAGTAATGTTAAGGCTAAAAAAAACATTTACTATCAGTGAAGAATATGATCTTGTCCTTCACTAAAGTCATTTGCTGTGAACCTATATGAGAGGCTGCTGTTAAAAAAGATAGCACATGTGCTTTTGTCGGCGCGTGACTAGGCGCATTGAGGACATAGATGAAGACATTGCATGCAGTCTACAGATATCGACTACAGATAAAACGCAATGACTTTTTTAATTGGCGTATCTTTAGCAGTAGGATGTTTTTGAGGATTTCCTATGTACACGAACCAATATCACAGTAGTAGATCTGTTCAAGTCACTGGATGGTTTTTAATTTTGTTAAAAGTTGATTTACCACATCAGTGCGCGGGCACTTAACTGGCGCCTGTTTGAGGAGCTTGTGGCGAGATGGACGCAGACGACATGTCTTTTCTTGTTTTCTACACAGATATAAGATGGTCAACCAGAGGAAAATTCCTTACCATAGTATATGAATTACAAGAGCCAATGATAAGATATCTCTTGGAAAAGAAGTCACCGCTGATAGAAATTTCAGTGACTAGGAATGGGTCACAAACTGGCTGACCTGTGTAACATATTCAGCCTGCTCAATGAACTCAATCTGACCCTTTAGGGAAAAATGACTACTTTACTGTTTTCATGTTTGGCAGACAAAAGGTAGGTCCTTTAAATCCAAGCTGCCGTTGTGGGGACGATGCGTAAACGGAGGCATTTTGGAGATGCTTCAATCAGCGGGTTTTTTAGGCGTGATGACCCTGAGCATTCATTCTCCCAGTTGGTGCACGATCCCTGGCCTTTGCTTTTAAAAGAGTTCGACTCCTTCTTCCCAACCAAAATGGACCCACGAAATGGTAAGGAATGGATCCACGACCCACCAGTCAACAAACCAGGCGAATCCAGCATGTATCTATCGTTGTTCTGGATTTAAGTCACGTCGAAAAATTTTGAGATTACTCAGCTGACTTTTGGTGTCATTGCTCCCTTTAGACCCCCTTACATGGAGCCGTATCGGTGCAGAGGAACAAGCTCAGGGTTCTCATTGATTTAGCGTTCTAGTGAGTTGAAAATTAATGTTAAATCACATTATATTCATTTTGTGGTGTAGGCTAACTGCATTTTACTTTGAAGGCATTTTTAATACAACTTAAAGTCAAAATAAAACTATATAAAATCAAAATAATTTCGAATATAAATAATCAATGTCCGAACCCCGCGCCCCAATCCCTCAGCGGGCCGCGGTAACGTTGTTAAATGATGACCGGTCCGCGGCGATAAAAAGGTTGGGGACCAATGTTGCCTTTAAGCTGCGCGGTTGCTAAACGACGCCGCGCAATATTTTAGAATTATCGCGCAGTAAATTTGGTAAAACATTGCACACAAAAAATTGATACTGCACATTGTTGGGGACCACTGATTAATATAACCTTGACCAGTGGTAGCGAACCTTTTTGGGGCAGCGTGCCCGAATTTCAACCAAAACTCATTATTTATTGCAAAGTGCTAACACTCCAATTGAAACCCGAAAACAACAAAACAACACACACTTGTCTTAAGACTTACAGTTAAAAAAAGAAGAAAAAAACAAGAGGAGAATTTTCAATGTTACAAATTTTTTTTTCTATTACAGCCACTAGATTGGTTTTGCGTATTTAATGTAATTTTGCTGTTATACATACTGATAATTCGTCAAACCTTGGCTCATACTTTTGTTAATTTGGGCGGAACACGACATGCAGCAGTCAGGTTATCTGTAAGTCTATTTCTTGTGTCACATTTGATATAATTCAAAGCTGAAAACAGCTGTTTTGTGCTGTCCTGTGTGATCTCCTTACACTCCATCCTCTTAAGTCACGGGGTCGGGAAACTTTTGGTCTGAGAGACCCATAAACACCACATATTTTGAAAAGTAATTCTGTGAGAGCCATACATTATGTTTAAAAATAAAAATTGAAGTAAATGTGTGCAAGTTGTGCAATTTCAACACTTAAATTACAATAATTATGCCTCTGAATTCTTTGTAATAACATTGGTATGCTGTTTCTTATATGCAATTAATATGTAAATCAAAGGAGTCTGAATAAACGTGTTTTTAAAAAACAAACAATTGTCTGAGAGCCAGATGCAGCCACCAATAGAGCCACATCTGGCTCGCGAGCCATGGTTTCTCGACCCCTGTCTTAAGTGTTGCAAGCAGATGGAGAATTTTCTTTTCAAGGTAGAGCTTTTTTGAAATTTCAATAACTGGTTAACAAATTTTAACCTGCTCTTCTCTGATCGTATCACCACAGCATAACGTATAACACATTATTGCTAGATTGTCATGTTTATTTATATACGTGCTTTTATCCAAGCACATTCAGCAACAGGCTGCGTTTTTTAAGTGAGTAGCTGACCAATATCACTTGCCATTGGCAGGACTCGATCTGTACTTTAATAGTCTTTCTGCTAAGTGGCATCTAAGCAGCAGTTAGTTAATTTTGTCCTTATTTGGAAAGTCATGTAAAAAGGAATTACTCCAAGACAACATGACCACTTCAATTGAATCCCCATCGGAGAACGGTGCAAATAACAACTTTCTGGTAATTATAATTCCTCAATTTCCCTTCAATAAACATCTTCCGTTCAGCTTCATCAAGTTCGACAACAAATAAGCGAGTGAAACTTTCAAGAACAGATTAAAATACATATTAAAATTACATAGTGTAATTTTATTGTGATTGTTGATTAATTAATTATTATTTTAGTCGCGTGCCGGCTGATGAGGCTCTGCGTGCCGATTGTGCCACGCATGCCATAGGTTCGCCGCCACTGACTTACACCCACGCATACCACACGAAATCGTACAGAAATCAAGATATTACAGCATATGAGGCTAGCTGCCTTGTTCGAACCTGTCGCCTCTGAAAAGTAAAAAAAAATTCTGTAGGATTATTTCAATTCACATGAGCCCGATGGTCGCCAGCCTTTGAGCAGTGCCCCGTAGATCACTCATTATAAATAAAATATTCCTCTTAAGATTATAATATGTGTTTTTGGGGAGATGCCATACAACCATTTAGGGGGTGTTTGGGGGGGTGAGTGTCGTCTAAGAGAATCCAGGTGAGCGGCGTTCCTACAGAACAAAACAACACAGGTGAAAGGCGTTCACATGTGAGTTGAAAGCCTGCAGATATTCACTAAGTTTCCCACAGATAACTAGGTGATAAGTGAATAAAATGTGAAAAAGTGCACACGATTGAAGGGTTCTTCAAGCAATTTACCTGCACACACCTGTCTGGTATTTATAAATAAGTTTGTTTTTTTCTGTTTTAATTTTTTTTTCGGTCAACTCTTAAAAAAAAAGAAAAAGATACATCTGACTAATGTGGAATTTTTGTTGTTACAACATTCGCTCTTAAGTTCGTTAGCCCAGCATTGCCCCCTGACGTTACCCCCTGTCGTGTTTCAACGCTTATTGAAGGATTCCAAAGGGTTTGAATTCTTCTTTTGGTTTGTTTTAATAAATGTATGGGGAAGATGGGAAGGAAGGCGTCGATGGTGGGGTGGACTCTGTGATGGAGTGGTCGCGGGGTAAATAACTGTTTATGGTCTATAAGTGTATTACAGCATTGCGCGTTTACATGATATATCAGTAAATGAAACAGGCCCAAGGCTAACACAACCTCTTTAAACAGACATCGACCCCAGGCTAACACAACATCTTTAAACAGACATCGACCCCAGGCTAACACAACATCTTTAAACAGACATCGACCCTGGGCTCACGCAACCTCTTTAAGCACACATCGAGCCCAGCTATATCAATCCCTCCACTGAATGCAACACTCCACTGTTCCACTATCGAGCCCAGCTATATCAATCCCTCCACTGAATGCAACACTCCACTGTTCCACTATCGAGCCCAGCTATATCAATCCCTCCACTGAATGCAACACTCCACTGTTCCACTATCGAGCCCAGCTATATCAATCCCTCCACTGAATGCAACACTCCACTGTTCCACTATCGAGCCCAGCTATATCAATCCCTCCACTGAATGCAACACTCGCTGTTCCACTCGGAGTGCCTTTAAGGTTAAGAACATTTTTATTTTATGTTCGAAAAAGGCGAAGGTAAAACAAAACTCCCATGAGGTACGAAAGTGACCTATTTAAATGTTTGGGCCAGGCAGATGTGAGCGGCAATTAGGCTAAACACAGGCTCACTCGGTCGGCGATTGCCCGTCTGCTGTCTACCTGGCTCTTAAAGCTCCTGGAACTAGGTCATCTTAGTTACATATCTATCAAGTATTTTTCGCGTCGCGTTGTTAGGAGGGATGCAATATAGTAACGTATTCTTTGACGGAAGTGGGTATTTCGCTTCAGTTTGTCAGAAGTCATGAACTCAGATATTTTCATCTGTACAGTCGACTAAAATTATGTCATCGTAACATTTGGACAGCTTTCAAAAAACGAACTTTTCTCGGACGTTTGTTTTATAATCACGCTGGTTCCTCCATCAAAAATATATATATTCTTTTTTTAAAAATAAGTTTTAGAAAAAAATATATGGTAACACGAGCAATGGAGGGGGTCCAGAAATATTTAATGTCAACCACGTCACAAGTTTACTGTACATAGGGGGGGTAAGCTTATGTGTTACAAGAAATGACTTGATAGAGTTTTGGGACTATTTTTAACGACACTATCGTGAATACAGTGATCGCTTATGTACCAGACTCATGAAAAAGACCACTTTCAACTCAAAAAGTCTCTCATGGGAGTTTACACCCGTTGTGTGCCGCTAAATACGAATCTTTTGTTGCTGCACTTTACTCCTTGACTTTTGTAAAAGCCGCCATGGTTGGAAGATGCCAGGCTCCAGGAGTCAGTGAATGCACCGACGACTCTGTCTTTCCCGATAACAGTGTTCATTTCTCTACATTACATTGGTGGGAATTTCATTCCTTAACTGTCATCATTTGATGGTGTACACACACACACACACACACACACATATATATATATATATATTTATTTATATATATATATATATATATATTAAACAATATAATATGCAATCGTCACCCAAGTAGTGACTGTCAGTCCTGACGGTACTAATTTTATAAAGCAGGGAAAACCAAATTACTGCCCCAAAGCATCAAAAGGTGTGCAAATTAAATATGCGCTGTAAAAAATATTATGACGTCATTGTTTTCGCTCATATTTTAATTTTGGAAAAGGGATCAATGTAAAAAGAGGATTTGATGATGGTTAATTCTAAAATCAAAAAACAAACGGGGCGCCTTAGGCGCCCTACCACCCCTATTATAAAATACTTTGTGTACATTTCAGAAAGTTTAATATTTCGTATTTATCAAACAAGGACAAGTTAGTTGGGCTTTTGAAAAAGGTCGGCGCCGTGCATTTTTTATAAAATAAATAGATTTCAGCTGAAAACTTCCGTCATTTTTGACGGGTGATACGCTAGTATATATATATATATATATATATCTATAAAGTGAGGAGGTGGCATAGTCTATAGCATGAAAAGAATGCACGGTTATTGTAATTGTTTTATTTATGGTTGAGGCATATTAATAAAAGATCTTGCATCACGCCCAAAACGTCACAATTGACGTATGTACTCTAATTGTCCCTTGAACTTCGGTGTCCTAAACCATTTTAATTACGGTACTCCAAGCAAACTATTTAATCGTATTTTGTTAAGAATATATGGAACCTCACTCTGATGACGTCAGCGAACATATTTTGTTTGAAGTATATGTACTAATAATGATAATAATAATAATGTTCCTAATAATAATTACGCTGGTAAACATTTAAATTCTACCGCACGCTCATTGCGCATTCAATAAACTATTGGTAAAATAAGACAGATTGTTTATTTAAACGAAGACAGAGAGACAGTTAACCCAATTTGGATGTCAACTGAACATAATCGATTTTAAAAACAAACAAACAAAGCCATAATTGTTTTCCACGCTACTATATGAAACAAGAAAAATAAAACTCCATTTTCAAAAGTTAACTATTTTGCCACAAATATCATTTTGACTAAAGACTTAACTGAGAGATCTAAAAAATATTTTTAAACGAGCAACCACAAGGTTGTCAAAACGTATAACAAGTGATAAGTGATCTGAAAGGGATCTCAACATCATGCGCATGCTATTTGCCACGTCATGCTAACCTACTTGATTCGACAGCAGCTGGACACTGGCCTGTGGTCGCACGACTGTCGGCTGAACACGTTGGTGTTCTGCTACTGCGACTTGCTGCTGAGATTCCCGTCTGCCAGAGGGGGGTGAGCGGGGAAACTTTTCTATTGGGACGAAGTGGTCAGCTGATGATGTCAGTCTCGATCGAGGGAAGGGATCTCCGAGGGTATCAGCACCTTGTCTGGTTTGAGAATCGTATATCGGGAAGTGACCCTCGGAGGTGAATGTCTCCGACTTCGTGTGAGAATTGTAAGACGGCGACTGGAGGTAAAACGTTTGCTGGGCAGACGACCTGGGCGTCGTGGTTTCCGCGTAGAACTGATTGTACGTCTGCTGCCTGGCGGAGGTTTGCCGCGGCTGGTTACCATGGGCGTCCCCACTGGATGTGACCGTCTGCGATGCGCTAGTTGTGGATTCGCGGTGGTCACCTGTGCTGCTGGACACGACCGCGGATTGCAGTTGACCCTCTGGAGCCACGCTTGCTGGGATGTCGTTGGCGAACGTGACGTGGTGTTTTTCCTTGGACGGCGAGGTCTTGGTGGTGGAGTACAGGCCTTTCAGCTCAAGGGGGAACTTGTTTTCTTTGGATGTAGGACTGAGGGGATCCGAGGTGCCGGAGTCCCGGAAGTACAGAGTTGCGTAAGGGGTGCCCGAATCGTTGGCCGCCGCCTGCTGGTAGGAGTACCTGGTGTTCGCAAAACTTCCGGGCTGTAGCTGCTGTCGCAACTGCTGCTGTTGCTGGAGGGCACGCTGCTGTTGCTGTGGCTGATACGACTGCTGGCGGTACGGGTCTTGGTCGGATGAACCGGAAGATCTGAACTCAGGAGGTGCCTGGTACGTCCTGGGCCGCGCAGGGCCGGGGCTGGTGCGGTATGAGGGAGGGACCCTGCCGTCGGGCTGTTGGTGCGGGTGAGAGAACGAGTGGTGCTTCCTGACGATGCGCGGCGAGTAGTGGGTCCTCAGAGACGTTGACGACGGCGAGGTCTCACGTGATAGACGGTGTGTGACGTCACGGTCCGGGGTACCGGAGCCACTGGGCGATCGACCTCGGGGTGGCTTTGTCGTCACAAACTTTAGCATGGCACCGCGGACATGGCTGCAACAACACACACGCGCGTCTGATGTTTGGAAGTTGGGATGAAAAGAATGATTGAGGAAAGCTATTAAATCCCAGTCCTAATGTCTTTATCCTAAATAATTCAAAGTCAAAACTTTTCTTAAATTGATTCAGTTGTTGGTTTCATTTTATATAATTAAAAAGTACCTTCTAAATTGTATATCTATCAGATAAGTGATGCGGCTGTATTTCGTATTGTTTGTTCTTCAAGTGGTTAAAAGTCACTTTTAAACAAAACCTTTGGGTCTAACTCTGGATATAAAGGATGATCTATGGAGAATACTATAAGTTTTTCACACAGGAAATGTTCTTGAGTAGAACGAAACAATAAAACAAGAAGGTATCTAAAAGCACCAAAAAAAAACTTCTACGTTTCAGTACATGACTAATAGTTTTGTCCCTCATATACTGTCATCCATGTCTGGCGGCTGCTTGTTGAAGTTGGTAGAGTGTCTGGGACGTCACAGCCACGTGCTGACCATTGGTCAAACTGAGTTCGTCGCCAGCCATCTTGAATGTTAGTAATGTGTGTGCACAGCTTCGGGGAAAGGTTCTAGTATATTCTTAAAACAAAAATTAACATGAACACATTTTTGTTGCTTGTCTTGAAACTACATTGGACACTTTCAAAGAGAAAACCCAAATAAAGCTCTGTCGGCTTTAATATATTTACTTGTTATCTATTTCAATGCAAATGCTTTCGATTGTCTATATGATATCTATACATCATCTCTCTGTAGCTATATATATATATATATATATATATATATATATATATATATATATAGAGAGAGAGAGAGAGAGAGAGAGAGGGGGGGAGGGAGAAAAGGAGAGTCTTACAATTAAATGTAAAATAATGGCCTTAACTATATTTGCTATGACCCAAAATAAAGGCAAATATTACACGTGTTTTATCACATGCTATTATTAGATATGACACTTTCCTATAAAATATTAAAAACGCCTTACACCTGAAGATTGCCCACATTTGGAAGAAATAGAACTCAACAGCCAAATGTGTATAATTCTTTGTCCAGTTATTATACAATAAAATATTAAATATGACTCTAATCAAAATCCAACACACTGACAAATCCGACCAATAATGTGTCAACAAGTGTGTATGCAAAAAAAACAAATATACTAAACCTCATATAGAACTAGTATGTGAACTTTAACCAAATAAAAAAATCCGTAGAATCACTGGCAGTAGAAAAACTAAAAACCAATCACTTAGGAAGCACGGAACAAGATAAATTAGTATTATACGTTGAATGAAAATGGCGCTCTACATCACATAGAAAAGAGGAATGTCTACATAAAAATAACACACTCACACGTGTTCTCACTCTCTTCAACAACAAACACAAAAAAATTATTTAAAAAAAAACACACACGTTCTCTCATACACACAAACACATGTTCTCTCTCATATAACACACAGACATAAAGCACAGACATACACACACACAAACAAGGACACAGACACGGAGCAATGACGGCGGTCAAAAACCTCGAGTGCAACTTGTTTTTTTTTAGAGGCAATAATTAACTGAGTACCGTGAGATTAGGCCACAAACTAATTCCCTTCCAGAACATTCTCTGCTGGTATGTAATGGAGAAGTGCTGCTTCACAACACGGTCATCAGGCAAGCGATTTTAAGGATGATACAATTGATTTAAGGGCAGAAGTGACAATCTCATCTAACAGTATATCCGAACATACATTAAATGAATGCGTACACAACTGTGGTAGATTCATCCAAGAAAACTTTCATTCCATGTGCATGTTACGAGGCTCAAAGCCGTGAATTACGTTACGGGTCCATCAACTTCTGTAACGGGCATTACAAAATTTGGACAGACTACCTGGCACTGGATTACAGCGATTTTGATATATATTTTTGTGTGAACATACTTATTTATAAAGCTTGAAAGAAACGCGCAGATTTAGAATCCTTCTGTAGACAGCATGGACTATTTTTTAAATAATTTTTTTTCCCCAAATCAAATGGAAACCATGGCGCCTGCCAACAGGAAGCCATGATAAAAAAATTAGACTTCCTTGTTCAACACAGTTTGATGGTTTAAAAAATGGGGATTTGTAGAGGAGTTGAAACATTAAATAAGATGGAGGAGGGGCTTTGGATTGCACATGGATCATGGAAACACCACATCCTCATTTCTCACTCTCTCCCACAACCCTAAACTAATTGATAGCTTTATGAGTGTGCCTCTTGTGCTATTTATAGTACGGCTAGAACGTGAAAACGCATTTCTTTATAACGGCATTGCGTAAAACTGTTGTTACTGTTTTCATTATTAGGTTTGTATTTCAAAGCCTTTAGACTGTACGTCATGTGATATGCTCTAACATTCACGATGAACCAAGAGACTTTCAAGTTTTAATCTCCTCATTAGAAGTTCACACAAGTCTGAAAGACATTTTTGGGGTTCTTTCCCCTGGTAGCAGGTTTTATGTCTCAATGCGTCGTGTATACACATAATACATCTAGATGTAGATGAATCTAAGGTGAATAGAAATAAACTCAATCTTCGTGTTTCGACTCATTCTAATAAATGCGCCAATTGTTGACAGTAGTAGACCCACCCAGATATATCGGCATTGCGAGCACACTTAATGTTATCACTACGGTACGCGAATGACACGAGCAGTTTAACAAACACTGTACCGGAAGTTGATAATTTTCGAGTCAGCTGAAGAGCTTGACCTTTGGTCGTGTGCTTGGTAGGGGAGGGGGTGGAAGTCGTTTTTTAAAAACAAGCTGGAAAAAAAGTCATCCACGGAGCTGCGAAACTGATAAATCGGGGGATTAACAATGACGTGGGCGGACGTTTCAACCAAACACACGCTGAGGGGTCAACGGTTTGATAGTGGCCATTCGCATTGACTAAGAGCAGAAAATAATGTTTTAGTTATCCCGTGTTGATTTTCAAGAACTTAAAATCATCTTTCACTCTATTTGAATTTCAAAAACCTTACATCCACATTGGTAGTCAATCAAACTCATTCGATGATGTAGTCAATCCAATTCATTAGATGAGGTAGTCAATTCAACACATTGGAGGAGGATTCAACTATAAAAGCGGACGATGAAACCAAATGAAGATAGAATGAAAAGAAGAACTAATTGGAGCTTTCTTAAATAAGCAAAAGCAATTTTTCCACATTTAAAAATGTTGATAGTAAATTAATTTACTGTAGAAATAATTTAATTGAATATGCTTTTAAAAAAAGACCTAAAAACAAATAAACGTTTCAAAGAAAAGCCTACTTCAGGGAACACGCAGCAAAAACAACTGTAGGGAACCTGAGTCACGAAATAACTATAAACAGCTTCTTTTGGTACAGACTTTAAGCAGAACAATAAGGTATACATTAATGACTATAAAAACCAAATATAAGGTATAAGGTAATGACTGTAAAAACCAACTACACTGATTGTAAACTCCAACTATAAGGTTTACAATAACGACTATAAAAAACCAATTATAAGGTATGCAATAATAACTTTAAAAATCAACTGTATGGTACATGAATGACTATAAACACCAGCTGTATGGTATACGGCAATGACTATAAACACCAGCTGTATGGTATACTGCAATGACTATAAACACCAGCTGTATGGTATACAATGACTATAAACACCAGCTGTATGGTATACGGCAATGACTATTAACACCAGCTGTATGGTATACGGTAATGACTATAAACACCAGCTGTATGGTATACGGCAATGACTATAAACACCAGCTGTATGGTATACTACAATGACTATTAACACCAGCTGTATGGTATACGGCAATGACTATAAACACCAGCTGTATGGTATACTGTAATGACTATTAACACCAGCTGTATGGTATACGGCAATGACTATTAACACCAGCTGTATGGTATACTGCAATGACTATAAACACCAGCTGTATGGTACCGACTAAAAGCACTAACTATAAGACACCAACTCAAATTTATAAAGAACCAAGTGATGCGGAAGAAGTATAATTATAAATAATTACACAAAACAAAGTCACAACGCCGATTACTTTCGAGTCTGGTGTGATAAGCCGGGAACCACAGTGGAAATGCACAGCACGTCGGGCACACTAGTTTTGTTTCAGTCGAAAACTGGTTGGTCGAAAATAAAACCATGGGGAAAAATGGCGAGTCAAATCCCTTAAACTGCCATTTTCCCACTCGAAACGTCCTCGCTGCCTCCCGCCATTACTGTTACCGGAGGGGGAAGTCAAAGGGGAGATCACTTCCGTTCTCCTGTGTTGCGAAGGAATCGAGAGTCGCGAGGAATTACGAGTGCTCTAACTTCGAACAGCTCTTACCTTTCGGTGCCAGCTGCTGGCCTACTCCCTCCTTCCCCCTTACCCATCCCCCACCCAGGTCTTCTGGCTGTACAATTGAAAGCGATGCCGTTTTCCTCATATCATACTCTTACACCATCAGCGGCGCATCGGGATAAAAAGCCTGTAAAAAGATTTCGAGGTGTTCTATATGATTTAACTGCAATAAGGTCTTAAGTTTGTCTGACTTTTTAAATTCACGATTTTATGTAACGACAATGTTATGGAGGGTGGGTGGGGGTGCGAGGGGTGGAGTTGCCAGATGCCCAACCACTTACCAGCACCAGCAACCAAACACGCCACTGCATTTACGGATTGAATTTTAAATAAGTTTAAAAAAATTAACGTAGCAACATTTCATGTGTGTAATTAGAGATCATAAGCAAGGCATTGGGTGTTATCTATATTGTTGGTCGCTTAAACGTCACATACGTCCACATGTGTGCTGCTATACCGGATAACTGCGGTGAAAGTTGAATTTAACGCAGAATAAACAATGAAAATTTTGGGTCGAGATTAACAGAGCGTGCTTCTCGCTGGAATATTTCACGAACTGACGTAATTGGGCTTTTATTTTCTTCTATTTTTTAAGGTGGCAATTAATATAGCCATAGATAGAAAAAAAAATAAAATAAAAAGAAGAAAATTAAACAAACCCATTACTTATCTGGGCCAAGATTTTGTATAAATAGTGTAATGTATCTAAGGTGTTTCAATAGTACACATTAGTTTTGGCAGGATTGCTCTATATGCGGAGCCCACTTGCAAAACCTACTGAGTCACTTTTTAAAGTTTTTGAGAAAAAAAAGGCATTTATGTTTGAGCGACTTTTGCAGATTTTGTAAGTGTTTCATATCTTTATCAATAAAATACTGCGTATTTAGTAGGTTTTAAAATGATCAACCCATTTAAACAAGAAAATGGCAGTAACTCATTTTCCCGCCAAAATCGACTTTGTAGGTTTTGCAAGTAGACTCCTCATATACTGCAACGAAGGGAAAGAGGATTTAAAAGAACTCGTGGGAGTTTTCCAATAAGAAGATGGATAAACGGCTATGACTTTTACAGGCGTAAGAAGGGTGCTGTGCAGCGGCATATAGGCTGCAGTAAATTAATTTTGTATAGAGGGGAACCTTTGTGAATATTCTACGTTAGTGTTGTGCACGCGTCAATACTCTCGCCCAACCCCGAGTAGCACTGACTCTAGCCACTGCTAACATGCTACCAGCCTGACTTAAGCTACATCTTTAGAATCTAAGCCCAATCATTGCGATTCAACTATAATAGTCATCCCAAAAGCGACTGAAAGGTCGACGAAAAATCAAAGTCACATCCTAAATTAAGTTACGGTATATATTCGAAAAACTCGATGGAAAAGTCAAACATTTCGAGTTAAAACTGAAGAATTGTCTGAGATTTTAAGATTTTGAGTGTAAAGAGTTTAGAAAAAATCAAAATAGAATCAGGTGTTACTTCCGAGAAGAAAAAAAATGCGTTTTTGAGGTAGACACTTAAAAATAGAGCGATGTTTTGATTTTCCTTATAGCATTTTGAACATGAGATACTAAGATGTATCAGATTGTTGAATTACACGATAGTTTTCTTCAAAGCTTTAAGTGAACAAGGTTTTTGCTGTATATCTGTGTTGGAAAATATTCCTTAAAAAAGATTGTGCATGTTGATGCCTACTTTGATGGTGTTTATTTAGTGCCTAAAAAAATATCGTCATTTAAGAAACATTCTTATCTTGGAAAAAACAATAACAGCTACAATGAAACATCAATGTGATTTGATACAACTACAACGTAAACGTGTTGCGTTTAAACGCCTAAAGTTTCTGTTGATGTTAGCTTTGTCGCCAGTCATAGGAAAGGTCAATTAACATGACTAATATAATGATTGATATGAAGGGAAAAAAAGAGTCGTTGCATATGAGAATTATGACACACCATCTGAATATTGTTATTGTAGCACCTCATTGGGAAAACGTGTTTTCACTGGCCAAAATCTAAGCTAAAGTCTTCATGATTCCATTATTCTCGACTTCTTCATGTTGTTCTGTCTCTTGGTTTATGAATATCTTCGTTTCGTGTACCGAAGATCATAGCTATTTAAACATAACAACATTTCTGCCTTTCAAATACACATTGAATTAGTAACAGACAGATGAGCACGGGCGTTGTGCTCGTGTAGCCATAACCTCATGACAGCCCTTGTCTATTGTTGTCTACATGAGCCAGGGTCAGGGCCGGTGCCAGGGCATTTATGAGATATCGAGATGTTTCCTTAAGGTGCAAACTCGATCTGAGTTTAGCAACCAACTTGTCACTGTCTCTCTCGATCTCTCTTTCTCTCTATCTATCCCTCTCTCCATCTCTCTCTCTCTCTCGCTCTCTCACGCACACAGTAGATATCTTTTTCTACAGCTACGTCGCCCCAAAACTCAACTCTTCAAACACACCTCTCTTAATATCTGTAAATCTATCTACGTCAATCTCACCCTTCATGTACCCTAAGAACACCATACAACTGAAGCATTATTTAAGATAACACATTTTGACATGTTTTGTCCTCACTCAGTTGTCGTCTTCATCGCTATCGAAATGTGTGCTTCAAAAATTTACTTTTATCCTATGGTCATCAATGTGTCACAGAAACCAAACGAGCAACTACTTTCATCCTATGGTCATCACTGTGTCACAGAACCCAACCGAGAAACTACTTTCAATCTGGAAGCCCACCCATCAGTACCAACAACTCCCCAAGTTTTGTACTCACTTTAACTGACACCCCAGTGAAATATAATGCCACAGACGTTACTCAGTAATTACATTCTTAATTTACGTTTATGAGTTCACGCCTGCAAATGTTGAACCAAAATTATATCAAACAGGCGCGTCATGGTTAATTATTGGACGAGAAAAAGGCGGTCACACAAAAATGCCAAGAATGTCTAGAAATAGACTGGATGTCTAAAAGTTACAGGTATTGCAGCCACGTGCTATTAGGTTGTCCACTGTCTCCATGATAGACACTGACAGTCTTCGACTCTAAGAGCCGAGCTCAACTTTCAAGCGAAAACTAGAAGGAGACTCTGGAAATTCTTTCGCTTGGCAAGAGTTTCCGGGGAATTTCTTTCAGGTCTATAAAAAATTAGAAACAGATTTCCTGATGGTCAAGCTAACGGTATCGTTGCACCGTTGTCAGTGGTCAAGATGACCTTCTCATACCTTTTTGACAGGGGTCTTACATTTGACATCGTCTGTGCAGGGTGCCCCACAAACTTAATGGACAGTTTGGTTTTGAATTCTACCTGGACGTTCGAAGCTGTGCAACACACAAATCCTTGGACAGGAATACAGAGCGGCTACATAACTAGTCGTGGCCAATTTCTTCACAAAAGTAAGATTAGAAATGGATTTAGCACACAGTTCACAAATGTGGTTGTGTAACTGAGCCTTCTGGTTCGGTTTAACGTCCAAAAAAGTGTCGTATCTCATAACTGTCTCTTGACGCAGATATTAAAAAAAAACTATTTCATCCTTCAGAGCGGTCCACTCATGGATGAACATGGAGTGGGCTCTTTTCATCCACATTGACCACAAGACAACAGCGGTTGGTGGAGGCCTCAATCCCATCGAGATCACTCCAGATGACCATTCATCGAACAAGGCGTTCCGTGATTCAAGCGACCCCAGACGGCTAATAGCATAGGCCAGTGTTTCTCTATTATTTTTTTAGCCCCACCCCCCCAAGCGACTGTAAATAGTATCATTTGTCTATAAAATTGTTATAAGTACACCTCTGCATAACGGTCAAACGAGCCCCCCTTTATGGAGCATCGCACTCCCCCTGGGGGGCACGTCCCACTATTTGAGAAACACTGAGGCTAAGATTGTAGCGTGCAACTCAAAGTCGAGCTCTGCTAGAGTCCATCCACGAGTGGCAGTGCCTCTCGGGTTTTAATCGTTCGGTCCACGGGCAAATATTTGACACAATGTTCCACGCAGTGACACTTAGATGCGGCAGTTTGGAGGTCCAAGAACCCAACGACCAATTCTAGAATTGGCATGTAGTCGTGTGGTCCAACGGATAAGCTCGTCATCGGTTGACGCCCCTTCCGGGACTAATCTTGTGTTTTAGGATAACTCTTGTTACATCCCCAGGAACTCTACGTTCACCAGCCTCCGTGTCTTTGTCAAAGCTTTTGGGCTCTTGTTCCAGTAACGCCTGAAATACCGCTTCGAGAGGGTCGTCCCCAACCGGAAGTCTTTCTCACATAACACCGACGTCACTCCCAAAATGTGTAAGTGACTGAGTTTGATCTTGCTTTTGACCTGGGAATTTTAGTCAATTGCCCGAAGCCATTTCTGGACCATGTCATTATTGTAAGGTGGTCGCTACATCGATCATATTTTGAAATCAAGCTCTATTGAGACTAACTTGATAGCAGATTTTAAAAAAAATCTATCTAATGATATTGTGATGATGGCTTAAGGAATGGTAATAAATATAAATATATAATTTGCAATGTCACGTCTGTAGTGTCTGTCCGTGACGGTACTAATTTTAGAAAGCAGCGTACCAAATTACTGCACCAGTGCATCAAAAGTTGTGCAAATTAAAGATGCGCTGTAAAAAATATTATATGACATCATTGTTTTCGCTCATATTTTAATTTTGGAAAAGGGATCAATGTAAAAAAAAACAAAGGGGTGCCTTAGGAGCCCTACAACCCCTATTATAAAATACGTTGTGTACATTTCAGAAAGTTTAATATTTCGTATTTATCAAACAAGGTCAAGTTAGTTGGGCTTTTGAAAAAGGTCGGCGTCGTAGGCACCCTAAAAAAGTGCATTTTTTATAAAATAAATAGATTCCACCTGAAAACTTCCGTCATTTTTGACGGGTGTACGCTAGTATATATATAATATATATTATAAAAAGAAGTGGAGGTAAACAAATCTTTAGATCAAGATTATAAAGAGGATGCAAATGCATAAATGTGTAGAAGGAAATAAGAAAATAGCTTTAAGTAGATGGATAAATGGATAACATGTGAGACAGATCTATCTCAGGAAAGATAACCTTCGTTGTAGAATTTTAAAAAATTAAGACACTAGGAAATAGAGTTATATAGAGAGGGGAGTTAGAGAGGAAGAACATTTAAGAAAAAGTGATTAGATACAGAATAGTATAGATGGAAAGACAGATTACATTTTCCGTCAGTGAAAGAATGATGTGTGAGAGAGAAAGGAAGAAAGAGATAGAGAGAGAGGGGGGATAGGGGAGAGAGACAAATAGATAGAGAGAAGGAAAGAAAGGGAGAAGTAGACAATTTAGTACAGGTAGATTTCATAGGTAGAGCACCAAACTTACGGGGTATGAGCAGTGAGAAACTGAAGGGCAGGTAGAAAAAAGTGTAGAGTAAAACAAGGTCAGACACTGAGGGTAATTGCCGAGCAATTGTGCAGATCACAGATAGCCGGGCGGAGGAAATGGCAAAGGACGCAAGTGATGCTACTACCCATCACTCACCCGCTCATTTACCCCAATTCACCATCGACCTTATACAGCTCAATTTAAAGGTGATTTGACCCGGGGAGGCCATGTGTTTGGAAACGGTGGTCAGGTTAGCCACAGTGGCGGCGGGGGGGGGGAGACTAATTTTAGTGGAGTGTTGGTGGATGGGGGAAAAGAAGGACGAAGGGGGGGGGGCGAATGGTATGTGGAAAGCGGGATTGGTATGTGACTGATGTCTTAGAGTCTTGTAAGACTTCAGGTGTTTCTTACAACTTTGTTTTTAAAAAATCAACGTGAATCAAGTTAAGACACATTGTGCTCCTGTAGGTATCGCTTCCAAAAGTCTCAAGATTCAATTTATCACCAGCGCATATGGGAAGAAATAACGAGGGTAGATCTCGCTGGAAATACATTTTCAGAAGTAAACGAATGCAAAAGGGAACTTTATAATATTTATAAGGAAAAGGGCTTTACGGTGGGGTATCGTAGACGACTTTATGATCACGGGTTTCGATAGCTCAGTTGTAAGCAATAAAGTACTTGAAAACTATTACAGGTTAAGGAGTTGTTTTTTTTTAGAGCTCATTAACTCTACAGGTCAGAAAGGCACACGATGTGTATGCATATATACAACTGAAAGAGTCACACACTTAATTTTTAAAACCTTTGTATGATTTGGAAGAATTTTCGAGAAATTCAAAGTATTTGATGTAAAATAATGTATAATTTAATTTGGTGGAGAAATAATTTACACTTGAAATGAGCAGCAATGATAAGATGTAGATATCCAGCGAAATTCGTTTTCAGTAATAGAAAAACGTTTGACTTTGACTTGTAGTAAAACAAAAAAACTACAAATTAAGACAAAAACATTCGTAACATCTAATCAATTATATTTTGTTTTGTTGTTGTTTTTACATACCTACAAATAACACAACCTCTTATCATGGCTGCTCTTTTCAAACGCCCCATTTTAGCATCATAGAGTCCCGTCCCCATTTTTGTTCAATAACGCTGATTTTTAAAACGATTTTAAAAAGAGAGAGAATTTGTGACAAGAAAGAATTGCCAAACATTCACTGCCCGATAAATGTGTCCACTGAACATATTGGTTCCCAGAACGTTTTATTGATCCTGGTCAATATTCTTTAATTTATCGTTTTATTGATCCTGGTCAATATTCTTTAATTGATCGTGCATTGGGCTGGTCAACCGAATAAATGGCCGCCTCGCGTCTTGCACCCCGTTAGGACGATCTTTCGAGTACGAAACAATCTATTAATCAAACCCCTATAAATTATGTAAAAGACGTGCGTTCAAAAGTATCTACACAAATAATGACTTTGTAAATCTGAGAATAGTCTCTTGACTTCAATGCTCCATTTTCAACTTATCAGCTGAATGCAATGAATGCTCTACGATTTTTAAAGATATATATATATATATTTTAGAAAATTCTAACTCTACAAGAAAGTATGGAAGAGGAACCAACTAAAAAAAGCAAGAGGATACCATTTTTTACCTGTTAAAATGCCAATGTCAAGTTCACTATCTGTTAGTAAAGAAGACTACCGGGACGGGATGCAGCGTAGCCACTTGAGCGCAGCTAAACTAGATGCAAGATGGAAAAATAAAAGGAGTGTGGGGGGGGGGCATTTTTCCTCGGTTTGCTCACCGATTTTCATTGCGGTTTCCAGAAATAGAAATGTGTGCCCAAATAAGCCTTGAGAAGTTTTTAAAAATAGTTTCTATAAATAGGAATGTCCGAGATAACAGTGGAACAGTGAAAGGGGTTAAGAGAGAATAGAAAAGCTGCTCATTCTTGGAGTTACCTCATCAACAAAATTTAAACCCAGTTAAAACTTTGGTGCAAGTCGATCTTATAATGTTTTTACCTTGCACAAGTTAATTCCTACATGGCATGTTAATCATTCGATGAGAGCTACACCACCAACAAAACGAGAAAGCGATTTCGACATAGTGAACCATAATCTAGCAACATATGTACATAAGGTAAATGATTGCAAAGCGGGTCACATCTCCGACCTGTCACTGGTCACATCTCCGACCTGTCACGGTCACATCTCCGACCTGTCACTGTCACATCTCCGACCTGTCCCTGTCACATCTCGGACCTGTCACTGTCACATCTACGACCTGTTACTAGTCACATCTCCGACCTGTCACTGGTCACATCTCCGACCTGTCACTGGTCACATCTCCGACCTTGCACTGGTCACATCTCCGACCTTGCACTGGTCACATCTCCGACCTGTCACCGTCACATCTCCAACCTGTCACCGTCACATCTCCGACCTGTCACTGGTCACATCTCCGACCTGTCACGGTCACATCTCCGACCTGTCACTGTCACATCTCCGACCTGTCACTGGTCACATCTCCGACCTGTCACTGTCACATCTCCGTCCTGTCACTGGTCACATCTCCGACCTGTCACATCTCCGACCTGTCACTGTCACATCTCCGACCTGTCACAGGTCACATCTCCGACCTGTCACCGTCACATCTCCGACCTGTCACTGGTCACATCTCCGACCTGTCACCGTCACATTTCCGACCTGTCACTGTCACATCTCCGACCTGTCACTGTCACATCTCCGACCTGTCACTGGTCACATCTCCGACCTGTCACTGTCACATCTCCGACCTGTCACTGTCACATCTCCGACCTGTCACTGGTCACATCTCCGACCTGTCACTGTCACATCTCCGACCTGTCACTGGTCACATCTCCGACCTGTCACATCTCCGACCTGTCACTGTCACATCTCCGGCCTGTCCCTGTCACATCTCCGACCTGTCACTGTCACATCTCCGACCTGTCACTGGTCACATCTCCGACATGTCACTGGTCACATCTCCGACCTGTCACTGTCACATCTCCGACCTGTCACTGGTCACATCTCCGACCTGTCACTGGTCACATCTCCGACCTGTCACTGGTCACATCTCCGACCTGTCACTGGTCACATACCCGACCTGTCACTGTCAACTAACTACACAACTAGGAGACCATCACAAATAACAGCCACAAACCATGAAGCGAAATTTTCTCACGTTCAGCCAGTGAAAAGGTTGGAAAAATAAAAACCGATTTCTATCTGATTGAGTTTAAAATGGTGTGTAGCGATGTAAAACTGGACAAGACTTGGCGAGGACACAGACAACTCCGTTCATTACAGCAAGAGAAAATTGCTTCAAATAAACTGATTTTAATCGCTGTTCGAAATCTACGTAGGAAACGGGTCCAGTCGCCGTCCCCATGACGCAATGTTGGGGTTTATAGTTTGGAGGTTATTTCACGGACTTTGGTTAACAATATCGGGTTTAACAGCAATACAAGCGCAAAGTTATTAACGAACGAACAAACAAAAACCTTCCTTAACCTGAGGGCACCGGAAGTGTCCTCAGGCCCCATACCCAGAAGATCATTTGGATTTCGGCATTTCTTGTAATAGTCATCTCGGCTCAAAGAGCGAGCAGCACCTCTACACGCGCAAAGAGCAACCGACCCAACACTTCCTATAACATTGCAGTTTCATTTTGAAGTTATGGGATGCACAAAGTTTTTCTCATAAATAGTTAGTTGTGTTTACCCCAAAACTAGCGTAGGCGTTCATATACATTTTTAATGGAATATTAGCGAATGTTCTTCTTCAAAGGATGATTTCTAAAACCTGATAAAAGAGCATCATCTCCATTGTTTTACAAAACTAAAGTTTTTAAAAATTTTATCACCATTACCTTAACATTCCTTTTGTAATGGTACGTAATATATGATGTACATTTAATTTAAACACTTGTGTTTATTTGTATTAACGAATGCATTTGACGAAACGTTTACTGTGTATTAGTCCATGATAACGCTTTGAGTTATTGCTTTGATCACACAATTCGTTTGTGTATCTTGTTTTGTATATGTATCCCCCCCACCCCTCCATGGACGACGTCATCAGCGATATTTTTTACGCTGATAGTTTCATAATATTAAATGGATAAACAATTCAAACCCCCCCCCACCATGTGAGAAATTTGAGTAAAAAGAAACCTTTTGATGAAACAAGTATTTATTTAATTCCTCCTTTTAGACAATATTCACATTCATTAAAAAAACAACAACTCGGCTTTAAAAAAAAAGTTGTTTCATGAAATTTAAATTATTTTTTAAAAAAGAATTACTCGTCCATCCTATATGTGACTTGAATGAGGGACAAGATTTCAAATTTTATCCTGGATGTGAAGGTTTAGAAACTCACTAATTGATTAAATGTCTTCACTGGCGGACAGTCTCAACTGACACTTTGATGTGTTCGTCTATTTTGGCACGGTGCTAGGGGGAGATAATTCCTGCTGTGTGGCTGAACTTTGCATTTGTTATCATTCTCTATGGGTCACTTTGACACATAGACTGAACAACACCGGGGGGGGGGAGGGGATGGGGAGGGGGAGGCGGGAGAGGAGGTTTGGCGACTGAGCCAGGTCATCGTGTCCTGTCATTGATCTCTATGGCCAATTTATAACGGCATGCGGATGAAACCGGTAATTCTCCTTAAAACCCGTGTCGGGCTCTCTCCAGGTTGTACGCATAGATAAAAACTATAATAATAATTGTAAGACTTGGAAAGAAAGGAACATTTTAAGAACAACGGGATTTGTTCGGGATGAAAGAGAGAAGCCTCATGTCTTAGGTGTCAATTTTCATAACCCCGAAACGAAAAAATCTGCTGCTTCAGCAAACACTTGTAACCGTTCGGTAGTCTGTAGCAAACACGCAATGCAACTCACTCTTTCTTTCATATCAATGCTAGTAGAGCAGAAATGTGATATAACAAGGAAACTAGAAGAGCATCTACTAAATAAGAATGTTGACCTATTTTAAGTTAATACACATTTATTTAGGAAGTATTAATTGATATCATAAACGTTCCACGATAAAATATAAAGTGCAGTGATAGTTGCACTCTCCCATGAGATTAGAGTGAAAATTACAATATTTCTTTAGCCGTTTAAGTCTGTTCTGACCTAACCCACACAATGACAGGGATGGTAACACGTTATGAAATAAATTTTTATCTGTATCATGCGATTCGTCACTTCGTTATCAAAGGATAATCATTTTTTTTATTTTCCCGCCAGTTATACATACATCTTTTCCCCAGGAATTCTACAACTCCGGTTTCTAACCAACTCTGTATTTACCAAATTCAATACATTTCTAAATGAGTAACTTCCCAGCATCAATAGTTAAAATTAAACGAAAGTTCAGTTGCTGGTAATGCACACTCTTTCCAAACTATCACAACAGACATTCAGGTAATCCATCTAAAAATAAACGTGAGTTCAAGCAGATAGCCAGTCGGGCAGGTATATCTCTAAAGAAGCAGTGAGCCAGTCGGGCAGGTATATCTGTCGTGCCACGTGGCAACGAGGGGCATTGCATGTCGTGATGACGTCAGAATGAACGTAGATGTGACAATATGACATAGTTATAAATCGTGTTATTAATTTCTAGATAAACTATGACGTCATCACGGCTACAAGAGCCGAGAAAAAAAACTCAAGGTGTCTTAGTTACATGACTCACTTACTCGAGCTGTCTTTAGTTTACGATAAAAAACAACCACGTAAAAATAAAGTTTTTGACTATAAATCCCTTATATCCTGAACCGAAATTATCTCCCCAGCCGCTACAAATAGTTCATAATAATTTATATAGATAAACTAAAAATGCATTAATTTAATTACCGTACGTTCGATCGATCTGAAATTTTGATACGATGCATTGTTAGGTGACACGGGTCCGTGTGCCGAATGTCAGCTCGATGGCTTCACTGGAAGTGGGTCATTTTTGAGTGACAAACATTTACAGAATGAAACCGAAATTATCTCACCTGGCTTTAAAACCGCAACATATAGTTTATATAGATAAACTAAAAATGCATTAATTTAATTACGGTACGTTCGATCGATCTGAAATTTTGATACTATGCATTGTTAGGGGAGACGGGCCCGTGTGCCAAATTTCAGCTTGATGGCTTTACAGGAAGTGGGTCATTTTCGACTTTTGTTTTTCCGCGGTTGACGAACGAACGAACGATGAGACGGCGGTGAAGTTAATATAAGGGATTTAAAAAGGACCATAACTGCATTAATTTGTGGCCCACTAGCGCAGGTACACGTACGCAGACATACCAAGACAGACACGTACGCAGAAATACCAAGGCAGACACACGTACGCAGACATACCAGGCAGACACACTTACGCAGGCATACAAAGCCAGACACACATACGCAGACAAACCAAGACAGACACACGTATGAATACATACCAAGGCAGACACACACGTAAGCCAATTTCAATAAGTATTTTCATTTTTTAAAAATGCAGGTTCCAGGAGTTATCTTTCTTCTAGTCCCGCCTACTATAACAGCCATTTGTCTTGGATGTGGCCAGTAGGCCTGTCAACGGGTACCCGGGACCCGGGTACCCGTTGCCGTGTGATTACCCGGGTAGTAAAATTCCGCCCGGGTACCCGTGAAAATGTGGCTTCTATGTCTATATTAACCGTAGGCCAAACTTCGGCTCCCATGCGGCTTTTTGTGTTTACATTGTGGCTTGCGAAACAATTTATCAAATGAAAATTTTTGTTTCAAATATATGCTGTGAAGTACTTCTAAGGAGAAATATCTGTCAACGGGAAATATCTGTCAACTGGAAATAAAATACGGTCCCAATAAATACAATGTATTTTGATATATATTTTTTTTCTCTCAACCTGAAACAGAAATCGCACAACACACTAAAAAAATGGTTCTTTAAAAGAATCGTATAACGAAAACAAAAGTCCTCTGCCAAAAAAAAATGATGGACTGCTTAGAGATGAAAGACGCTGTGTTTGTTAATAAAAAAAACACTCTTGCTTTGACTAACTTTGCTTTGAAATAGGCCGATTGATACTAGCTAATATTGTTTATTTACCCCCTCTCCTCCCTTCACTCCTATAACCCACACCCCTTACATCCGCCTTACTTCTTGTGTTCATTAACACGTGGTGACCTAGAAAAACTGATGCTAATAATTCGTACAAGGTCGTCAGTATTTAAATTTAATAAATTGAATAGTTACAAACAGTGTAGGATGGGCAGACGTCGGCTGTGAGGATGGACTGCACAGAGATGAAAGATGCCGTGTTTGTTTTTTGTTCATTCAAACACCCTAGCTTTGAAACTAACTTTGCTTTGAAATAGCCGACAGTGGGTCATCGATTGATGCTATCTATCTAATGGCGTTTTTTCTACTCTCCCCCCCTCTCCTCTCTTCCCTCCTATAACCCAGTGCTTCACAAAATTTTTGTATTGCGGACCGGCAGGAATGTTTTCCATTGCATCTGGAACCGGTGCACTGTTTTCCCTGTACTTACATGGTAGCGAAATGAATTATATTTCCTTTTATTTTATTTCCTTTTATTTCTTTCATTTATTTGCTTATTGTCAAAAATGACAAAATATATAGGGTTGGTATTATTGATAGCAATTGGAGGATTATAATTATATTTTTCTCTCCTTTCTTGATAACTTCCGCGGACCCCCACTTTGAGAAGCACTGCTATAACCCACACCCTTGCATTCGCTTGTGTTTCTTGTGTTCATTGACACGTGTTTGCCTAGCCCAAAAATTGATATTAATAACACACCCAAAGTTAACAAGATGGGTTAGACGTCGTGTGGAATCAGGCTAATCAAGTTGACAACGACACGGCAAAATGCAACCATTGTAATTAAATTGTGTCTGTGAAGGGTGGCAACCCAACGCGATAAAGACGCCATGTGAACGTTATTCATAAAATTGATATTGATAAACAAACCGCCGATCCACCCAATATCAGAAATATTTTGGTGTCAACAAAAGCAGTACCACTGACCAAAGCACGATCACTTACGATTTATCGCAGTATAGCATACGTCATCGCCCTTAGCATCGACTACCGACGCCAAGTGGATATTAACATTAAAGGTATGACACTGAATGTTACGTCATTGCCGTAGACATTTTGTTTGCATGTTCAGTTTATTGTCATTTATGAGTATGACGAATGCATTTACAGCAGGAATTGAATAAAAGTTTTTAGTGCATTATAGTTAATTATAGTGCATTAGTAATAGTATGTTACTGTAACTGGAAGCAAGCCGTTGGCTACTACTACTGTGTGAAATGAGGTGCATGGATGGTGGCTAGGTTGCATTGTATTGTATGGCGATCATGACGGGGAAAATTATGCGACGTTTAAGTTTAGAACGGGTAACCCGGGTACCCGTTCGAAATTTTCACGGGTACCCGGGCAGCTTTTTTCAACAAAATTGACAGCCCTAGTGGCCAGTAATCAAAACTTTTGACATCCACTTGATTTGTGGGTTAGATGGGTAGATTGGGGCCCACATTACTACATCCTGTGATTTGTGGGTTAGATGGGTAGGTTGGGGCCCACCTTCCTACATCATGTGATTTGTGGGTTAGATGGGTAGGTTGGGCGCCACCTTAATACATCCTGTGATTTGTGGGTTAGATGTGTAGGTTGGGGCCCACCTTAATACATCCTGTGATTTGTGGGTTAGATGTGTAGGTTGGGGCCCACCTTAATACATCCTGTGATTTGTGGGTTAGATGGGTAGGTTGGGGCCCACCTTAATACATCCTGTGATTGGCACTGTCCTAAGTCCTAAGGTGCCGCTTCTTCTTAAAAAAAAATTGCCGGTCCATTAATATGATATCAACAGAGTGGTATTGACTGTTTTTACCTCTGCCTCTAGCGAGCTCCGAACCGAGTATTTTTGACCGAAAATCTAGAATCGCTAAAGACACTGACGGCAGGGAAAATCTTACGCTTTAAAGGGAAACAACGCACTCCTTTTTGCCTTACTTTATGAGACGAACCTCCGAGTTCTTCACTCTTTGGTCTAGTGGTGGCATATTCCAACAGTGCACTTTGGTTGACCGGAAGCATATTCCAGAGGGTGGATTAAGACTGCACGGGGCCCCTGGATGAAATTCAAACTGTGGCACTAACCAGCCAGCGTCCTTTAAATAAAACTTTTTGCCAGCAGCTAATATAAGACTGTAACTAAATAGTCCATTGGTTCCTTGCTCATGATTTGTATGTACTATGGGATCGGCCTTCCCAGCCAAAAATATTATATATGAAAAAACCGAAGACGAAGATTTGTTTGCTGGTATCGTAAAATTAAGAATAAAAAGACAATGAAAAAAAAATTACCACCTCTGTGAATAGATCCCTGAATCGCTTGCACCACAAAGAATAGAGACACTATTCTTTAATATTATCCCTTTTTAAGCAAATAAAATAAGGTTTTTCGATTACTAAGACTATCGGGTCCAAATAGGGATCAAATTCATAGATAAGATTTTATTTATCTAATTTATGATATTTCCAGGGATTCATGCAAACATTTGTCCACCTTTATTATAAAATATACTAAGTTTGGGGGCCTTTTAGCCCGTTGAGCCCCACCCCCCTCCTTTAATCCGCCATATGCATATTCCATCAGTGCATTTTAGTCTACCGGAAGCATATTCCATCAGTGCACTTTGGTCAAACGGAAGCATATTCTATCAGTGCACTTTTGTCTACCTGAAGCATATTCAATCAGTGCACTTTGGGCTAATGTTGGCATATTCCATAAAAGCACTTTGGTCTAACGGAAGAATATTCCATCAGTGCACTTTGGTCTAACGTAGGCATACTTCATCAGTACACTTTGGTCTAACGGAAGAATATTCCATCAGTGCACTTTGGTCTAACGTGGGCATACTTCATCAGTACACTTTGGCCTAACGTTTTCATATTTCATCAGTGCACTTTGGTATAACGTAGGCATACTTCATCAGTACACTTTGGTCTAACGTTTTTCATATTTCATCAGTGCACTTTGGTATAACGTAGGCATACTTCAGCAGTACACTTTGGTCTAACGTTTTCATATTTCATCAGTGCACTTTGGTATAACGTAGGCATACTTCATCAGTACACTTTGGTATAACGTAGGCATACTTCATCAGTACACTTTGGTATAACGTAGGCATACTTCATCAGTACACTTTGGTATAACGTAGGCATACTTCATCAGTACACTTTGGTATAACGTAGGCATAATTCATCAGTACACTTTGGTCTAACGTTTTCATATTTCATCAGTACACTTTGGTATAACGTAGGCATACTTCATCAGTACACTTTGGTATAACGTAGGCATACTTCATCAGTACACTTTGGTATAACGTAGGCATACTTCATCAGTACACTTTGGTATAACGTAGGCATAATTCATCAGTACACTTTGGTCTAACGTTTTCATATTTCATCAGTGCACTTTGGTCTAACGTTTTCATATTTCATCAGTACACTTTGGTCTAAGTCTAACGTAGGCATATTTCATCAGTACACTTTGGTATAACGTAGGCATACTTCATCAGTACACTTTGGTATAACGTAGGCATACTTCATCAGTACACTTTGGTATAACGTAGGCATACTTCATCAGTACACTTTGGTATAACGTAGGCATACTTCATCAGTACACTTTGGTATAACGTTTTCATATTTCATCAGTACACTTTGGTATAACGTAGGCATAATTCATCAGTACACTTTGGTATAACGTAGGCATATTCCATGAGTACGCCATGCACCTGACGATTTTTAAACAAATGCATGTTTTTGAAGACACATTAACGCAGACCGCATTTAATATTCGTCAAACTTATTGATGATTCGTTTAAAAAATTTTTATTACAATAGAATTACGGTCTTTTTTTTTGTTTTAACATCTAAAACGAATTTTAATAAAAAAAATTATGTGACAGGTTAATAACTACAATTTTATTATCAAATCTTAAATGCAAGAAATACTAATTCGAGGTTTGCAAGGAAATGTATAAATTAGGGCTGCGGAAATTAACGATTAATTAATCGATTAAAATTAATTAGATCGATTGAAATTCGACTCAAATTTAAGAAAATAATTCTAATATTTTTTCTCCAATTTATTAATAATTTATATTTATATATTTGTTACTTACATACTTTTCCCTCGTATTATTATTAATTATTTCTTGCATAGCAGAACGAATTTGCTGTGTTACGTCACAAAATTTGGGAGCCACGGAATTACCTCGACTTAACCGATTTCATGAAATTATGAATCGTGACTTAACTGGATCTATATATGCGTTGTATAAAATATAATTAATCGCTATTAATCGATTAATCTTTTTTTTTAAAATTCCTGATTAATCGAACAATTATTTTTTTAAATCGGTACCAGCCCTAGTATAAATGTATACAGTTAAGACTTCTGCATGGGTAAGGGAACTTTCTGGGCAGGCATATATAGCATCTACCGTCAAAAAAGATGGCCATACATCGGTCATGGGCTGAGCTTGAACAGCTCGAGACTACCTTGACAGACCCTCACATTTCAACCAGAGGGAAAGAGGAGACCAGGCGGACCTAGAGAAACTTAACGAAGAACAATCATAAAGAAAACAAAGTTCTAGGTCTTCACACATTCCGATATCTTCATCGAACCTTAACAACCCGACAGAACTGAAAAAACACAAATATCCGCACCATGAGTCTTCCAGGCTCAAAAGGAAAATCAATCGATCAATATTGTTATCACCCCCCCCCCACTCCTAACCGAATAAAATTAATTTATTTAAGGCATCTTCTTCTTTTAATACTAAAAATTAAATTACCAA
The DNA here is from genome assembly GCA_944989445.1 of Ampullaceana balthica. Lineage (NCBI taxonomy): Eukaryota > Metazoa > Mollusca > Gastropoda > Lymnaeidae > Ampullaceana > Ampullaceana balthica. The sequence goes on along the minus strand of CALYLW010000700.1, from coordinate 446,513 downwards.
GAAAGAAAACAATTACACGTACTATGATAACACATAAATTGCTATAACTGATGAACGCTATAACAAATGGTAAAACTGTAGCATGAATTAAAACTCAATTATATCAATCGGGAATCTGATGACGTCAGATATCTGTTAGTCTAAAATCTAAAAGGACAAAAAAACAAATAATCTTGAAACTATTTTAAAATGTCAAAAATTATAAAATTTTATTCATATCACATAAGATAAAAACTATACTTATACATCGCCCAGCCTGGAGACGTAAATGTAAATAGCATATTTAAAAAGAAAACCAAGACAGTGCAGAATATTTTGAAGAGTTCTAATCAGATAATGAAAAGGGAAAGAGCGATAACAAGCAATAGACTGTGTTCAACACCACTCAATTCGGGATACTAGAAAAGATAACTAGTGTTACTACAAAGATAACTCGCTTTCTTCTGAATTGTTATCTCTAATAGACGCGCGCAAAAGGAAACATGTTGCGTCATTGTTGACCCCAGACAAGTCGATACTAAGGTTCTCAGATCTAGTTTACTAGACCAGCGTCCTAAATGTGCACACACTCAAAGACTATTGTTTCTCACTTTAGTAGAATGTAATCCACAGCATACCACGGACCGGACAGAAGTTATCCACTTAGATCCACAAAGTCCGATTTTCCCCTGGGGTACGAAAGAGGCGAAAATGTTTTGAGTTCTGACTGAGGTTGTTAAAAAAAAATAATCAGCAGACTTCTGGGAAAACAACTTCCGCTCACAGCAAGGGACGTAAGGCGGTAAAAATTTAGCCAATCAACGGCAGGTAACCCATGGCACATTCTCCAGAAAGGTATTTGACGTCTGCACCCAATTTGACCTTGACAATGGAGAGATGAACGTAGGGTGGGGGAGTGTTATGGGGTGGGTTGGGGGGGGGGTAGGAAACAAAACGAACAAAAAGATATCAATCGTTCACAGGTAGTTGCAGCTTTCAGTAGAGAATTGGGCGAGGGTGTGGGGCGGGTGTGTGGGGCGGGTGTGTGGGGCGGGTGTGTGGGGCGGGTGTGTGGGGCGGCTGTGTTGGTGGAACACTTGATGGATTTCTGTTCCATTTGGGAACCTGCCCAGAGAAGAATCCTGCCTGAAGAAACGAGGCTGACGCTATACGTCTTTCTTACTCTCGGAGGCCAACTAAAATGTTAGTCAAATAAACAAGATGGAATGGAAAGACTGCGCAGAGAGATAATGTACTGGGACTTTAATGTTATGATTTTTTTTAAGGAAAGAAATCGTTAAACTTAAAACTCAGATCATCGCCTCAGAATGTTCAGGCAACCAAAAAAGTGAAATCAACAGCAAATGGTAAAACAACGTAATCGAAGTCTAGTGTGGGGCAGGGATGATTACTTAGGATTTATAAAACGATTGAGATCGATGAGGTAAGAAGTCTCACTCCATATAGACTAGACTATGTCCATCATTAGGATGAAATCATCGATCATAGATGTAAGATATAATGGTAACCAATGAATCTGACTGGACAGTAGACATAAGCCAAACACGAGCAGAACCTGGTTGACAGTGAGTCTTCGGTGGCGTAGAATAGAAAAGATGAACGTCATCCTAATAGAAAGGAAGTCTGGTTAGACCAGATAGATTTGTATAGACGATGTGACCCTCAGCTCTCAACCGATTGGAAACGCAATCTGAAAGTATGACAGACCCTGTGATAAAAATTGTATCCATAAAATATTTATACTAAATGTAATCGTAAAGGGTGGAAATTTAGTACCAACAGTGCAGGACATAAAGCCTAAAGAAAGACTTAGTCTCTATTAAACATTAACTGTTTTCTTAGCCGTTTCTTGCTACACATGATTTGGCATCCCACTGAACTATCATCACGAGGCTTGAACTCTTTACTTTCCTTTATTTATTTATTTTTAAATCATGCTTTTTATTTCTAAAAAAAATGCAACGACAAAACATTTAAAGGACATCGTAAGGCACAAAGCTAAAAAAAAAGTTTGAAAATATAGGACATTATCTGTGATACAGCAAGAAGCTACCTATACGCACTGGAAATACGCCCTCAAGTTTACATCCTTTTGAGCGCTTTCGTAGAGATTACTTAAAGATTTTAATGAAGTTTGGAGATTTCATCAAGTACAACATTCTAAGCTCAAGAATCTCCTGCTCCCTGCCCTGAAGTCACTGCCCTTAAGTTACAGCCCTTAAATATTTAAGTGCAGTTGCATGCGCCATCCGTTAGGCATAAGCCTTGATGTATGTTCCAACTCTTTCGCTAGAAAGGTAAACTCATTTGTTTTAATTGCGGTAACTCTCTAAGCCGGATATCAGTTTTATAACTTTTCAACATCAACGAAACAGGACAGAATATTTTTTTGGATTGATTCGTGTTTTTGTCTGACGATGGGTTGTAAAATACAGCCATTCAGAGACATTCTAGATGGAAGTACAGTAAAAAAAAACATTCAATGTAATATAGCTTAAAGTACATTACAAAAATTCAATGTAATTTTAGCTGAAAGTAACGTACAAACATGTAATGTCATTCCAGCTGAAAGAACAGTACATTAACTAATTTAATTAAAACTTTAAGTATTGTACAATAAACTGCACCTGCTTTTCTTATCCGTCCATTTCCCCAGACGACAACAATGATAAAAACCATCTGTGTTAATCACGCCGGTTGAGAAGAAGTTTAAAATCCCTCGAGCTTCATAGTAAACAAAGGCAAAGCCCACCTAGCAAAACTCTTCCGCCTCCGCCTCAACCAATTACCCGGCTGGCTACGGCACTTTTGTTCTGCCTGGGCTACTGAGTATAATCTTTAAAATAAATTTTGAAACATTCCATACATTTAAACATTTATTTCATATGGCGTAGGATCTCACAAATGTATCGCTTAATATCATTCGGTAACCCAAAGGCGATCAAGCCAAAGAACGAAAAAAGGCATCTTGCTATTTGGCCCATAAATTTAAAAAAAACGTAAAAAACAAAGTTTTTGACTATCAATCCTTTATTTACGAGACATATCATTCGCACGGCAATCCAAAAATACACATTTTAGATATGTCTCATATATAAAGGATTTATAGTAATAATAAGAAAAACCCGTAAAAAACCAAGTTTTTGACTATAAATCCTTTATGTACGAAAAGTAACTAAAAGAATGTTCATTATAATACGCAGCGCCAGACCATCCAGAAATACAAAATTGAAGTTGTGTCGTAAAACATGTTTAATATAATACGCACCGATCAGGAATATGTTTATAAAAAGAGCTGTCAATAAAATACGCACCTTATTGCGCGACAGAAAGGTTGTTCAATATAATACGCACCGCGACGCTCTATCTCAAAAAATAGCATGATACATAGGAATAAAAAAAATAATCTAAAAAATCAATAATTTAATTACGGTACATGCGATCGATCTGAAATTTTGATACATTGTTTTTATCATCGGTACGAAACAGCCTGCAAAATTTCAGCTCGCTATCTTGCGAGCAAGTGGGTTAAAAATCGATCAAAAGTTTTGGCGACAAGCAAGCAAGCAAGCAAGCAAGGTCCGCCGCAGACACCACGAGTTAATATAAAGGATTTAATAAGAAAAACCCGTAAAAAACCAAGTTTTTGACTATAAATCCTTTATGTACGAGAAGTAACTAAAAGAATGTTCATTATAATACGCAGCGCCAGACCATCCAGAAATACAAAATTGAAGTTGTGTCGTAAAACATGTTTAATATAATACGCACCGATCAGGAATATGTTTATAAAAAGAGCTGTCAATAAAATACGCACCTTATTGCGCGACAGAAAGGTTGTTCAATATAATACGCACCGCGACGCTCTATCTCAAAAAATAGCATGATACATAGGAATAAAAAAAATAATCTAAAAAATCAATAATTTAATTACGGTACATGCGATCGATCTGAAATTTTGATACATTGTTTTTATCATCGGTACGAAACTGCCTGCAAAATTTCAGCTCGCTATCTTGCGAGCAAGTGGGTTAAAAATCGATCAAAAGTTTTGGCGACAAGCAAGCAAGCAAGCAAGCAAGGTCCGCCGCAGACACCACGAGTTAATATAAAGGATTTAAAAACTACTACAGACTGCCTTCTAAATTTCAGCTCGATTTGATCATGGGGCAAGGATTGTAAAAACATGTTTATATAGAGCACCGCGAGACAGACTAGCAATTACTAGCATTTACACTTATAGATCGGGAATATATCTTTAAAAAGTATCGTCAATATAATACGCACCGCAAGGCGCGACAGGAAAATATTAAAAAGGTTGTTCAATATAATACGCACCGCGACACCCTAGCACAGACATTTACATGCTACATAGAGAGTCATAGAGATAATCTAAAAATTCATTAATTTAATTACAGTACATTCGATAGATCTGAAATTTTGATAGATCATTTTTATCATCGGCACGAGTCTGCCTGCACATTTTCAGCTCGCTAGCTTACGAGGAAGTGGGTTAAAATCGATCCAAAGTTTTTCGGTACACAAACAATCAAGCAAGGCATCAAGCAATCAAGCAGACGCCACGAGTTAATATAAAGGATTTTTAAAAATCTTGAATGTCAACAAAAACAAATCCCTCTATTTCTGCATAAAAATAAGGTTGTTACAACCCTTTGAATGCTTTCGTAGAAATCACAAATTTTAATGAAGTTTCGAGATTACTACCAGAGCAACATTCTGAGCTGAATTTTTGAACTTTCCATAAGGCGCTGGCTATGAATGCACAAGTTGCACACAAAACTGAAGAGATCAATTTCGGTGTTGTAACGACCTTCTTAAAAAGTTGGCTCGGGTACCAGAATACTCATCAAAGAAAAATCATTAAAGAAGGGATGAGAGGGTAGACAATCCGCGGATTTACTCTCAAGTTTTTTTAAATATTCTGTTTGTGCATGTATATTTTCATAGGTTTGTGCCCCTCAACCCCCACCCCCTTTTTTTTTAAAAGCCAGCCACCAATGATGTGGAAATAAGGTGCGGGAATGATGACTTGTAGAGAAAACCTTAAGGTGCGGGGGTGGGAGAGCACTGGGCGTTTTATGTTGTAGTAATAAGAGTAGCTTCCCTGGGGGTTGGGTTGAAGACGGTGGAGACTGAATCAAACTCTGGAAATGTTCAAGTTTCAGGTTTATGGTCGGCTAGGTGCACCACCGTCTTATTGCTGTGAGTTGGTCAGTCATATTCCTAGTGTACCAAACAAACATACTTATATTAAACTGCGGAAATGGTCACTGAGCAAAAATTCGAACCCAATCGGCTCAGCTCGTTTTGAGACGCGTACTTATCCTAAGACATCGCCTTTACGCTCGGAGCTCCCTCGGGACGGCTGCCACCCCCATCTCGTGCCGTCATGATGGATCCCTCTAAAGAGGTGAGGCCCGGGTATGTCTGGAATGGGATAAGGGTAAGGGCGGGGGGGGGAAGCAAACAAACCAGCAGGTAGGCCAGATGTTTGGCATCACCCAGATAACAAAAACAAGACAGACGCCCCCTCCCCCTTTCCTTTAGGCCCCTACCTCACACAATCCACAATCACAACAACCAGTTTCCCCGCCCCCAGCACTTCCGGAAACACGTGGATAAAGATTATGTTGTATTATCACGATTAAGATTATCTGCGAGATTGTACGAGACTACGGGGGTAACTTCCTGTTGGTAAGAAGAAGAAACAATTGTGCTGATTAGCTGATGTTAATAAACGAGTTTACGGTACTATAATAATGTTGATATTGATCGCAAATCTACAATAACAAACAGACGATTCCGAGCAATAGAGCGCATGGAACAAAAAATCACCGCTTCAGGATTATTAGAGAAATTAACCCAATGTTGGCGGTGTAAATATAATTTACATGTATGTAATTTAACTTAAAAATGCCCTGAACTCGAAACAACCACAAATAATAAAGTAATTAAGTGCGCCTAAATGATGGGCGAATCAACAATGGGTCGAGGAGATAAATACACAGAATATAATTCGGACTGTGTCGTGGCATCTTAACAAATTCGACCAATATTCTTCACGGATTCAAGCAGTAATACACACGAGTTAAATATCCAACTAAAGATACTATCACATATACGTGAATGGCATTAAATACTAATTTACAGTATTTACGAGTGACTTGTCAAAATTGAACTATTCAATGACAATTTAATATTTAATAAAGAAGATACTTGCACTGTCAAAAGAGGTCATAGGAAGGGACGATAACTCAACGGCCCGAAAATCAACGCCACGGCAAGGGAGAAAACTCATGCAATTGGCTATTTTACGATTAAATTATAAACCTCTATCAAACGAATGTGCAGACATGGAACCAGTGAATGGGTGTGCATATTAAGTTAGAAATAAAACTCAAGATTGCCAGTAGATAAACGTTAGAAAAAATGATGTATGTTGTTTTATCTTTCAATTCTTAACATTCTTTTAACGCCCTTTCCAATAGCATAGTGACAGAGTTCCGCCTCATTGACAGCATTCGACAAATAGATTCTTTGAGTATACAATCTGTTTACAATCATTAATGAAGCAATTGTTTAACAGCCGGGGAGAAATGAATGCAAGTAAGTGTCTTATATATAAATAAATAAATTATGTGAATCAGCTTTAATTTCGAAAAGGAATAACAAAAATATGTCTCATAATTATTATTACTATTACTATTACTGTTAATAAACTGTTATATTTACATATATAGGGGACATAACAAAGCAGCAATCTATGAAAACATCCAAGACAACTCTTTTATAACACAACTGTTGTCACAGCCGCGATGTCATGGCTTAGGAGATAAGTCAACACATGGCGTCATAGTAAACCGTCAAAATCACGCTTTGAACCTGGCACACACGTTATGTAACCGATGAACCATCACTTTCATGTTTAAAATTGAATACACATTTAAACACACGTGCTGTCCCTAAAATTTGACACACTTTAAACACAGGTGTTCTTGACTTAAACGTGACACGATTTAAACACACGTGCTGTGCCTCCATAAAGATGGGCCACCGAGAGACTGACATCCAGACCAACCCATTACATGGTTTTACACTCAGGCCTCGGGGGTCGGAGGGGAGGAACCTCTCCCCACAATAGTCGGTGGCTTACAAGATCCCAGGATCACAAGAAGTTGCACCCTGTATGCACGGGTAGAAGCTCATGGCGACCCCCACGATCCCCAGGTGTACTACTCACACAGGTAAAAAATAAAGGTCGCAGGTAAACTCTGACCTTTAAGACCGTCGGTGTCTGAAACAACATGGACTTGGATCACGTGCTATCTTAAATTGAGACAAAACAGTTTCCATTACAAGACGGTGGTAGGAGGCAGAAGAGTCCATATTTTTTTAAAGGGGGGGGGCAAGGTAGGTGTGGGTTTTGTTCAGTTAAAGACTCAATCCCTTACAACATTTTCACCAGGGAAAAAATGTCCCAATATACATTTATCAAGATTTGATAATGAACAATTAGTCAAGATCGGACCATCAGCAGTTTATCAAGTTCAGTCTACTATTTCATCAAATTCATACTAAGTTCTGTGACAGGGACCCTATATAAAGCGTGCATTTTGACAGGGGCCCTATACAGAGGCGTCACTAGGGTTGGTGTCACCCGGGGCGGTAGCTCATGGTGCCACCCCTTCACGACTGAAGGGGCCGTCCATAAATGACGTCACGCGAGGATGCCGATTTTTACCCCACCCTCCCCCAGCTTCATACTTATACCCCCACCCCCTTTTCACGTTATGACGTCACAAAACTTTGACACCCCCCCACCTAAAGCCGTATTTTCTAAATAAAAATTAGCATGTTGCAAAATATGTTTTGTCATTTGAATATGTATTTAGGGTAAGTCCGCGCTCTGTTGTAACACGCGTGAAGCTATCGAAAACGTCATTAAATAAACGGTAAACAATGAAATATTTAAGTGGAACTTTTATTTGAAATTGCGCGTTTTTTATGTGACGTCACATTTTTAACCCCACCCCCTCGTCACACATCGTCACCGATGCGTGGCCCCCACACCCTATTACGGATTAAAAGGGGGATGCTGAACGGGCTAAAGCCAGGGGCCCCAATAATTTAAGGCACTCCAAACTTATTATAGTGTATAATAAATATGCAGGCAAATGTTTGTATGAATCCCTGAAAATGTCTTGGACATTCATACAGCTATGCTGCAAATATGAGTAGGAAGTATAACGGAAACTAGGCCATTCTTCGTGACAAGTGCAGTGTTGCTCATTATGTGCCGTGCACAGCTCATTCTATTAATTTGGTTGGGAAAAGTGAAGCAGGTTGTCCTGATGCAGTCAGATTTTTTATCTTCTGCAAAATCTTTATACCCGGCTTGTTGCATCTACTCATCGTTGACAGGTACTTTCAAAACACATGAAATTGATACATGTTATCAAAGCCTTGTCTGACACAAGATGGTTAGCCTGACATAATGCATTATTAAGGTCTGTTATAACTTATACCATGCGAATATCGCAGCACTGGAAGAATTAGCAGCAAACGAAAATCAGCCACGTGACTGTCTACTTGAAGCAGAAGGATTTTTAAAGGAACTGTTGTTCAAACTGGAAGACGCTATTTTACTTGAAATTCGGGAAACAATTTTAGAAAGGAAGTCTCTCATTGAGTTTGTTAAAAGAAAGCATTCTTAATTTAATTCCTATGAAGACAAAGGAAAGGACAAGTCCGTGGTAAAAAAGAGTATGAACAATCTTCAATGTTATCAACAAAAGAAAAAAAAGGCGTCAGTTTGATAAAGGGACATCACCAAAACAGTATTCTCCCCGAGACAAAAGTTAGGTTAAGGTATTTCTGGTAATCATTGAAAAACTTTCTTGAGCCCTACAACATCGGTTAGGCCCATATAAAGACATATATGAGAAATTTGGCTTTCTTACACACCTATCTGAGCTCAGCAATTTCGCCATCCGATGGGCAGCAGCCAAGATAATGGAAGAATATTCAAGTGATTTCGAAGACTGCTTACTTTCAGAATTAGTCCAATTTTCAAAACTCTTTAAAAAAAATTATTGTCCAGGCTCAAGGTAAGGAAAAGGAAGTACCCCAATGCCAAACTCAAAACACGTGCACATAGCTAAACATTTTGCTGCTTTTGAATGAGCTAAATTTCACACAGCTCTTTACAAATGTACACATCGCCCTTCTAATCTATCTCTCAATGATGACATCAAACTGCAGCTGAGAGCGATCCTTTTCAAATTTGAAACGAATATAAAATAAGTTAGAATTTGCATGGGACAACAAAGACTGAATATGCTCTCTCTAATGAGCATTGAAAAGGAACTTGTAAGCTTACTTAGCTTTACTGACTTGATTGAAAACTTCACCATGAGAAAAATTCGCAAACGAAAGTTGTAGGTTCAAATAATAATAATACATATTTTTAAATATTTTTTTAATTTCTATTAGAGAAAACAATTCGTTACCACATGAAAAAAAAAGTTATAAAAAAAATAAAAAATACGTAAAAACGTGTAATATTATTCTTTATGGGGGAGCGTTCGTAACCACGAAACAGCGTAAGTCGGGATGGGACCTTCGTAACCAACCGGGGACTACCTGTATATAAACATGCATATCACGCCTTTAATATATATATATATATATATATATATATATATATATATATATATATATATATATATATATATATAACAAAATATTAACTCAAAGACATTGAATTCATAATTTTCGTCTAGAAAAAAAACATCAACAAAGAAAACCCAACTGGGGGGGGGGATAAAAATCGTATCCCCCCACACCCCACTGTGGTGGGGGGAGTCGTGAGGTGGGATTCGTCCATGGTGTCGGTGTGTCAAAGCCCAAATAGCTTTATATCTTTTAAAACTGCCTCTTTCATGTCCAGCCCTTTTTAAAGATCTCTCAGCTATGACATTTCTTTTCTTTTTTTCCTAAATTGTTTTAATGTTGTTTTATTATTGAAAGTTAACTGATATTTTTTTAATAAAAAGTTTTCGCGTTGAACTTATTTCTTTGTATTTGTTAATTTCTTTCTAGATGAAAAAAATGTGTCTTCATTTTTTTTTCTGACATAAAATCGTACACAGTAAAATTTTAGGCTCGGGTGTCACCCCCTGATGGGTGTCACCCGGGGCGGCCCGCCCCCCCTAGTGACGCCACTGGCCCTATATAAACTGAGTATTGTGACAGAGGCCTTATATAAACCGAGTATTGTGACAAGGGTCCAATTTAAATCGGGTATTGTGACGGGGACCCAATATAAACAGATCGTTGTGTATTAGTTAATTAATAAAGCTTTCATTTATTGTTTGATTACACAATTTGTTTGTGTATTTTGTATTTTATATCAATTAGATCCATGATGTCTTGGATCAGCTAAATACTTATATTGAGAACCACTGGGTTAAATCCATGCTGATTTCACCTATCTGATCGTCTGTAATCGATAAAAGGCAGTGTAAGATTTTTCTTGCAAAAACTTTGCTGTTAAGCGGCGGGCGGAAGCAATACAATATTTCGAGAAACATGGACACATGACTGAGGTACAAAACACAATATTTTTTTATCTTTAAAGTATTGTATTGTGCATGTGGTTTTGATCATTTGAAATTACTTGATTTAACATTAAATGAATAATATGAATATAAACAGTATAATAAATTATTTTTTTTAAAAACTTACGCGAACTTATATCCGATTTTCTGGCATATTCAGTTTGATCCCGTAGCGACGGCAGCCTCCCCGTGTGGGATTCCCCAATTTTCTCACATGTATGAATACAAATTTCCAAGATAGAAAAGCACTAAAATTCACTTGAAAGTCTTAAGTTGGCTTCTTTTTAAATAGCTCCTATATTGACACAATTACGGTAATATTTCTCGTTAAGCATTTATTTATACAGTTTAACTGGACTACGCTTTACTTTCTTGACTCGTTTTCTCTTTCAACGTTCAGTTTCATTGGTGCATGATAACAATTCACAAACTCGTCATAGCCTGTCACTGTGGCTTGACGTCTGATCTACGGTCTATCCTGTATGTTTAGTGGCTCACACAAGGTCGCCAGATGCCTAAGCCACTGACAGACATACTATATATTTTATGATAATAATAGAACACATTGAAAGAATTCACAAGGGATGAACTCACGTCATTTCAGATAACTTAACGTGTGCACAAGTCGCCATCAGTATGATATTCCAAGATGTTTAAAGCTTGTGCTCCAGTGGGCAGAATTATATAATTAAAATTTATCAATAAACTAAACAACAATCAGAACTTCTTGTCAAATATCCCTTCACATCAAAGGCTGTTATAGTGTAACAGCGTCTACTAATGACTTAAGTCACACATTCTCTCAGACACCGTTCACTGTGTTGTGAGACTGACCTCCCGTCACCACGGCCGGAGTACGAGCCAGGGTCCCTGATAAGATAACCAGGTTGTCTTGGATGTCCCCGGCTGACCCGTGTCAAGATGCAGACTGCAGACGTGTGGTGACGCACGATGTTGTGTCCAACGTTGACAACTGAGTGGGTGTTGATACGTAAGGGAGACTGCCCCCCCCACCACCTACACACATTTTTTTCCACTATGTTCCAGAACGTAGTGCTATTTACAGTAAAACCTGATAATAACGCAAATACGTGAGCTTTTAAACCCAAAGCGAATTCACTCTATGACCAGGGGTCGGTGCTATTTACAGGTTCAATAAGTGTGGAAATGAAAGTGTTAGTGGTTGGCATATATTCCAAGCACAGCGAGAGGCGATGAAAATCCTTTCTAGACGACACTGATTTTGTTAAACCATCATATTACCTGGCTCAATATAGTCTATAGTCTATAGTCGTGCAAGTCGTGGAAATATTTGATTCATAGCTCTTTGCAGGTATAAATCTTTTACACATATTAAAAATATGTTTTGTATATAAACGCTACATCACAGTTCAGTTTTGTTTGCATTTGAAAGGCGACTAGGGAAATCTTGTATTCAGCAATGTGTTAAGATTTGACGGAGTTTTAAAAAATATTAATGTTACAAAGTTAATTCAGTGACGTCGAAAGGTGATTAGTAACTCCCACCACCACCCCCCCACACCCACCCCGCACGGTTACTTGGCCTCAAGTAAAGTTAACTTGTGTGGCATTTTCGACCAAATTTAACGAAAGAATAAGTTTTCCTGGAAATAAAAAACACAGTTGGTATATTTTATCTTGTCCACAATGAAGAAAATAAGGAATCTGAACAAATGACACTAACATTGTCAGCGTATAATGACTAGCCATCAAAATGAGGAATCCGAAAATATGACACTATCATTTTCAGCGTTAAGAGAAATTTGTTTTGGCTGCAATCAATAGACTAAATAAAAACAAGGTTCCAAAAGTTCTCAATACAGTTAACAAAAGGGGGATCCGTCTATGGAACAAAAGGGGGATCCGTCAATGGAACAAAAGGGGGATCCGTCTATGGAACAAAAGGGGGATCCGTCTATGGAACAAAAGGTGGATCCGTCTATGGAACAAAAGGGGGATCCGTCTATGGAACAAAAGGGGGATCCGTCAATGGAACAAAAGGGGGATCCGTCTATGGAACAAAAGGGGGATCCGTCTATGGAACAAAAGGGGGATCCGTCTATGGAACAAAAGGGGGATCCGTCTATGGAACAAAAGGGGGATCCGTCTATGGAAGAAAAGGGGGATCCGTCTATGGAACAAAAGGGGGATCCGTCTATGGAACAAAAGGGGGATCCGTCTATGGAACAAAAGGGGGATCCGCCTATGGAACAAAAGGGGGATCCGCCTATGGAACAAAAGGGGGATCCGTCTATGGAACAAAAGGGGGATCCGTCTATGGAACAAAAGGGGATCCGTCTATGAAACAAAAGGGGGATCCGTCTATGGAACTCGTCCATATTCAGAGAGAGAGAGAGAGAGAGAGAGAGAGAGAGAGAGAGAGAGAGAGAGAGAGAGAGAGAGAGAGAGAGAGAGAGATCTCTGAAACAGGACCGGGACGGGACCCCATTTAAATCAGTGGGTCTCAGATTTTTTAGTTGGTATAGTCCCTAGGAGATGTTTGGAAAGTGAAACAGCGAAAGCAACCAGATCTGTTGTTACATATTCGTTGTGTAAACTAAGACATTCCAAGTTTGCGAATCGAAAAAGTAGAGCTGTCGGACCGGTACCGGCCCTTGGAACATCATTTCACTGGTATGAGTGTTCCACCCTTGACATCCCCCCTTTTTTTTTCCTCTATAAAATGGTTGACAAAATCTTAGTTAGCTCATTTTAATTTTACAGCGAAAGATTTTGTCTAAGTTGATGCTCTCGTTCAAAGTTAATAAATAAATATATAAATAAAACAAAGTTGTCGTTAAAAGTACTTTCATGGGCACCAATGCATTTAGGAAACAAATTCCTGCTGTGATAGTACAAAAAACATATTTTTAAAATATAAAAACGTGTAAGTAAGCAATAGTCAGTGAGACGAGAAAACCCCGTATATAGGAGAAGGACAAGTGAAGGGAGACAATTGATAACTTCTGAGGTCTTCTGGACTCCTGCGAAGAATTACGATTCACACGAGGCGGTCTGGACCTAAAGTTATGCAACAAGGTGAAACTTGAGCCCCTCTGACAGCCATGTTTTGTGACCATCCGATGTGAATTGTGACATATGAAATACACTGTGACAATCTGAACTCATTTTGACTAATTGAAGAACACATTTTGACCGTATGAACGATTTATTTTTTGACGATCTTTGACGTATTTTAATGATAAAAGTGCTATAATATGATATTATGACAATTATTATCATCTAAGGGTAGATATATTTGTGCATTTATTAGAGATATATTGCGACAAAATGAGATATATTGTGACATCATCAGATATATTGTGACAATATGAGACATATTGTGCCTAATTGAAGGGATACATTGTTAAAATACGTGAGATTCAAGTGTGACATTAAGTAAACAATCCAGAAGTTATTTTTAAAAAAAAACAACTAAATCACGGTCTATTTTTAAATTTGTTGTAGCTGATAAAAGCACATTTCTGAAAATTATTATTTTTAATGCAATTTAAAATAGAGCTGGTATAATGTATGTTAAATATGAAGTCATGTGTAGATACGATTCCGCATTAAGATATATTTTGATAAAATTCAATTTATTTAGTCCATGACCAAGCGTGTTGGTTGTCACGGACACATTAGTGGTGGACATCTAAAATGGAGATAAACCTGCTGCTATAAGGTCAACAACCAGTAACGATCGGATTCCGTGAGGTCGATGTCTCCCATGAAAGGTCGGATCTGTTGTCTAGTGTTTTTCATGGAAGGCAGTAGACATAGTTGTCGTAAAATAGCGCAATAGACTAAGAAAGACGAACAGATCATTTATATTTTTGTACGCCTGTACAAGACAACGGTGTGTGTTTGCTGTATTTTTGTGTGTGTTTTGTCCCATACAAGGGAAGGACAGGGCGAGGGGGTGTGTGAGGATGTGATTGCAGGGGCTTGTTAAGTTTCTTTTACAATACATGCATTCATCTGTATGTTACATATGATAATATTTAAAATTTGATTGGGTTTGTTTGAAAATAAATTTTAATAATGAAGATTTTATACCTAACAGAAAGATTGTAGCGTTGAAGGGGTGAAAAGGTCGTCTTTCACTCTTCAGAATGAGGCTCAGGTAAAAACAAACTTGGATAAAAATGGACAAAAGAAAGTTCTTACCTGAATCTCACATTTCCTGTGACAGATGTACCGACACACTGTTGGACAGAAGAGGTTGTTTTGGTCAACAGAACATAACAAAACTAAAAAACTATTTTGGTCAAATTCTTTGCCACATAGTAAATTGAGAGGAAATTCTATTGAAATATAGTGTTTGGATGTTAGATACATTAAAGATACAAAAAATTATAACACTTATTTAGAAATTTAAATTGGAGACATTTTCTAATTTTATTATATAGTGATTATTTACAAGTTTAAAAAAATAATTGTAATAAAAGTTGGTGTCGAATTTGGTTTTATATTGAATACAGATAAACTTAACAAAGTAAAACTACACGCAATGCTGTTTGTTAAATGTTCAAATCTAAATTAATTGTTATAGTAAAATAAGTTGTCTCATTTTCATCAAGACATTTTACTTACCTACCCAGGCGTTTTCCTTGGTTTAAGGCATTTTCCCTGCTTAACAAGACATTTTCCCAACAAAACGAGACATTTTCCTTACTAAGTAAGATATTTTACTTATCTACTTAGATCTTTTCCTTAACTTGCAAGACATTTTCCTTACCTACCAAGATATGTTTACTACCCAGAGAGACATTTTCCCTGCTTAGCAAGACAATTTTCCAAAGTGTCAATACAAATTTCCTACCCAGCAAGCCAGCAAGACGTTTCCCCAACTCAATAAAGCATATTTACTACTTGACAAAACATTTCCCTTTCCCATCTAAACTTTCCCATTACATAAGAAGACGTGCGTCATATCTACGAAGACGCTTTTCGTACGTGAAGTCGCACGTTACACTGAGGGAATCGCCTGTTCTATACAACGGAGAGCGGTACCATGAACGGTCCTCACCTTGGCAAGCTGATCCCTGGTTGTAGACGAGCTGCTTGCACACAAAACACCGATGTGGTCGACGAAAATGGTACAGTCGAAATGAATGACGCAGAATACGTGGTTCAGATGGCTGAAAGGAAAAAGATCAACAGAATTAGTTCAAACTTTTGATTGGACATGAAAATTAAAGTAATTATAAATTTGAAAAAAAAATTAAAAAACGAAGCTACAACAACATAAAAAAATTGTAATGAGAATCAGTTATCACTTTATGACAAGTGAAAAGTGAATGTAACATAACATGATCCTCTTTACACAGGACAATCGGGAAATACAACTTCACCCTCCACTTGCCTTCTAGCAATTCTTTTATCAACCTAACTTCCCGTGAATGTTTTCCCCGCAGAATGACACAAACTGTGTTTTTAAAAGCCGTTGATATGGAGTTTCAGATGCCGTATAGACAAAGATAAATATACTTTTACTATATTATGGTTACGTTTCGCTTTATAAAGTCCTCTTACCATAACTACAGAGGCCATTTAAAAAAAAATTATTTGGTTAAATGGATGGTTGCTGTGTATCTTGAAAAGGCTGATCATTATATGCAATCAAATGAATGATTGCTTTGTATCTTAAAAAGGCTGATCATTATATGCAATGAAATGAATGATTGCTTGGTATCTTGAAAAGGCTGATCATTATATGCCATGAGATAGATTATTGCTTTCGATTCATCGATTGCTGTTATCCCTGTGTCAGTGGCAAGAGGGCTCTTCAGCTAAACCGTCGGGTCACCGTGACATGACCTGTCGTATTTACACACGGCCTTGGATGGTCGCTTGACCTGATATCATTGTAAATAACGGCCCCACGGGATTAGGGGTGGGGCGGGTAACAGTGGATCGACTGTTGATTCAAGTGAGGTGAAAAATGTGCACTTTGTGAGGGGGGGGGGCTGGGGTAGGGCTAATGAAAGATGGAGGCATGGGACTAGCGGAGGGTCTAAATTCTAAATGAATGTGGAAGGTAGGTCCTGAGAGGGATAAGGACGGAGAGGAGGGTACTGCTCAGTGAGTGGATGGGTGGGTGGAGGAGAGATGTGATTTGGGGGTTGGTGAGTGGGGGAGAGATGTGCTATTTAAGTTGGTGGGGGGGGGGAGAGAGATGTGCTATTGGGGGCGTCTGATCCAAATACAACAAATCTGTTTTTCTATATGCCTTTTAAACTCTTTTCAACCACCCCTCAACTGGAGGCACTAACTGATCCCAAGAGCGCAACCCCCCGAAAAAAAAAGACATGATAGTAATTTAGTAATTATCATAGCCCTTAATTATATAAAGTTGAATGTCTCACGCATAAATAGTCAAAGTTAATGTATTTTATCAAAACTAAATTTAAAATATTTAATTGGATGAATTCCTGTGATTATCTGCAGCTATATGTGAAAGGGGAAGTAATGAAAGAAAACGTAACAATTCTTAAGGTTTACAGAGTTACCGCGCTTAGTTTGTTTTTTTCGCATTGAACATAAGGGGCAGTCCATAAAGTACGTAACGCTCTAGAGGGGGGGGGGTGTAAGAAAGTGTGACAGTTTGTGACAGGGGGAGGGGGAGTTAAAAATTGTCAAAAATAGCGTGACGTACTTTATGGACAGCCCCTAAACTAATATCGTGCTTGAGACCCCGATAAGGAAAGCGTGTTTCAAAATTATGGGATCTAAGCAATCGCTTGGGGTTTAACGTATCCCTTTGGGCCCAGTAAGTATTCCGGAGGGTTACGTAAGCTAGAGATGGTAGTTTATTTACTGGCGCACAATTATATGCGTGGGAAGCGAGAGGGATGTCACATTATCTATAGCTTTTATAGTCAACGTTAGATAACGTTACATTTGTTGGATTTACGAATTGAAGGCGAGTCATTGGTCATAGGTACATCATTCACTATATGAGACGGATGGCATTAGACACATGTGATGTATCAGGATGATATAGTATACATATGATGTTTCTCCTACAGGCATCTAAGATTAGAAAATTCTACAGTTAGAGCTGCCCACTGTTAGATGTGCCAACAGATGCAGGTGACTAAAATTAGAAAAATTCAGTTACAGGTGCCTAAAGTTACAGATGCCTACACCTACAGGTGCCTAAAGTTACATAGGTGCCTACACCTACAGGTGCCTAAAGTTATATGTGCCTACAGTAACACGTGTAACAGACGTGTTTTTTGTAATTACATTGTTCCAGCCTGCGAGTCGACTGAGATTGGAGACTGCGTGATTGTGTGGTTAGGTGAACGTGCTTGTGTGGTTAGGTGAACGTGCTTGTGTGGTTAGGTAACGTGCTTGTGTGGTTTGGTGAACGAGCTTGTGTGGTTAGGTGAACGTGCTTGTGTGGTTAGGTGAACGTGCTTGTGTGGTTAGGTGAACGTGCTTGTGTGGTTAGGTGAACGTGCTTGTGTGGTTAGGTGAACGTGCTTGTGTGGTTAGGTGAACGTGCTTGTGTGGTTAGGTGAACGTGCTTGTGTGGTTAGGTGAACGTGCTTGTGTGGTTAGGTGAACGTGCTTGTGTGGTTAGGTGAACGTGCTTGTGTGGTTAGGTGAACGTGCTTGTGTGGTTAGGTGAACGTGCTTGTGTGGTTAGGTGAACGTGCTTGTGTGGTTAGGTGAACGTGCTTGCGTGGTTAGGTGAACGTGCTTGTGTGGTTAGGTGAACGTGCTTGTGTGGTTAGGTGAACGTGCTTGTGTGGTTAGGTGAACGTGCTTGTGTGGTTAGGTGAACGTGCTTGTGTGGTTAGGTGAACGTGCTTGTGTGGTTAGGTGAACGTGGAGTGGCTGTAAGTTTTAAGCAAATAAAATTAAAGTAGTTATTACACAGACTACGGATTCGGGCCTTGATTTGCAAATTTAATTCAAAGTAGCACTGTTACAACAGGTGCCTACAGTTATAGTTGCCGAAAGTTATAGTTGGCTACAGTTGCTGGTGCCTTGTAGTTACAAGCGCCTACTAATAGAAGTAAAGTAGTTTGTCGTTAACCACGATGTGCGCGCAAATATTTAATTACTAGTAACAAAGCCCGCCCAAGGACGGGAATAAATTGTAGGGTGACCTGTGAAGTTCATGGACGCTATGTTTTGGTAGTTGTTATGCAGAAGCGTTTGCAGGACATTGTCGTCGCAGGGCAAGGGATGTGGAAAACAACAACAACAAAAACAGCAAAAACAACAAAAACAACAACACAACAACAACAACAAAAACAACAACAACAGCAACAAAAACAAAACAACAACAACAAAACAAAAACAACAACAACAGCAAAACAACAACAAAACAACAACAACAGCAACAACAACAACAAAGCAACAACAACAACAACAACAACAACAGCAGCAACAACAACAGCAACAACAACAAAAACAACAAGAATAACAACAACAACAACAAAACAACAACAAAAAACAAACAACACTTAAAACTCTTGCCACTACCCCCCAGGACCATCAAGGAAAAAGCATTTAACAGAATTGTCATTGGAATAAGCGGCAGGCATCACTTCAAGATGGGAACAACATAATGAATTATGACAAAAAAACTGCACCAAAAATAACTCGTTTTGAACCTCCGCGTAATATGTAAATTTTTCTCCGCTAGTGATTGGCTGTAGGAGTCATATGTGTTTGAGGGACCAATCGCTATAGATGACGGGACAGAAAGGACAGAAACTTGCCTTTAATTATATAGGAAGGATGTTTCAAAGAAGAGAATGTACGACGAGACTAAATCAAAGTGAACGTTTGTCTCGCTGCGGACGTCCACCTCTTATATGGCACTGTCCCAGATATATGAGCTGTTTTTTTTACACTGGAACAATACACATGGTCAACTCATTGTTACATCTACACAGTCGGTCAGTTCCCTGTCAATCTATACATTCAATCAGTTCCCGTCACATCTACACAGTCAATCAGTTCCCTGTCAATCTATACATTCAGTTCCCTGTCACATCTACACGGTCAATCAATTCCTTGTCAAATCTACACGCTCAGTCAGTTCCCTGGGTACATCTATACAGTCAATCAGCGCTATTCATTCATCCCAGACGTGTTCTTAGTAACATTTCTAGCGATATGTCACTGAAAAGTCACCAGCATATTTCATTGAAAGTTTTATTTTTTAAATTCCTTATATTAACTCGTGGCGTCTGCTTGATTGATGCCTTGATTGTTTGTTTGCCGAAAAAACTTTGGATCGATTTTTAACCCCCTTTTCCCGTATGCATGCGAGCTGAAATTTTGCAGGCAGACTCGTACCGACGATAAAAATGATCTATAAAAATTTCAGATCGAATGAAATAATGAATTATCTCTATTTATATATATGTAGCATGTTAATTTTTGTGCTAGAGTGTCGCGATGAGTATTATATTGACACCACTTTAAAAAAAAATATTCCCGATCTATAAATGTTTATGCATAACACACACTTTGGATTTTTGGTTTGTCGTGCGATGCGTATTATAATGAACAACATACATTTAGTTATGTCTCGTAAATAAAGGATTTATAGTCCAAAACTTTGTTTTTTAAGGGTTTTTCCCAAGAGATAAATTGCGTTTATATATTTGAAATGTCTGTAGAGCTTGCACATGCAACTCCTCCTGAACAACAACAGATAGAGGGTTCGGGGTCTTTGCAAATATGTTAAGGAGGTCTTAAGGATGTGCAACGGCCAAAAAAAGAATACCGAAAAGGCTTACTGGATTTCCTGGGGGTGGAAAAATAAAAATTATAAGTATTTTGTCAATTTCTCTCCATCCATAACGTACGGTTGAAATAACGCAAAACGATAGCTAATAATATTTAGAACAATGTTCAAGAAGGAATTTTTGAAAAATATATTTTCGTTCGACTCCCGACATTTTAGCAGCAATATTTGAAAGCAATTGTTTTTTATAGTTTCAAAATTATTGATTTGAAATGACTTTTAATTTATTTAATATAGAATTATAGTTTATAGGGGTTTTCCCGCTATGTGAATGCTATTGTTAGAGTATTGCGTGGTGCGCACTAAAATGACACATTCTTGGTGTGATGTAGCGTGAGGGGATATGACGTCATATTTTGTTTAGTTTCTGAACTACTGATTAGAAATGACTTTTAATGTAATCTAGAATGATTTCACTTGAATAAAAAAGTCGGAAATTCTTTTTGGAAATTGCGTTTAAATACTCATTCGAGTTTTTATCACTTGTTTTATTATAGACTATTGGAGCTGCAGGGCGCCTACCGCACCCACTTTTTTTTGTGGTCAAAAGCCCAAGTAACTTATCCTTGTTTGATAAATATGAAATATTAAACTTCATTAAATGTACACAAAGTATTTTATTATTATAAATCCTCAAATCATCTTTTTACATCGTTCCTCTTTCATAAATTAAAATATAAGTTAAAACAATGGCGTCATATTAGGGGTCTACCGATATGCCTTTTTGCCGATATTACCGATACCGATATTACCGATATTTTTTTTGCCGATATGAGTGCCGATATGATTATTTGTTCGGACAAAAACCAGCTGTAATATTTGATGACGTCATTCTTAAATTTATCACTCGTAATTATTTATCTTTTATATTAGGGGACTACCGATGTGCATTTTCGCCGATGTTACAGATATTTTTTTTCCGATCGGAATATTTGTTAGGACAAAAACCAGCAGTCTTATTTGATGACATCATTCTTAAATTTATCACTCCTAATTATTTATCTTTTATATAAGCATTTTTTGCCGATATTACCGATATTTTTTTCCGATATGAGTGCCGATATGAGTATTTGTTAGGACAAAAATAACAGCAGTCATATTTGATGACGTCATTCTTAAATTTATCACTCGTAATTATTTATATTTTATAATTAAGGGGTCTACCGATATCCAGTTTTGCCGATATTACCGATTTTTTTTCCCGAAAAGAAGTTTCCGATGTGTTTACAAGTTCGAGATCATGACCTACATAGGACTCATAACAAAACTAACCGTCCTTTATAAAAATGTACAAGCAAAATTTAGGAAGTTCTTTTGAAACTTCAACCTTGACTCATAATTATTAATTCTAACCAATAGTTTAATGGCTTTTGCACACGGCCACCTTTATGAATGAAACAATGAGAACAAAGCAATAGTAATAGAATGAAAATGAGGTTGAAGGTTGAATGGTTGCCAATGACAACAAGTCTGCACACGGTACATTTTGTTATTCCATACGAAACGAAATGTTTTAGACATCTGCGATTCTGCGTGCATCTTTGCTATTAGAGCAATTACGTGAACATAATGTTTACATGTTATACATTTATTAGAGCAATTACGGTATACTTGGCATCGGCATTATTTACACAGTATTTCTGAGCATACGAAAATCGGCCGATACCTAAACAATATCAAAGCACATGGCACACTGTATCGTGGCTGCACATATTAATACTAGGACTCTTTTGACTATTTCAATACCGGTATCGGGGTCGATATATTAATTTGTCGAGATATTGTAAATCTAAATGATAGTTTTTTTGTTTCCGTTTTTTTTTGGGGTCAAAATGTCAATTAATATGAAATATCGGTGACGTCAATATCGGGACCTTTACATGCTACCGATACCGATATTGCCGATATCCAGATATCGGTGCCGATATATCGGCCAGCCGATATATCGGTAGACCCCTACGTCATATAATATTTTTTTACAGCCAGAATCTTTATAATTATTTTGCACACCACCTGATGCAGACTTTGTATTAAAATATAATCTCAAACAATGACATCATAGCGTTACGGATACATCCAGCCAGCCAGAGATTTACTTCGGCTATTATATTATTTATTATAAATTCTTTCTGTGACTTGTAGAAAAAGACTGTCAGTAAAAATAAACAAACAGAAGGAGAGGTAAACATGTAAACATGTGAATGGTGAAGATGTATATTTTCATTGTCTGTATTTTCATGACATTGCAAACCATCTAACGCCGATTTCTCAGCTACGGACTCAACAGGCCAAAAGTGCGTGCAATGAGATCAGTTTACAATTCCAGAGCTAGCAACCATCGCCTCATTTGTCTCCATTAATGATAAGCCATCGGTACGCCTCGTTGAGGAATGGCATCGTTTTCGTTCCCTTTCGTTTCTCGATCTGACATTCATCTGTTTGAAGATGATAAATCAGGAAGCTGCGATTATTGCCCTTTGCATAGAATGGACGAATTACCTCCCCGCGTAATATAACACTAGAGATCCCTGTGGCAGGAGATAACACGCATTAAATGATTATAGATATTCCGATCAACTGAGAATGGAAACAATAAAAACAGAGGTATAAAATATGTATTAGCTGTTAGAAAGGTGGTTTCTTCTTTCTGCCATCGTTTCAAGCAGAGGCACCAACCCGGAAATTATTTTCAATTCCATATATTCTATTTTAAAATGCGCTAAGAATGTAAGGAAATGAAATTTTAAGAAACGTGGCATGCCGTTGAGAGAGAAGCAATAAAGTGTACTCAACAAAAATCTTGAATATAACAAATGATATTAATTGAAGGTCTTATAATGTAAGGACTTGTGATGTAACGTCCTATAACGTGAAGGGATAAAACACTTAGCAAAGGTTTCCAAAATTTAAAAAAAAACAACAACAGAAAACCAAAACTGCGACACAGTATTTCACTATGAGTAACCCGGTACCTTGTGAGGACTCGGCTAATGGAAGACGCTGATATGGACACTAAACATAAATCTATAAAAATCAAAATTGACCTTTTACTGTAATTTCAATTATTGAAACATTTAATAAATCTACTCTCATTTTCAATTTTTGAAAAATAAAACATATCTACTTATATTTATTTTTTTCGAAAAATTAAACATATATACTCTTATATTCACTTTTCGAAAATAAAACACATAAAACATATCTACTTTACATCTGAAATTTCTGTGATAATTTGTCTAGTGGCAACACCCACCAACAACTTTGCAATCAGTTCTAGTCGGATCAGGTAAACTGACGTAACGCACCAGATATTATCCTCCCTGGCTCTACTCGACCCCTCGTGTTAACAGTTCGATTGTGTGGTCTAACACTCAGAGTCTACTCCCTTGACGACCTCCTATCACGTGAAGCGTTGGTGAGCAGGTTCCCAAATCTCACAAGCAGGCCCGGCGAAACGGGAAATCGACCCATAATACCCTGGGTCCCGGGGGAAAAAAAGTTTGTGAGAGACTCTGAGAGACGATGTCATTTGGTCTGATTCGCTTTTAGGGGAAGTTATGTAAGCATCTTAAATATTGGCATTTACGAGGACTATTCCATTGTATATAAGCTGGCTTGACACAATGGTTTAGTCGGCGACAGTTCAGACTTTCAATGCTATTCAAGTTCAAGATAAATTTTGAGTTAGTCCACTGTTGGATCATGAGACAGGATCTCAACCTTCTGTCAAATAGAAAATGACGGGGCCAATACTAGGAGCTGCTCATTGGTGCCAGGCACAACCTGTGACTAGAACATGCTCCCAATAGGATACAGTAAGGAGGAGCAGAGGAATTGACGTGGTTTGTATCGTCTCCTGTCTTCTAACCTCAAGACATTATACACTATAGTACACACGTTTTAAAGCCGTAAAGGTAGTGCTACTCTATAGCGTGCATCTTTTCCATTCGTACAATTAGTTCCATTCTATAGTATTCAAGATTTACATTCGAACAAAATAAAACAAAAACGGTATGACTCTAGTACAAAATGAGTTTTCAAACTGAAGAACTAAGTTATACAGAGAAAAAAAAACAACTATAAAACAATCTGCTTATACAACTACACTATATAACATATACAACTGCAGTATAAAACATATACAACTACATTATAAAAATACAACTATAGTATAAAACATATGCAATTACACTATAAAACATATACAACTACACTATAAAACATATACAACTACACTATAAAACATATACAACTACACTATAAAACATATACAACTACACTATATAACATATACAACTACATTATAAAACAACCCAGATTCCACTGTCATGCCCTGGAGGAAAAACATTGCTATCCGCGGTAGCAAACTTTACTGCCCTTATTATTCCCAACCATTTTAAATGTTGAATGTGGTCCCATCCACTATAAATGTGGTCCCACCCACTTTCAATGCGGTCCCATCCACTATAAATGTGGTCCCACCCACTTTCAATGTGGTCCCATCCACTATAAATGTGGTCCCACCCACTTTCAATGTGGTCCCATCCACTATAAATGTGGTCCCACCCACTTTCAATGCGGTCCCATCCACTATAAATGTGGTCCCACCCACTTTTAATGTGGTCCCATTCACTATAAATGTGGTCCCAAACACTTTAAATGTGAACATTATACAACTGACACGGGTTCAATGCACTCTTCCCTCAGTCGCCTCCATGAGTTACAAAGTGATAAGGACCCCTACTTACGATTGCAATGACAAGAGTGATGTGATTATTACAGGTTATAAAGCTATTTAAATATTGGTTTAAATTCTGTCTGGCTCTACCCTTATGATGACAGGAAGAGGGATTACTGACATTTAAACAAATCTGGTTTATGTTTCATTATAAATCTGTCCGTTTAAAATTAACTAAACACAATTTACATTTTTTTTTAAAAACTAACGAAACAAAAGGCCCCCTGCTGTACCAAATCGACATATTCATGCGGTTACCGGGGGAGTTATCCCCCTTTGAAGCTTAACGCCGCCACTTGATTGCCGACTGTGATAATTTCCCCATGCCCTACCCCCCCACCCCCACACACATGACCCCCCCCCCAACCCCCCCGCCCGTTCTTTGTCTCACAGCACCGAGCCGCGGTTTGTTGTTGTCCATCACGACACTATTCTCCTGTTACACCCCCCCCCCGCCCTTTCGTCCCCTGTCCAAGGCGTAACATTCCCACAGACTTGTAACGTTTGACTTAACAAACTTCTGGCTTGACGTTTTGTCTCTTTGTAGCTGTACATTTAATTCTGATCCACTGCAACATTGGCTTTATATCACTGACTCCAATCAATAAAAATAAAGATATATTTTTACGTAAAGGATTAGATCTAAATTGAAACAAGAATCTCATTCAATGCATTGACAAAAGGTAAATGGAATTGTCTTATTACAAATTGGTAATTTTTGTAGCGCTGTACCCCAGTAAGTAGATGGGCTCAAAGCGCTTTACATAATTATAATAATAGCAATCTTCAATAGCAAACCAACCACCCCACACTCCACTACCCCGTCCCTTTATTTTCCAAACTCAATAATTTTAAACATTAAAAGTTTTACAAGTTAACATTTAATTTATGACTTTAATTTAATTTTTGCCCGTGCAGTTTCTCTTTTGCCCTGAACTAGCCGTTATGTTGTACAATACCAAGCAGAAGGAATATGTATATCGTATTCAAACATTCCTTTTCTGTCAAATAATAAAATCCCGCGTGATTACCAAAGTTCCCTTTGAGACGCGCAGCGGTTTTGAATTACCGCGCAGTAAATTTTGTAAAATATTGCACAAAAATTGATGCTGTGCAACTTTGCACACGAGTTGTTTTTAAATCCCTTATATTAACTTCGCGGCCGTCTCATCATCTCATGGAGGGGCGGAAAAACAAAAGTAAAAAATGACCCACTTCCAGTGATCCGATCAAGCTGAAATTTGGCACACGGACCCGTCTTACCTAACAATGCATCGTATTAAAATGTCAGATCGATCGATTGTACCGTAATTAAATTAATGCAATTTTAGTTTTTCCTTATATAACGTATGTAATTCAAATTCACGGTTTGTTATTGTTTTTTCCCACGTGAAAGTTTGAGTTGACGCTTTGAGGCGACTCATCGAAGAACCGGGGTGCTTTTGTTTACATTTTACGTGTCACGCTGAGCTCGGTCAAGCGAATCGGTGACCAGACTTTTCCCCTCTCCCCCTCCCACCCACCCCTCGAGGGTTATGAAGCAAAGTTGAGTTAAGACAGATTCAGTCTGTAAATGCTTGTCGCGTTTAAAAATAATCAATACTGTTAGGTATGTCTCATATATAAGGGATTTATAGTCAAAAACTTTGTTTTTACGGGGTTTTTTTTTACTTTGCACACGGACCAACAAACCTTAGAGGGAATAATGGTGAGTACCTCAAATAACTGAGCTCCAAGTTGGGAATGAAACCACGGAATTTGTCTTACTAAGGTCTTCATTACGTCGCCGCGAATTTCTTAAGCTCTGCTGAGAGCGACGCAACCAAAAAAAGACTCAGAGACAAAAGTAGGAATCACGTTTCTGATTGGGGTAAGAATGATTGACAGATCAGATCAGACCAGACAATAAATCACACACAACACACGGTTGTTTTGACATGTGCACCAACAGGCAAAATAGGAGAGAGAGGGGGTGATGGGGGAGAAGTACAAAGTAATCGATGCAGCGTCAGGGGGGCGGGCGCACTTTGCTGTCTACATTTAGCTGCAGTGAAGAAGGTCGACAACTAAACTACTAAATAGCAATCGATAAACAGTGATGAGGTATGTCGTTGGGTGTCGGGGGGGGGGCGATGGAGGGTGTTTTTGACAACAGAGGGACCACGAAGGATGTGTAGAATACAGATACTGTGTTTTGACCTACGATAGGAGTATATGTAGTCATAATTAGAAAGTTGAGTAGATACGGTGTTTTGACATACGATAGCAGCATCTGTAGTCATAATTAGAAAGTTGAGACTTTGATGCACCAGCTTAAATCATAAACCGATCGACGATCCACGAAACATTAAACATTGAACACACATTTATTGACTACGAAGCGAACAAAGCTCAGTAAACTATTTTAAAAAGCGATTCACGTTTGGAGTACATTTTGGAAATGAAATAACAGCATATGACCAGATCACTAACCCTAAACCTAACCCTTACAGTTAATGACCAGATCACTTACACTAAACCTAACCCATAAAAGTATCTGACTATACCACTAACCCTAAACCTAAACCTAACACTAACAGCATATGACCATACCACTAACCCTAACAGTATATGAGAGATCACTAAAAGTTCCAATACATACATATACATCATTCTGGGGCTCGAACCAACCTCTATCGCGTCAAGAAACGGACAACGATACGTCGCATTTAATCAACGCTTCTTCAAGAGACCAACTAAGCAGTGCAGACTCAAATATTCACAAATGAAGAGTTTTATGTACGGATGGAAGCAGACAGTTAAATGAATACAGTCTGAGATTGAAATTTAAGCATGTCGGTAGATGGTTTAAAAATATTTACAGACTACCATAGGACTGAGTTATAACTGGTGCTCACGTTAGGGGGCACCACACAACATGTAGATCGAAACATAATGTACTTAACTGAATTATGTTAAAGCACGCATTGCAGCATTACTAAAAATTGTTCATTAAAGTATCAGTAACTCGTACGGACATATGACATCAAGTATGCAAGTGTAATGAAACAAATGGCTCATATTGTCTAACATTTGATGTCAGGCATTTGATGTCAGGCAATTTGATGTCAGGCATTTGATGTCAGCCGTTAGATGTCTAGGACGAGTTCGGTTTCACTCTTGAGACAAGAGTAGCGTGTAGACCTTTCCCCACGTCAAAGAACAAACGATTTTTATCTCTTTACACCACAGCCAATATTCTTCCGTGTAGACAACTTGGATCGTTCGTGTCGACAACTTGGATCGTTCGTGTCGACATTTCACATCTACTCACTGGTGAGCTTTAGTCAATGCGAACAGAGGTCAAGGAAATGTACAGAGCAGAGATTTTTTTTATACTTAAGATTAAGACGTAGGATATGTAATACGGTCCTAAATGTCTTAATGTTCAATGTACAAATCATCCAAATCTGGGTATATATCTCGATGTGGCCAAACAAGGCATTTACCCTAAACAGTGATATCCGTGAATAAAATAACGGTGGGAATTAATTAAGGCAACTTATAACAAACAGACAATTATTTAGCGAGAATGAAATAACGATTCTCGCACATCGAAAGAAAATAAAACATCTTGAAAGTACGATAAATCGTTCCAATGAGTAATTTTATTTTAATAAATAGCAGCGGTACAAAAATATTGAAATGTCATTTGCTAGTTTATTAAAATACTCCTTTCAGTGTACTCTGTCTTTGCGTGTGCTATAAAAACGCGTAGAATAGTGCACCTCTTTGTTACTGTTACGTGTCCGAATCAACCAGCCCCGAATGTTTTTTTGTGATCACGTGATGGATCTTTCAATAACCCCTCAACAAAAGCGGCGACTTTCTTCTTTCAAAGGTGAGCACATGTACATGTTGATGGTCAGTTTGGTGTTCTTTAGTTTTTATGAAGTTTTACTCTAATGTTGGTCCTGGGGAAAATCATTCCCACTGGTGTTGACACCATGAAAAACATTTTTAGAATAGCATTCTCCTTCCTTGCACGCGTCATCTAAATACATAGAAACACTGTTACAATATGTATAGAAAAATTCCAACACATTTTAAAGATTTTAGTTCAGGACGGCCAAAACTGAGCGAGGGTTAAAACTTTGAGAACCGCTGTTGTCGAGAGTGACATGCCAGATTTCCGCCAAACGTTGAGTGAAACGTCAGGAATAAAGCGCGTACCGGACGTGACATTCTCTGCCTAAAGGTCAGTTTGACCCGAGGTCATCAACACTGACAATGCAGGAGACCATTAACCTGGTGAAACGTTTGGTAATTTGGGGCTACAAAGACATGCAGGACATGCCAGGGCATACCAGAACTTATCAGGACATGCTAGGACATGCTAGGACATTCCAGGACATACCAGGACATGCCAGGACATGCCAGGATATACCAGGTCATACCAGGACATATCATGACATATCATGACATACCAGGACATATCAGGACATACCAGGACATACCAGGACATGCCAGGACATGCCAGGACATGCCAGGACATACCAGAAAATAATGCCAGGAAATGCTAGGATATACCAAGACATGCAGGAATACTAGAACATGCAAGGACATCACAGAACATAGCAGGACATGCCAGAATATGAAAGTACATTCCAAGACATACCAGGACAGAAGTGTTACCTACATCACAGAACTCTGAGCAAGAGAGGAGGGGGGAGTCAAACACAGTCATGACTTCCATATATTAGACATGACTTTTAGTTCTATACATGCTTATGACTTTAACTTATTTTAGACACGACTTTAACTTTCGTGTACAAACTTGTCTTTGAGATACAAATTTATGCTTGACTTACGCGCATGACTTTAATATCAATATGTACTCATGACTCTAAGCCATCATATATCCTTGACTTAAGTTTCGTAACACGTGTTTGTTTTAAGTTCAAAATCTGAGGATTTCCTTAACTCTCACATAAAAGTTTGAATAAACCTTGTATCCAACATTTCTTGACTTTACTTTCACGGTGAGACTTCTCTTCCATATTTAACTTTGTATCTAGAGTACGAAAATATTTTTAAAAAAGGAAATGGCCCTTTGACATCCAAGGTTGCCCTCCCCCCCTCTAAAGTCCAAAAGTGGAGAAATTATCCAAGACCAGGCAGCGCAGCTAAAACGGTGGGTTGTATGCAACAGCTACCACAGTCTCCAGCACCGCTCTAGATGACATCCCCGTTATGCCGCTCATGGAAGAATTTGATGTCGTGCCCACACAGGAAGAGCTGAGCAAAGCAATTGACAGCCTAGCTTGTGGAAAAGCCCCTGGGAATGATGGCATACCACCAGAATCTCTAAAGAGTGGCAATAGAACTTTACTCTAACTTTTGCACGAGCTTCTGTCCCTCTGCTGAGAACAGGGCTACACCCCCAGGACTAAAGGAGGCAAATATAGTGACACTATATAAGAACAAGGGCGATAAAAGGGACTGCAATAACTATCGCGGCATCTCAATAGTGAAAAACGCCTGAGATAGCTAGAACATGTAAAAAGAATGAGCCCGGGTCGCATCCCAAAGGATCTCCTATATGGAGAACTGGCATTGGGAAAGAGGAAGACAGGTCGCCAATCTCTGCAATTTAAAGATGTCTGCCAGAGGGACATGAAAGCAGCCAGAATATGCACAACCGACTGGGAGTGTAAGGCAGAAGACCCATCTACGTAGCGCACAGTTGTCAAAGAGGGCGTCATAGTAGCTGAGGAGCGAAGGATGGAGGAGGCTAAAGATAAAAGAGCTAGGAGAAAGGCCAAAACATTGGGAAGCACAGAAATCGTGTGCAATAGCTGTGGTAAAGACTACCACTCAAGGATAGGACTGCACAGCCACTCTAGGAAATGCAACCCAACCCAAACGGTGATGCACCATCATCTAGTGAGACAGAATGATGCCGACGATCTAGACTAGAGTCTCATCTAACAGATGGTTTAATTAATATAAAACACACAGAAAATCAAGTTACATAAAAGCGTTTAAAAACAATTGTAACAAAGAATGTTGGAAATATTCCTTTATTCCCCAGTTTAAACCACGCCACACTTTTGGTCTGGTCGATATGGAGGCAAGAAAATTTAATCCACTAAGAAACCAAATATTGAAATTGATTTCTGTAAATATTTATTTTAAAAAAGGAGTAGATTTTTCATATTAACTACTGCTCTTAGATCAGATTAAATTTAACGACCGCTTGACTACAAGAAACTGATGTGATTCCATAGCTCTACTAAATTTACCGGGTGACAAGTGGACCATCTAATACCCCACATTTTCAATCCAACTCAAAAGTCATATTAACCACGCATTGAATCCCATGCATGCTATATCTACTGCATAACGATCTCTAGGGCCAA
The DNA here is from genome assembly GCA_944989445.1 of Ampullaceana balthica. Classification (NCBI taxonomy): domain Eukaryota; kingdom Metazoa; phylum Mollusca; class Gastropoda; family Lymnaeidae; genus Ampullaceana; species Ampullaceana balthica. The sequence goes on along the minus strand of CALYLW010000700.1, from coordinate 414,932 downwards.
GGCGTGACCTTTGAACTGTTTACGGAGGCATCGTTTGTGGTGGGCAGCTAATCTGGTACCAACATGGCGGGGTACCATTGGCGTCATTGATGTTGCCATGGTTATCAGGTGCGGTGAGGGGTAAGGGGGGCCATTCCCACGTCTTGGCGCTGTAATTGAAAGATAACTGAATGATGGACAGGGGACTGAAGCAGTAACGAAGACGTATAAACTATAATCTTTTGTGCAACTCTGGTTGCTGCATTTTGTTTATATCACACTTCATAGATTTGTGCTGGAGCCTTATACATGAATTATGAAGTGAACTTATTACTTTTACCCATGTCACCATTAAAGTGACGTTCTCTATGAATAATTGCTTCTGACTGTGGCCATAACTTCACAATACCTCGTTTTCAGATAAAACGTTGTTTTTTTTAAAAACTCGGCCGTCATAAAATTAATTAATAGTATTGTGTTAACTGTTGTATTGATTTCGCTATGTTCACGAGCAATAATTGCAGCTAATTTGATGAATACTAACACAGAAACGCAAGGCCACCGAACAAACGGGGTTATAGTTTGTTACGGCGGTCGCCTAGCAACGACGCACCGGAAAGCGTCGTAGAAATTCGCCAGTTTTTCCCCCCGCCAATCACAGGTGGGTATCCAGAGTTTGAATTGCGTCATTTCTGTTGATGTTCAAATTTATCCGTAACGGACGTCGTTTCAATCGGGTCCGTTTGTTTTTACTTTAGGAGTATCATGAATGGGAAAATCTCCAAACGGAAAGTTCGAGCAATCGTAACGATGGGACTGTGAGCTGGTGGTGCCAATGGGCTGGGTATTAATTATAGAGCGTGATAGAATTCATAGAGAACTCCAGGAATGTTGTCATCATGCGGCCAGTTAAACAGCGACCGTTCGTATGTGACCGGCGCTTACCAGCAACTACTAAGACGAGTGAGTCGGTCATTTGTTAGCAGGTGACGCTAAACCGGTGGCTAGAACACCTTAACCAAAACAATGTCCAAGGGCTTTAATTCCTTTTATATTATGTTTACTGACAGCGGCTATGGGCATCTCTTTATGTTGTTGAGCCTTTTAAGAGATCATTAAGGTCTCGATAAAGCTCTTATACTCTTATATTAGTGAAGTATTCCGAGTTTGAGAGGAGAGATAATCTCTGCCCTCTGAACGCCGCACTGACGTCCCCTTGTTTTCTTCCTCCCATAGGCGGCACTGTTATTGCACTGTCAGAAATATTTTTTCAGCTTCAATCCACTGGTAATATCCTATCTGGAAGACTGTCATTATGGCATGCTTTGGCCGCCATTAAAGTCCAAAGAATGGCTCAGTGGTTCTCAAGTATTTGGTTCTCAACACCACAACAATGTCACTGTGTTTAAAGTCAATTCATCAAAGTATTGTGAACATTTGTGTGCGTGTGCGACTCAGGTAGTATAATTTCAGTTTAAAAAAGCAACTTAAAATAAATGAACAACGTCACATATCTTCAAATGCTGTGTAAAATTGGTAACAAGTTACTGAGAACCGCTGGTCACATGTAGTGATGTTTGGGGTTAGAGTAAAAAGACTCTCTGTTTTCATGCGTTGAGGCGCACTACTGATCCAACTCGTGAGAGACGTAAGAGTAAGCGCCTTTGAAATAAGCCGTTTGGGCTTTAGTGCTAAGAACCATCAATTACGTGGTCGTTAGGGGCTTATTATATTTTTGTAGCTCTCTCGAAACGATGTGAAACAATTCTGTACAACGGTAGAGCTTCAATATGTGATGTTGAAATATGTCATCTTCAACAAAAAAGTGATTTTGTAATATCTCATTTCATTGGGGAGAATTTAAAATACATTGATTTTAATGGGAAATGTTAAAATATTGTGTGGTACACAAGAAGAATGCATGACATAGTAAATCATAATGTTATACAAGTGAATACAGTAGTGTCTCTATACAATGACAATGACACAGCAAAATAGATAGTGGCAGACAGCTGTACACAGTGGCAGACAGTTGTAAACAGTGTCAGACAGTTGTACACAGTGGCAGATAGTTGCACACAGTGGCAGACAGTTGTACACAGTGGCAGACAAGTGTACACAGTGGCAGACAGTTGCACACAGTGGCAGACAGTTGTACACAGTGGCAGACAGTTGTACACAGTGGCAGACAGTTGTACACAGTGGCAGACAGTTGCACACAGCGGCAGACAGTTGTACACAGTGACAGACAGTTGTGCACAGTAGCAGACAGTTGTACACAGTGGCGGACAGTTGTACACAGTGCATGGCAGACAGTCGCACACAGCGGCAATAATACACAGCCACACATAGATGTTCAAACGAGCACGCGAACGTTAACATATAGCGATACCAAATAACCCGAATAGGAACACAGCATCAAAATATTTAGTCAATGAAACAAAACAAAACACGGTAGCATATGTTGTTGACCCGTGGTGGCCCATAGCGGGGCACAATCGAAAACGGATGCGCGCAATGGAACATGTTGTAACGCTCTACCACAAAGTCGTGGGCACTGTTGAATTAGTGGACATGGTGCCAGGTAGCTAGCACCAGCAACAAAACCGGGACATGATGTGAAGTTGCGCAGTGCTAGCTATCAAACACCCCGTGAAGTTTATAATATCGCCGGCGCAACAAAAGATCGTTGGCAATTTTTAGTCGTCCGATGCCACAAAAGTAAGCAGGCGATTTGTCAGCCATATTATTGGATTTAACGAGGCGGTACGTATGGCAAACAATAGTACAAACAACGACGTCTGCTCTTAATTTCTCATGTAGAGTTTAATCCTTTATAAGTCTACCAAATCTGAAAATCTTAAACATCACTACCAAAAGTCTCAACACCACCTTCTGCCAACCCCCTCCCCCCAAAATAAAATAAAAATTTAAAAATTTTAAAAATTAAAATTAAATAATTTCAAAAAGTCTCAAAACACCTATATCACCCCACGAAAATTCCCATACCTGTAATATCCTAACAAAATCTAAGAATATTTGGAAAAAACAAACCATAACATGATGAATTAGGTCCAACACAACCTGCATAAAAAAAATTATTTAAAACTTGTGAGAGATTTGCTCTACATTTTGTTTCACGGTTTTAGAATTCAAGTTTAGCAGCTTGGGTTTTGTAGGGATAAGTGGAAGTGGGGGAGGGGGGCTGGGTCTTATACTTCATAAACTAAATATTCTACAGAGATATGGGCCAGTACGTGTGAAAGCGATCGCACTTGACACTTTAGTTCAATATAATCCTTGAAGGTCTTTGAGAACACGGAGATCAAAGCTACGAAAGTTTATCTGTGACATTTCGTCAACGCGGGCTTTTAAAAAAGGTCAACACATAGAGGCCAATTTTCGATTTGGTAAATATTAGAAAATACCACCTCAGAAATTCAAATTAATCCAGTGTGAGTTAGGTTTAGGGTAAGGAATAGTTTGGGTTTCTTTGAGGATAACAATTTTTTTTCAAATTTTGTTGTCTCTTTGCAGATTTTTGAATACCATGTATTTTGAAAGTAGAATTATAAGGCGAGCTAAAAAGATATGCATTTTTGAAGTGGGAAAAAAGAACTTTTATTGAATGAACTACGCACTGGTTCAAAACCTGGTAACACAAATAGATAAGAAATAGAAATGCCGCGTAATGGGAGCATAACTAACGTTATAACAGCAGGAATGACACAGCAGGAATAAAGAGAAAGATTAAAACATCAGGAACGAAAATGTTGTGTAACATTAACTGCCTGCATTCTGTCTCCAGAAATATTAAATCCAAATTCGTTCGTCATTTATTTTGAATATTTTAGAAATATATTTCATTTTATTTTATTTTTTGATCCATTAAAATTTCAAATTATTACATAATACGTATTCTCTATTTCTAAAATTGTGTTAGAGACTCAGATCAAAAATAAACAATTATAAAAATAACTGTTGAATGACCTGTAAGTCATTACCGTCTAAAACTGTTACAATTTGGAGATATCAGACATGAACATTACACATCAGTACATAAAAAAATACATGATTAATCATCCCAAACTATTTCATCTAATATTAGCCCCGTCACTAAACCGACACAGCACATTCCGTCCTGTCGAAGAATCAATGATTTTGGTCAATTTTTTATAATTTTTTTACTCCGGGAAGGATGGAACAAAAATTTAAACTGCACTGTGTTGTCCAATTCCGCGGTCAGATTTTTCTTGATCAGACCGGAAGTAATTACATCACTTCCGTTTTTCTCCACTGTGTGACCTTGAAGCCCTCTGTGGATCATTTATGTGTTATTATTATAATACACGGGATGTGTATAAATTTAACAACAACTGGGATATAAGACCAAAACAAAGTATTCAGTATTTTGATTAAACGGTACACCTCAGGAAGATAGAAACAACTAAACGATGCACCCAAAATACGTGGCAGGCCTTATTTTTGACGAGGCCTATCTTAAAGTTTTTTTTAAATTTCAGACATTTTTGCAATTGTTATCATTTCACAAATATTACATCACAGAGATTATCTTTCAATTACTTATAGAAATTAAAATAAAAACAAAACAAAAACCAACCATGTGATGCAGAGATGTGAAAGAAAACCAGTTAATAAATATGTCGTGGATATCATCTTTGTAAAAAATATGCTGCACTCTTTGTTAGAGCACGGCGACTCTGAGAGATATTGATGACGTCACAACCCATTTCTGTTGTCCGAAAAAGATTCATTGCTTCAACCACTTGCGGGCGAAAGGAGAACAACGGTAGCACTGTGGCGATTTTCTGATGTCTTCAATGAGCGTCCAGTGACGGAAATATTCTTGGGTTAATAGAACTGACGAGGCGGGCTGCACACACCTGGTTAATAGACGTGGTGGTGGTGGGGGTCATGTTTATGGGTCCCCGGGGCTCGTGAAAACTGACACTAAAAGATGGTTACGGGGCCAATTTGCTGAGAGTTATGAGAACGTCAAGTCAGGGGTGATAACAGGTGACAGCCTCTTTCAATGGTTTCCTTATAGTCCACGGGGTTTGCTGGTTTGTATGTCTGAAATCGACTGGGTTTGCAGGTTTGTATGGCGAGATCCACGGGGTTTGCAGGTTTGTATGTCTGATATCCAGGGGGTTTGCAGGTTTGTATGTCTGATATCCACGGGGGTTGCAGGTTTGTATGTCTGATATCCACGGGGTTTGCAGGTTTGTATGTCTGAGATCCAAGGGATTTTCAAATTTGTATGTCTGAGATCAAAGGGATTTGCAAGTTTGTATCTTTACATAACAGTTCTTTAGGGTTGTCACAATGTCACCTGTAGGCGTGAATTAGCCTGTCTTGCGGTGACCTTCAAGGTCGCTTCTGAGACGATGACACATGGGTACGGCTCCAATATTCTGGGCCGAGAGCGGATGAGTGAGCTGTTAGAGTGTGAGGATTGATTGAGTCGGTGGAGTAATTTTGGGATTGAATGAGTTAGAGATTGAGGATTGGTTGAGTGATTCGGTAATTGAGTAAGTGATAAAATAAGTGAGTGAGTGAGATAGAGAGTGTGAGACGGTTGGCTATGGGAAAATAATGCAAATGGTATTGAAAAGACGACTGCCCTATCCCTGACGCCAACATTAATTCTTACCATGAACCTAACCTTACACTAACACTAACCCTTACCCTAATAGTTAAAACAGTTGGTACTATTGTAGGCGTGTGTGTGTAGTGGGAGGGCAGTGGTTGGGGAAAAGCGTGTTGGAAATAAGTGTTGGGTCGTCGGACGGCATGCAGTGGTTACCTTTTATCTTAATTGTGTCTCTGGGTAAGTGCTTGGTGACTAGAGCAGAGATATCATAAACACTCATTCTTTTTAATGGACACCCATTTGTTAAATATGCATTTAAAGTAATAAAATGCAATAAAACAGTGTTTCTTAAACTTTTTTGGGTGTCGACCCCTTTTTATATAAGCAATGTGACCCGCGACCCCCATGAAATTTAAATGAGTCATTTTCAATAAGTTTTTACAAAATAGAACAAATTTGGACTGTAGTGAATATTTTTTTAGTCGACAGTTGGCGACCCCCAAAAAACATATTTGCGACCCACAGATTTGGAACCGCGGCAGTAAAATATGCGTTTGTGTGTGATTTAGCATTATAAAACTTTGAAAACAGTGCATTAAGAACGTATACACAGAAAGAAGTTATGAAGTAACAATAGACAATTTTGTATATTTACAAAATTGCATAAAATAGGTGTGTGTGTGTAAAGCCTCATTTAACCATCTACTTTTATATGATAAACTAGGGTCAACCTCTCATAATCTTGGGATCACTGAATCCATCAGCGGCTGTGATGAGGCTCGAAGGATGAAATAAACGACATCGCCATGCCAGGAAAGTGAACTCTGCCTATCCAAAGGGGGATTGAATTAGAGTCATCAAGTTCTCTCCCCGTTCAAATGGCCGTTGAATAATGTTAGAGAAATTACAACCCTCTCCACCCAAACGTTTTCTCGTTCTCGTCACCCCCCCACCCCACACTGAAAATTCTATTAACTTTACCCCCCCCTCAAAAAAACGGGTCTCCCCCCCCCACCCGTTCTATCAAATGACATCAGCCTCCGCTCTATCCGTGCTCCATTGTCCCAACCCCCTCCACTCGTCAGTTTTATTTCAGTTTAACCAATCACATCACTTCGAAAGTTGTGTAACGGAAATTTCCGATTAAATGTATTGTATCCAAAAGATTGCAATTTATTGTTTCATTTCCTTATAGCTTACCGTTTTCAACCAATTCTTGGTTTACACAATCAAACCTGGTTAAATTTAGATGAATTGCTATTGCTCGAACTTGCTTTTTTATCATTATTTTAATTTAAAAAAGACATTTAAACTAATTGTCTATACTCAATACAGTATACTGTATACATAATAATAATAAGTGTATTTATACTAATTCTCCATACATAATGAGTGTATTTAAACTAGGATTTTACCGGATTTCGATTTTTTAAATCTAGCCGGAGCCGGATTTATAAAGTGAAATCCAACCGGAGCCGGATTTTTAAAAATGGCCGGATTCCGGATTAGCCGGAACCAGAAATGAAATCTGGTACACCCCTAATTTAAACTAATTGCCTATACATAATGAATGTATTTAAACAAATTGTGCATACATAATAATTGTATTTCTAAATCGTCCAGTGCCCAAGACCAAATTAGTTTAGGCAGCTCACAGGGGCGTAACTAGAGTCAGCCTTGTGGGGAGGTTGAGGATGATATTGCTCACAAAAAATGCGTGGTAACAGGATGCAATGGCCACCCGTATAGAGGAAACAAAATCGCCCCTTTCCACCTCTTTCCCCACTTCCAACTGAACCTTTCCACCAGTGGGGCGTTCTTTAAAAAGAAAACGTTATCAAATATGTTTCAAATATATTGGAAGTTCATATAGTTATTATAAATGTGTGCCTTATGTTAAATTGATTAAATTCCTTCAATAATTATAATTGAAATCTTGTAGTTACTACTTAACTTTGAAAATGACCAACATTCAAAAACTATAGTGGTTAATTAGTGTTTGTGTGTGTGTGGGCGGGGGGGGGGTCTGATTTCAAACTTCAGACGCCCACATATCTTATCTTATACATTACGGAAGCTCCTTCTATACAGAAGATAATTGTGCCGTCCACTTATCTATGCATTATGTCTAGCCTTATATTTTTATTAGAATTTTGCGTGTTCATGGTGTGTTTATTTTCCCACTCTTGTCAAGGCAACACATGCCCCGTCCGAATGCCAGACGGAAAGAAATTGGATTTGTGTATGTTTGTTCTTGCGAATGGGACAAGACAAGTGTGTCTCTATGACTGTCTGAGTGTGGTATCACTTTGTTACAGCGTTGTGTACTTATACCTCAATGGTAACCGAGCAGGCGATCAGATTATTTTTTTAAAAATTAAATTATTATAAGAAGATACATGTATATCTGTATAAAATAATTCATGGCCGAAACACAAAGTTCAACAAAACGGAAGGGATGGGTATTTGAAAAGGAGACAGTTCAAAAGTATATTTGAACGACATCTTATCCGGCATAATCCTAAATAACAAAGTACACACGCAAACAACGGTTCCTAGCAGCATTTAGAAGCGGGGTATTCAAGCGTTCAAGGACACCACAAATGTGCCCTTTAAGCTGCGCGCCGGCGCAGATATCTGACCAACGCCGAACAGCAGTTAAGATTTACGGCGCAGCAAATTTTGTAAAATATTGCATATCAAATGGTTGCTGCGTAACTTTGCACACGATTTAAAAAAATTTTTTTTAACTTTGCACATGAGTTTTTTTTTAAATCCCTTATATTAACTTCACCGCCGTCTCTGTCTCTCTCTCTGTCTTGGGCTCGGCGGGCGGGCGGAAAAACAGAAGTCAAAAATGACCCACTTCCCATGATCCGATCGAACTGAAATTTGGCACACGGACCCGTCTAACCTAACAATGCATTGTATCAAAATTTCAGATCGATCGCACGTACCGTATTTAAATTTATGCATTTTTAGTTTATGAGGTATGTAATTTAAATTCACATTTGTTATTGTTTTTTTGCCACGTGAAATTTTGAGCTGACGCATTGAGGCGACCCAACGAAACGACGGGCGCTTTTGTTTACATTTTACGTGTCACTCTGAGCTCGGTCAAGCGAATCGGTGACCAGACTTTTCCCCTCTCCCCCCCACCCACCCCTCCCCCCACCCACCCCTCCCCCCCCCACTAGGGTTATGATGCAAAGTTGAGTTAAGACAGATTCAGTCAGTAAATGTTTGAAAATGATCAATACTGTTAGTTATGTCTCATATATAAGGGATTTATAGTCAAAAACTTTGTTTTTACGGGTTTGTTTTTTTTACTTTGCACATGGACCAACGAATCTTGACGGGAACGTTGGACACCACGTCTTTAATGAGTGAGAATGTGTCATTATAGACAACATTTAGAAGTATTTTATACCATGAGCTCAGCCACAAGCATGTTTCAACACGCCGAGCAAACCAACGGTCTTGAACTCATGAGTCTTTTCAACTTCATAACGAGAGTTAGGGTTCTTTATTTGCATAAATATAATAAAACAAACCCGTAAAAACAAAGTTTTTGACTATAAATCCCTTATATATGAGACATAACTAACAGTATTGATTATTTTCAAACATTTACAGACTGAATCTGTCTTAACTCAAGTTTGCTTCATAACCCTGGGGAGATGGGAAAAGTCTGGTCACCGATTTGCTTGACCGAGCTCAGCGCGACACGTAAAATGTAAACAAAAGCACCCCGGATCTTCGATGGGTCGCCTCAAAGCGTCAACTCAAACTTTCACGTGGGAAAAAAACATAACATACCGTGAATTTGAATTACATACGTTATATAAGGAAAAACTAAAAATGCATTAATTTAATTACGGTACAATCGATCGATCTGAAATTTTTATACGATGCATTGTTAGGAGAGACGGGTCCGAGTGCCAAATTTCAGCTCGATCGGATCACTGGAAGTGGGATATTTTCGACTTTTATTTTTCCGCCCGCCCATCCCATGAGACGGCCGCGAAGTTAATATAAGGGATTTAATAAAACAAACCGGTAAATAAAACAAACCCGTAAAAACAAAGTTTTTCACTATTAATCCCTTATATATGAGACATAACTAACAGTATTGATTATTTTCAAACATTTACAGACTGACACCGAGTGATGTCCCTTGTCTTTAATAAATGGGGGTGGGATGTGAGGGGGTGTCGGCACGACGGTCGGCGTCAACACGACGGTCGGCGTCAACTCAAACTCACGTGGAAGTGGGCAGAAAAAAACAATAACAAACAGTGAATTTGAAATTACATACCTCATATAAGGATAAACTAAAAATGCATTAATTTAATTACGGTACGTTCGATCGATCTGAAATTTTGATACGATGCATTGTTAGGTTAGACGGGTCCGTGTGCCAAATTTCAGTTCGATCGGATCATGGGAAGTGGGTCATTTTTTACTTCTGTTTTTCCGCCCGCCGAGCCCAAGACAGAGAGAGACGGCCGCGAAGTTAATATAAGGGATTTAAAAACAAAGTTTTTGACTATAAATCCCTTATATATGAGACATAACTAACAGTATTGATTATTTTCAAACGCTACAAACATTGACAGACTGACACCGAGTGATGTCCCTTGTCTTTAATAAATGGGGGTGGGACGTGAGGGGGTGTCGGTACGACGGTCGGCGTCAACTCAAACTCACGTGGAAGAGGAAGAAAAAAAACAATAACAAACCGTGAATTTGAATTACATACGTTAGATAAGGATAAACTAAAAATGCATTAATTTAATTACGGTTCAATCGATCGATCTGAACTTTTGATACGATGCATTGTTAGGTGAGTCGGGTCCGTGTGCCAAATTTCAGCTCGATCGGATCACTGGAAGTGGGTCATTTTCGACTTTCCTTTTTCCGCCCGCCCGCCCAAGACAGAGATGATGAGATGATGAGACGGCCGCGAAGTTAATCTAAGGGATTTAATAAACAAACCCGCAAAAACAAAGTTTTTGACTATAAATCCCTTATATATGAGACATAACTAACAGTATTGATTATTTTCAAACATTTACAGACTGACACCGAGTGATGTCCCTTGTCTTTAATAAATGGGGGTGGGATGTGAGGGGGTGTCGGCACGACGGTCGGCGTCAACTCAAACTCACGTGGAAGTGGAAGAAAAAAACAATAACAAACAGTGAATTTGAATTACATACCTCATATAAGGATAAACTAAAAATGCATTAATTTAATTACGGTACGATCGATCGATCTGAAATTTTGATACGATGCATTGTTAGGTGAGTCGGGTCTGTGTGCCAAATTTCAGCTCGATCGGATCACTGGAAGTGGGTCATTTTCGACTTTTCTTTTTCCGCCCGCCCAGCCCATGAGATGATGAGATGATGAGACGGCCGCGAAGTTAATAAAAGGGATTTAAATATAGGAAAAAGACGTGTGTGTTTTTTTCTATACTCAGCAGCCTATAAAATATACCAGTTAAGAATAATCAAATAAGATTAGTTTTTTCAGCAAATTAATGTTATTATATTGCCAAGAAATTCAAAGGTTTTTAAAAAAATATTTTTCCAAAATTTGCAGTCGCTGAAGACATTGTTCAAATTCCAAGTTGTTCTCACATTACATTTGTTTCGAAACATTTGTCCATGTGTTAATAATAACATTATAACTTATAAATTACACATCAGGTTTTTAAATTACATTATTCTAAATATTCTATTTAGGAATGTTACAGGATTAAATGTTATTTTTCTTAAATATTGAACGATTTTGTCCAATATATCTGTGTGCGTGTTGTAAAGTCTCAAGAATGGAACAACACATAAAATAAGACATCACGGAACAGGACGTAAAATAAGACCACATGCAACAAGACTTAAATAAGACCTCAGGGACCACTGAGATAAACTGTGTTGAACGAGGCTGGGGGACGGAAAACAGGTGATAAGAACAAAATAAACTTGAAAAAATGGTTGACTAAGAAATAAAGAAAATTAGAATTATTTTTTACAAATAAAGGCACAGTTTTCGCCTCTTAAATTTACGTCCCGCCTATTCAAATAAGATTATACTAGATCCGACCCACGGCGTAGAATACGCCGCAGAATTGCTCATAGATAGTGCAAAGAAAGTGGGAAAAGAACGGGCACAAACTTCCCGCAGTGCGCTTTATGATAGACTAGCGTATCACCCGTCAAAAATGACGGAAGTTTTCAAAACAAATACACATCAGATTAAAAAATAAAAACAACCCGTAAAAAACCAAGTTTTTGACTATAAATCCTTTACGTATGAGACGTAACTAAAAGAATGTTCATTATAACACGCAGCGCAAGACCATCCAAAAATACAAAATTGCAGTTGTGTCGTAAAACGTGTTTAATATAATGCGCACCGATCAGGAATAGGTTTATAAAAAGTGTTGTCAGTAAAATACGCACCTTATTGCGCGACAGAAAGGTTGTTCAATATAATACGCACCGCGACGCTCTATCTCAAAAAAATAGCATGATACATAGGAATAAATAAAATAATCTAAAAAATCAATAATTTAATTACGGTACATGCGATCGATCTGAAACTTTGATACATTGTTTTTATCGTCGGTACGAAACTGCCTGCAAAATTTCAGCTCGCTATCTTGCGAGCAAGTGGGTTAAAAATCGATCAAAAGTTTTGGCGACAAGCAAGCAAGGTCGGCCGCAGACACCACGAGTTAATATAAAGGATTTAATAACGTAATAATAATACAGAACATTCATTTATTTTATTTATTTTTATTTGATTCATTTATTATCATATTGAACAATTTTATGCGGAATGTTCGAAAAGAGTTATATTTGGTGCAGTAATTTTTGGTGCGCATTATAAAACCTAACAGCATTACATCCAAGAAGCATTACATCCATTACGGGAATGAGTTTGAAGTTCAAAATTCTTTTTTGCCTGTTACCATTGCGGAAGTGTACTCAACAACTTCCCAAAGTTTCATTCTTCTACCTACTCGCGAAATAGAAGAATTAGTGATTTTTAATTTTTATGTAGCCAATACAAGGGAAAAAAAGGTTTTTGGGTCCCCTGCCCCCATGAGTGTGAATTTTAAAATTCTTTGACGTCAATTATCGTCGCGAGAGGCTACTTTCATGTTTATAGACTTCACGGGAAGTTGGAGAATTAGTGATGAGTCAGTTTTTTGTATAAGAAAAAAAAACTATATTTGGGCTCCCGGCCCCCAGTAAGTGATAATTTAAATATTGTTTTCGCTTGTTACCATAGCGGAAGTGTACTTATCAACTACTCAGAGTTTCATGCTTCTACCTACACGGGAAATAGGAGAATTAGTGATTTTCATATTCCACACAGGCCACTTAAGGAAATAAACGTTCAATTTTCGTCGCGAGAAGGCTACTCAACACCTTCCCAAATTTTCATGCTTTTACCTACACGGGAAGTTGGAGAATTAGTGATGAGTGAGTATTTGGGGGCTTTGGCTTTTATTAGTATAGATCAGGGGTCGGGAAACCATGGCTCGCGAGCCAGATGTGGCTCTATTGATGAATGCATCTGGCTCTCAGACAAATGTTCAATTATTTTTTTAAAAAACACGTTTATTCAGACTCCTTTTATTTGCATATAAAAAACAGCATAACAATGTCATTAAAAAGAATCAGGAGACATAATTACTGTACTTTTAGTGTTGAGATTACACAAAATGCACACATTTACTTGAATTTTTAGTTTTAAAAATAGTTATTGCTCTCTCAGACAAAAAGTTTCCCGACCCCTGGTATAGATAATTATGTCTGAACATATAAAGTAATAGGCACAGACGTTGTGGTTCGATCTTCATGGCGTAATCACCTGCTGCTTTTGCCCACAGCCTCTAACCCCTACCTACGTCTCATTTTCACTGCCGGTCTGCGTTTCATTTTGACGTCACAAGAAACCATTGTTACGAGAGTAGACAAAAGGCCGCACTGAAACCTCCACGCCGGAGCTAAGTGGGAGAGTCACATTGTGTCATTGTATCCAATTAGAAAGTGTGTGTGTGTGGTGGGGAGGGGGGGTGAGATAAGACAACGACTGAGGCGCAGAGGTAAGAGTTTGATCTTTGAAAGAAGTAAACAATGGCAGCCCTGTTAGGTAAGCCTGAAGTCTAAGTCCTAACGTATTTTAAGATTGCGAGGTGTGCATGTTCAGCCTACACTAACATATTGTGTTGGTGTGGGGAGGGTGTGAGGAGCATAGCCTAAAATTACTATTCTTGTAAAAATTAATAACCCAGAGAGGTTAGCGGTAGAGAAAGCGAGGGACTTGAACAAGATTATTGTTGGGCTTGGGTGTTCGAATCTTATTGGGACTTCTTCTACCATGCAACATTGAAAATAGGCTTAATTCGTAGAAAGTGTGAGCTTTATATAATACATTACTGAGTAATTCTAGCCATATGCATTCTTAAACAAAATAAACAATCTCGGGAATTAATCAATGTTAAAGACAAATGTTGTTAAGAGGAAACTGTCGAAGCTCATCATTACAATGGACTACTGTCGAAGCTCATCATTACAATGGACTACTAAAAGAATCAAATAACACGTCAGTATTTAGGAGACTGGTAACTGAGGGGAGAATGGAGATGAATATTTCTGATGACTTTGAAATTAAAAATTGCCGATGAGAATATATAAATTAATGGGTTTTTGCCTTTTATTTTTCACCACTGTCCCCGCTTTTTCTTTTTCCATTGCGTCGACTTGAGGCCCCCGTCCATGCGATCTAGTCACTCAATGGGCCCCATCTATACGATCTAGTCACTCAATGGGTCCCATCTATACGATCTAGTCACTTAATGGGCCCCATCTATACGATCATGTCACTCAATCCGCCCCATCTATACGATCTTGTCACTCAATGGGCCCCGTCTATATGATCTAATTCTAGTCACTCTATGGGCCCTGTCTATACGATCTAGTCACTCTATGGGCCCCGTCCATACGATCTAGTCACCCTAGGGGCCACATGCTCCGACACCTTCTCAGTGTGGTACACTGTGTGGTTGTGTTCAACAAATGTATAGCGAGGGAGTGAGTGGCAGGGTAAGTGAAAAGTTATTAGTCACATCCGAACGCCGGGAGAGATTGTTCAACATACCCCAAAGGTGTGTGTGGGGTGAGGTGGGGGGCCTCGAGTACACTGTCCACAGCGGTCAGTTTGACATGTAATTAGTGACAGCGACGGACGCTGTGGCACAGCGGGTGACCCTATGTTGATTCCTGGACGGCGGTGGTTACAAAAGATTGCCTGGCAGAGTTAATGACCCTGTTGGTGTAACAATTTTGGCAGGCCCTTTAAAGGGAAACTTAGTGCCCGAATATAAAAGTATCAAGTATCGGGGCAGGGGTAATAAAAAAGAAGGGATTCAAATGGCGTGAGATTGTTATTTGAGTTCTGGGGGGAAAAGAACGAAACTGAAACATGTAGAAAAGGTAAAGAAAGAAAGAAATTGTATGATGAAGTAAAACGTAGCGTTTTAAGGCTTGCGTATAGCGTAGAATATTTGCATAATTACAACACTCAGTATCAGGTTGCACACAAATTAGAAGTGCTACGCATTTGCTTTTTCACAAATTGTGCTGTACAGTGCCGTAGATTAAAACTGAATTCGGATGCAAACAGATCCTCGGATTTGTGGCTAATTTAAAATTATAAAAGCAAAACTCGATGTGTAAAGGTAATTTATTTTAAAAGTTGGAAAAACACGTGTGGCGCAATAACTCGGTGTCATAGAATAGCTGTCACAGTTTTATTATCTAAGTACTCATGGGACAACGGAGCTACGATGTCTGCTAGGTCTAATTTCAACCGGCATGTGTTGAAATATGACGGCTATTACCATAAATAGGGTTTTAGAATTATGGGGAATGCCTGGGCCGCTTTTTCAATGCCTCACACCGCAGCACAAAGTCATTGTCTCACTATAAAGCACAAAATCATTGTCTCACTATGGAGCACAAAGTCCTTGTCTCACTATGGAGCACAAAGTCCTTTCTCTCACTATGGAGCACAAATTCCTTGTCTCACTATGGAGCACAAAGTCCTTGTCTCACTATGGAGCACAAAGTCCTTGTCTCACTAAGGAGCACAAAGTCCCTGTCTTACACTGAGGTTTCTTGCCATCGTCTGTTACTGTTGTTCCTTGTCATCGTCGGTTACTAAGGTTCCTGGTCATCGTTTGTTACTGAGGTTCCTTGTCATCGTATGTTACTGAGGTCCCTTGTCATCGTCGGTTACTAAGGTTCCTGGTCATCGTCTGTTACTGAGGTCCCTTGTCATCGTCAGTTAGCGAAGTTCCTTGTCATCGTCTGTTACCGAAGTTCCTTGTCATCGTCTGTTACTGAGGTTCCTAGCAATCATCTGTTACTGAGGTTCCTTGCCATCGTCTGTTACTGAGGTTCCTGGTCATCGTCAATTACTGAGGTTCCTGGTCATCGTCTGTTACTGAGGTTCCTTGTCATCGTGTCTTACTAAAATTCGTATTTCTGTCTCTTTCAGAATTTTTTTTAAAAAACTGTTCTTGTTGAAATTGTTCCTGCTTAGCTATTCAAAACAAAACCAACAGATTTTCTTTTCATTTCAAAATGCGAACATTTTCTTTTAAGTCGGCTCTCCTGAGTGAGTAAATAAAACGCACGGGAGGTAAGCATGTATGTCTTTAGCACCTGTTAGTTCACCTTGCAGTTCTACAAGACTATCGTGTTTTATCCATGCAGAAAAGTCAACGTTTCCATAAGGGGTATCCTTGGCTAAACTTTGAAGATAAAAAAGGGGGGGGGGAGACTAATTTCCAAATTCTGATTTTTAAAAGTGTGTGTGTGTGGGTGTAAAGCTGTCGAATGTTTAAAGTTGAATTTTATTGTAGTCTTTTTTTATACACACAGAGTAATGCGGGCATTAAATTCAGAACACAAATGTCTCCCTTTTCATTATAGAAGTAGAACGCCCAGCTTTAAAAATTGGTCCTGGATAAGACGAGGCAACAACAGAAATGGGGATGGGGGGAGGGGTTGGAGGGGGGGACAGAGGTGGGCTGTTTCAGACTAATACCAACGAGTTATAAAGCTAAGAAACAGATAACCAATGTGCACAATTTGTTGTTCTCACTGCAACACAACGTAATTGAATGCAAAGTGCTCTGGCGACAGCAGGTGAAACGATGTCCGTATAATAAGCCTGTAGATTTGAATGTTGATAGCTCGGACCGTGTGTTACGTGAAATCATCCTGGGTTCCAGGGTCTCAACAAACAATACTTTTCCCACACTTATACTTGCTAAACACGTGTTGTGAGAACAAAAGTATAGTGTGTCTTTTTCACCCAACCATGTTACGCATCAGAGCGTACTACCAAGTTTACGCACCAGTTGTTCTTTTCGCTTTTTCGTATACAGAGTATTGGGAGAAGCGTTGCAATCGTGCACAAAATCGACGTCGATAGTTTGAAATTCCCGCTTTATTTATCAAGATGTATTGCAACCATTAATTCTACATTTCATTTTTGTTAAATTTAAATTTTGATTGATTCCGGGCAACAGCTGATGTCAAAATATATATTAATCTGTTAAATTATAACTATAGAAGAACAAAGGGCAAAGAAGTAATAATGCATAAGGCAATTAATTCCAACTTGGAAATACAACACAAAGATTATCTAATACAGCCCTCAGGCAAACATAGGGATAAAAGGATAAATACACTGTTCTTATTCCGTATATATACAAGAACAAACACATACTAATTCTCGTTCTTCTCGTCTGGAATTGGGGCGTGGATATGTTGCCTGAAAAAAAAACAGGAAAACCAACACTCTATCAGTCTCTATCCACAGTTTAAAACAAGACATAAATCATGGATACGAGTTGGACGCAAAGATCTTCTATAAAAAGGGGCGTCTGTAATAGATAAGACAAAATAATCTAGAAGAACTTTCACAATTTGTCACAGTGATTCCCTTCAACCCACATGTACTGTGATCAAGAATTGGAACTTATTGTAAAACAGATGTTACGCCCATAGAGTCTAATCCTGTAGCTACAACTCGCACAGATTCTTGTAATGTCATAATATCATAATGTATTTGGTAAGTGGAGCAATGTAGCATTTTATCATGTATTATTGTTGAGGCGGGTTCCATGTGGCTCTAAATACAAATGTAGATGTACAATTATGCACGTCTTAATTCTGCTATGGTATTGGATAACACTTACTACACTTAAGTCAATGGATGCCTGTTGTTGGGGTTGAAACTACTCGATAGATGGATGATTTTCGATCGAGTGTTGATATTTTCTAGGTTTTTGAGTGTTTTTTTTGGCTATTCGATGAGTGCATGTGTAAAACTATGTAGGTTGGTGCTATTAAGAAGTGCATAAAAGTGCATACAAGTATGTAGGATGGTACTGTTCAGTAAATGAATAAATTATTATTATAAATTATTCAATAAGTGGATAAACTTATGTAGGATAGTGCTATTCAATAAGTGGATACACTTATATAGGATAGTGCTATTCAATAAGTGGATACACTTATGTAGGATAGTGCTATTCAATAAGTGCATATAATAAAAATAGGATGGTGTTTTCGCAAGATAACATCTGCAACCGGCATTTTCCTTGTTACATTCGCTAAACTGCATTAACAATGTTCTCCACCACCAGTAGCGACGGTTTTATTTCAAGATGACAAGTTACAAAAATCACGTCCTAGATGATGTACTCTTATCAAATTACAATCCGGCTAACACATTGTCGTATCTGCAGTAAATTTATCAAGTCACTATAGTGAAATGGTCTCGTGATAACTTCCTGTAAAATATTTATTACAACGTTCAACAAAGTTAAAATACAAACCAACTTTGTTTACCTTGATGCGTCCAAAACTCAAAATCCTCCCCCAGAATCCCTTTTTGTCCTTGTTGCTGCTACTGTTATATTGGCTGGGGCCGGCCTTCTTCTTCTTCTTCTTGGTCCCGCTCGTACAGCATAATTCCATACTACACTACATTCGTTCACGGCGACGTGTGGATATCCGATTTGTCGAACACAATAGCAACTTTTCTCTCATTGGGCCGGTTAGAAACACGCGCTTCCAGCGACGCACTGGTCACAGAAACTCACAAACTTACAACTCCAAGACCCTCAGCAACAAACAACTACCGGAAAATGACAATAACTGCTTGTTAGTAGATTGTATAAGACAAATCCAAAAGGACGGATCAAGGATGAAATACACACCTGGAAATATTGAGGTAGTTGACTGAAATAACTTCACTTGATGAAGTATGACATTTGTTTGTGGGCCTTTTTAAAAGAAATATTACACATACAAGCACAATAATCCATTCACCTAGTGTTATAGTTGAACTCACTATTGCATGTTGGTTTCCCCACTTTCACAGAAAAAGCTCTATTCTAAACGTGAGCTTTGAGCCCGCAGACTCACCATGTAGCATCACATCTACTACACTTACAGATCCATCGAATTAGCGAGGCACACGAAAGAATGCACACGTTAACAAGGTGTTATCAAACGGCGTGTAGATGAGTGGAGTGAGTGGAAATCATCCAGGAATCTGAACTTCTGTCACCTGTCCGCAGTGAACCCTCACAAAACCATTGTGTATGTAAATGCGCTAACGAAAGGCCAGGCGCGTGAACTGCAGTTATCGTTACGGGCATGCGCCAAACGACACAGATGTTCCGAGTGTTTGTAACAAATTCAACGCCTAGAGTCCGCAAGCGCTCCTCTATCGGTGCTGGTGTATCGCGTCCAGGCAAACGGTGACCGCTCTGAAATCGGAGTGGCGTCCAAGCCTACAGCGGCCGTTCTATGAGGTAGTTGTATTGCGTCAATGCTCTGAGTGGTCGTTCTGTGAGGTGTATGACGTACAGGCTTAGATAGGCTGTCCTGTAAGGTAATAGACGTCCAAGTTCGTGCTGGTCGTTCTATGAATCATGGCGTCCAAGCTTAAAACGGACTTTCCCTATTATTTCATGAGAGCCAAACGTGAGTTAGTAAACACATTTTTTATTGTCGACACAATCGCATGAGTTTCGGATGCTATCAGATTTTATCAAACACTACCTACATAACTATTGCATTCACTGTATGAGGCCAGTTTTTTCGTTGTTTGTCATGTACGTATATTTATCTTTTAATATTTAGTCAGTGTTTATCCTTACAGCAAATACTTCACTCCCTCTCCCCTGTGCCTAGACTTCTCTGTTGTCTGTTGTACAGTAGGCAAACAAAGCTTAGTACTTTACACAACTCTAAGCCTCAACTCTGCATGCAGCAGCATCAGTTACCCCTTGGCTTAAGAGCCTCGTCCTGATCCTGAAAGCTGTCGCCCTTCAAATTTGACAAACTCGTAACAGGCGTCTCGAATTTCACAGGCTTGGGCTCACAACAAGGGCGTTGAATCCACAAAATGTTCCGAAGTCGAAACAAAAGAATCAGAAAAAAATATAAATTTATAGATGCGTCGAGATGAATGAATCCCAGATGAAAAGAAGAAGCGTGCCGCAAAACGCTGGTGTGATTCTGGAGTCAATCGATGACTGAACTCAGAACGGTCAACTATGCATGTGAGCTCACTTCTTTTCAAATCGAAAAATGGGAGACTACTCTCAACACTTGATGTTTAAACTCAGCCAAACGGGGAAAGCCCACAGACGTGTACTTTAGACACAGAGATAGTTCCACGAAAAAGATGTCCTATTGTTTGAACGATGCCTCAGAAACTTTAGGTCAAAGTTTAAGAACCCAAATAAATAGAGGTTTGTATTTCAAAGAAAATCTCCACGTTCACGCAAATATACCTTTTAATAAATCTTGGCTGGAACATGTTTTGAAAAACAACCAATTTTGAGCACAATCTGTCACTGCAACGCAACTTGTTTTAATTAACTAAAGAGAATTAAATGATACTGGTTATTGTATCAGCTGCCCAAATACGGAACTTCGTATTGACATAACTGTTTCATGTGTGTGTTTGTGTGTTTGTGGTTTGGTGTACGTTTAGATTTTTGTGTGGGTGTGTGGATAAAAGTGTATGCTCTCCAAACCAGAATGACTTAGACAGATATGCACTGATGACGGGAGGGGTATATTCAGTCGTACCATTCAACCATGACCCCCACCAGACCACATACTCGCGCTTGTCTCGCATTGTCCTCAAAGTACAGTATAAATCTCGTCATGACATTAAACTACCAAAGTTCCATCAAATTTAACTTCAGATATTCTATACTTATGCCATGCTGTGGGCTCTGCGGCGTTTGTTTAAAAGTATGTCTAACGAAAGGATTTACATCAAATAGCTAGATAGCAGACTCTAATCTGTTTGTTGAATAAACAGTTTTTTTATAATCAGTTATTCATCATATTTATGTAATGCCCAACTTGACATAGAAAATTGTTCTGTGTGTCATGTCTGCTACGGAAGGCTCTCGGTCATTCAATATTTTCTGTAACTTTTTTTCTTCTTCTGATTACCCGGATTTGACCAAACTCTCAAAAGGCAAAGTTTCCAATCGAAAACAAAGATGATAGTGACGAGGTTAATCACTAATATCTCCCACCCCACCCCTGCCACAAATCTACAAACCGTTGTTCAGTTTCTGGTCTTTAGATTGTTGTCCCCGAGGTATGAACGAGAGCAGATATTATGGGCGGCTAATCTTATCGTCACATTAACGAGCTGGTCTATGAGCAAAGGACCACATTATCGTCACATTAACGAGCTGGTCTATGAGCAAAGGACCACATTAACCTGCCTGCTAGAGTCTCTACATGTCTGGCGCTGTGGGAAGATAAGACCCACTGTGGAAGACGTGAAAAGACAGGTCACTTGTCGCCTGTCATGTATGCAGTGGGTCTACGGGCGAGGGGGGTCTATAATAGGGAAAATTAGGGTGTTAATACATTTCCCTGTCTGTTTTTATCGATTGCCTGAAAACACCGCATTATATAATTACATACCGCTTTAGAAATTAAGTTGTAGAAGTTAGAAGTCAAGCAATTACCTACGACCATAGAGACTTAGTTACGGCTGTGGATATTTAGGTGCACCTTTATCACTCCTCCTTCCACACCACAATGTCTTAAACCCACGACACAACGTCTTAACCCCACACCACAACGTCTTAACCCCACACCACAGCGTCTTAACTAGACACCAAAACGTCTTAACCCCACACAAAACGTCTTAACCACACACCGAAAAGTCTTAACCCCAAACACAAAAACGTCTTAACCCCACACCACAAAGTCTTAACCCCACACCACAAAGTCTTAACCCCACACCACAAACGTCTTAACCCATACACCACAACGTCTTAACCATACACCACAACGTCTTAACCATACACCACAACGTCTTAACCATACACCACAACGTCTTAACCATACACCACAACGTCTTAACCATACACCACAACGTCTTAACTAGACACCACAACGTCTTAACTAGACACCACAACGTCGTCACCACACACCACAACGTCCTCAACCAGCACACGAAAGCCCACGCCTGACCCCCACAGCCAACTAACTCGTATTCCGCGGGTGTTAAAGAGGGTGGTTGGGGGGGGGCAATGAAAATCTCACTTATCAAGCTGAAGAATTTATCCAAACTTTATTGGGCCCGGTTTTTAACCGTGTTCCTCAAAGAAAACCTTTTTTTTTAAAGTAAAAACAAAAACCAAACCAATAAACATCAAAACTCCCAACCTTGATACATCATGTGACGTCTCACCTTCGGCTCAGAATTGTTGGGTATTTTTTTTTACTCTAGTGTTATTATTTACTTTATAAGGAAGGAAAAACTTCCGGAATGTTCTGTTATCAAAATGAGGCCAAGGACAATGCCTTGAGATTTTTATGTTTGTTCAACTCCATAAAAATGTCGCGATGGTTTCATCCCTATAAACCCAGGCAATTGGAGGGGGTAGAAAGGGGAGGATGGGGGAGAAGGGGGTGAGAGAGTGGGGTGGATGGATTGGGGTCCACATTAACGCAGATCGTACGTTTCACTTGCACGGGGCCAGGAGGGAAACAGGGGCAATGAACCAAACTGATGTAAATTCTGGAATTCATTTCTTCTTCTTTCTGTGTGTTACAACTGCGATTTTACGGGTGTCGAATTTTATTGACCTAACCGAAGTGAAGTGTTTCCGCTTAGTGATGCAGATGTTGCAGCATATGGAGAGTTAAGAGCTGAAATCATTATATACTTAAACGTTGGTTCGGGTGGCTAAATTCATTAGGTCGATATTTACAAGTGATATGTGGACACATCAGCTGGTGGTGGTGGTGCGGCTAACGACATCCCCCCAGGGGGGAGGCGGGGCTAATAATGTGTCACCCCTACACGATAAGAATGAGAAGAGGTCGGAAAATGACGTCGTACGGTAAACATAATAATACATATATATATACATAAATATATATATATGATGTGTGTGTTTGTGAGTGTGCTATTTTATATATATATATATATATATATATATATATATATATATATATATATATATATAATATATATATATATATATATATATATATATATATATATATATATATATATATATATATATGGCATCCGTGTCCGTCCTCAAGGGACGAAGCGTTATCTCCTTCTCCTCTGCCCCCCACCCGCCCACCCCCCTTCTCCTGGCTCTTCTCTCTTCACCCCGAGAATATAATGATATGGTAGGCAACTACACTCCAGTCTCATTCCCACCAATTCCATAACCAGTAACTTAAAGCACATTAAAATAAAATGATCGGTTTGTCTACACGTTTAGTAACCATCATTATCACTCTCTATCTAGCTAGCAAGACCTGTAACTCAGTCGGTAAACATCGAACTGTGTTTAGATTGCTCGCGCCTAACCTTCCTATGAGCCGTGAATAGGAATGGGATCTGCTACAACAGTACGGGGGAAAAAAATTGTTCAAAACCAAGAAATTGAAACTGAGGTGCTCGCGTTGGAGCCTTAAACACTTAATGGTACACAGCAGTCCCAGTGGTCAATCGTTGAACTATTGCATTGTCGTCAAATAGTTAGTTGGTTTTTTTTTCTCTCGGTGATGAATCAGATATTTTGGTAGACTGTAGACCGATGCCATCTCATGACGTTATTATACTTCATATTCCATCTTCAGACCGTGTAAGAGTAAGGCCAATTAAAAATAAATAAAAGTGAGGTGAAATATAAGAATTTGAAAATTAAGCTAATGCTACAAAAATGTTTGTTTTCTGAAAATGATTGCACGTAATCTTAGACCTGCTCCAATTATGCAAACAATAAGTTTACAAGATGGACTTTAAAAAGCCACGACTCACAGGACATTTTAAAGATCAGACTCAAAAGGGAAAACAACAAACAGAGCATCATGTACCGGACTCACCACCCCCCCCCCTCGTTCCTGTCAATTTCAAGAGTGGGGAAACAGTAGTGAAACATCTTTCCCAACATTTAAGTTTTGACTTAACAGCAGACAGCTGTTACAATGGCATACCGGGACGGGGTCCAGATTTTAAACTACATTTTGGTAAACATTTATTTCATTAACTATTTCTGCAGCGGGGACAGCAAAGAGAAAAATTCACGGAGACCTGCTCTAGACTATAAATGGCAGTAAACGCCATAATAATAATATAAAACATTTGACGTTACTGATATATACGCCACAATAATATAAAACATTTGACGTTACTGATATATACGGTAATTTTATGCGGCAATAAACGCTACATTGATTTAAAGTGCAGTTGTATACAAAATTTGAAGTTATAATGATAAAAGGATCCTGACCATTGCAGACAATTTTCCAGTTCTCCACAGACCCTCCCCCGAGACGTACCAGAGAGTTTTCAATATACGCGGTGGTCGAGTGGCAGCGCACTGGACTGTCGTACCGATGGTCACGGGTTCGAAGGCAATGGTTTGTTCCCGGGGCATAGGGCGTCCCTGAGTCACCCCGCTCCGATTGGGTACCTAACACTACAGTAGTTAGGCGGCTGGGTAATGCGTGGAACCCACAAAGCCGTGGCCTGTGAACGCTGCATCACTTGCCAACAGATCATCTGTCATGGTCTGTGGACGCAACTATCTTCTGCATAGAAGGAGCGTCTGTATAGATAAGAAGATAAGATACCTACACGTATCACACTCCCATGTGAGAAGGCCCAGAAGCTTACTTGTAACTAAAGTACAATAGCAATTGTGTTAGTCAAGTTATTCCTTATCAGTTATCGACCTGTCCTCGCAGGTGAGAGTGAACCTACACATCGAATACAAATGACACGTGGGAGTGGGGGCAAGGGGGGGGTCAAAGGGTTTCTTTCTAACCCACAGGTGGATTCAATGAGTCAACCACGCCCCATCCCTCCCCCGCCCCCACCCCGCCACACGGAGAGAAGTGCCCGGGCCATCACACATCAACAAGATCGTTTATCCGGAATAAACCGTAACGTACGGTGAGCGAGGATGTTGACTTGTGTGATGAATTGCTGCGTTTGACCGATGGTCAGAAGGTCATCGAACTGTAATCGGGATGAGGATGGCACTCGCGGAACTAGACTGGACTTGGTTCACTTGGAATGGTACTCTCAGATCTAGACTGGACTTGGTTCACTTGGAATGGTACTCTCAGATCTAGACTGGACTTGGTTCACTTGGAATGGTACTCTCAGATCTAGACAGGACTTGGTTCACTTGGAATGGTACTCTCAGATCTGGACTGGACTTGGTTCACTTGGAATGTTTCTATCAGAACTAGACAGGACTTGGTTCACTTGGAATGTTTCTATCAGAACTAGACTGGACTTGGTTCACTTGGAATGTTTCTGTCAGAACTAGACTGGACTTGGTTCACTTGGAATGTTTCTGTCAGAACTAGACTGGACTTGGTTCACTTGGAATGTTTCTGTCAGAACTAGACTGGACTTGGGATGGCGTGGACTCTACTATACAAGGTCTGGCATAATATCGAAAAAACCCACAGTTAATCTTGACGGCTTTGTGGTAAGGTTACGAATGATGCCGTTGCGTTAAACAAACAATAGATGAAACACATCACATCTCCAATATAAATGAACTTTAGTCATTTCTCTTTTTAAATACGCTCTGCCACAGGGTAAACACGCCCACAGTAATGCGTGTGATAGATGTGTGCGAGATATGTGTATATACACAGTGTCCCGCGGCTGTCCGAATATTAATATGCCCATTAGTAAATCAGAGCTGTCAACTTATTGGTCGGCAATAAAGCATGGAATATTATAACATTGACATCACACTGTTTCTAGCGCATGTCCTTTAACTGCAATAAGTTCTGCTTCTGTTCATGGTTGAGTTTCAGTAACATTGAATCAGAAGCAACCAATGTGATGAAAGTTTTATATTACTAATGTAATAGAAACATAAAAATAATATGCTAATTTAAATAAGTCAGATAAATACTAGAATTAACATCTTCTGTATGGGTGGGATCCATCTACATTAGAAAACAGATAAAACAGAAATTCAAATAAAGTTCCGCAAGATTCATTACTGGTGTTTATTCAAAACTAAATACGACCCGCGGCGTAGCATAAGCCGCAGACTTGCTCATAGATGGTGCAAAGAAAGGGGGGGGAGAGAACGGACACAAACAGCAGCACGAAGAAATGGGAACAACGCACGTGAACATTGGTGGTCGGGGGATTTGGGGGGACCGCCGAAGCATTTTTGGTTTCGAGACATGCGCACTGCGGTTAGCTACCTGCTTCCAGCCTGCACCTCCTCGCTTGCCAACCATAAACTGTGATTGTTCGACCTTAGCGAGGGTCATTCGTCATGCTTATCTGCACACATCTTGTGCGTGTCCTAATTTCTGGTGAATTATTTATTCAGATACATTGATGTTGACCGGGATTGTAAACACGAGGAGAGTTATGATGACGTTCTCGGAAGTAAATGATGATACTGGCGGGAAGTATTTCGGACATCGCGACAATTTCTGCCTCCCAACCATATACTCCTGAAGTATTAATGTTCTGAGTATATTGTTGAGAGTGTATGACAACTTTACTGTCACAGCGGAGAGCACGTCGCCGAAGTGTCCAAAATATTGAGAAACATGGTTTGCAGCCATGTTGCGAAGTTGGAGAGCAACAGTTTCGTCTATGATTTTTTTCCAGAAATAAGTGACCGATAGAAACAAACAGTTACCTGATGCAAGAACTGGTATAACATTGAACGAAGCGTTTTTTCCCGTGTTTAAGCTCGTTAAGAAAGGGGAAAAAACGAGTATAAGCATAAACATTTTTTTAAATTCAAAAA
This sequence comes from Ampullaceana balthica, assembly GCA_944989445.1. Lineage (NCBI taxonomy): Eukaryota > Metazoa > Mollusca > Gastropoda > Lymnaeidae > Ampullaceana > Ampullaceana balthica. The sequence goes on along the minus strand of CALYLW010000700.1, from coordinate 387,924 downwards.
ATGTTGCCGCTGGGGATTGAACCCAAGACATTCCGCATGTCAGGCGGATGTAAGAACCACTATTCTACGAAATAAATGTTACTCTGTGAGGGAACAACGAAAGTGAACGCAAGAAGCATTGTTGGTCTCGAGACATGCCCTTACACTCTCCACTACCTTCGCTTGCCAACCATAAACTGTGATTAGTCGACCCCACCGAGGGTCATTCGTCATGCTTATTAGCATACGACTTGATCTTGTTTTGGTGAATTATATATATAGACTGACAAGAGTAACACCATTCAGTGGCGTCACTAGGGGGGGCGGGGGGGGGGCGGGGGGCGGGCCGCCCCGGGTGACATCCATCAGGGGGTGACACCCGAGCCTAAAATTTTACTGTGTACGATTTTATGTCAGAAAACAAAAGATGACAAATTTTTTAATCTAGAAAGAAATTAAGAAATACAATGAAATACGCTATAATCGAAAATTCTTAATAAAAAAAATATCAGTTAACTTGCAATAATAAAACAGTCCCAACACACGAACAACATTAAAACAAATAAGGAAAAAAAGAAACAGTCACAGCAGAGATCTTTAAAAAGGGCTGGAATGAAATAGGCAGTGTCTTCTGTTTTAAAAGATATAAAGCCATTTGGGCTTGGACACACCGACAGCATGAACGAATCCCACCTCACGACTCCCTCCACCACAGTGGGGTGGGGGGAATACGATTTTTATCACCCCCCCCCCAAAGAAAAAAATCAAAAGATGGGTTTTCTTTGTTGATGTTTTTCTTGAGGAATATTATGATTTCAATGTCTTTGAGTTAATATTTATATATATATATTTATTAAAGGCGTGAAAGCATAGATATGATTAGATATGCATGTTTATATACAGGTAGTCCTCTGGTTACGACGGTCCCATCCCGACTTACGCTGTTTAGTGCTTACGAACGCGCCCCCGTAAAGAATAGTATTACGCGTTATTCCGTATTTAAAATAAAAAAATTTCATTAGGTAACGAATTCTTTTCTCTATTTGAAATAACAAAAATTATTTTAAAATATGTTTGATTATTATTTCAACCTATAACTTTCGTTTGCGAATTTTTCAAATGGCGAAGTTTTCAATCAAGTCAATAAAGCTGAGTAAGCTTACAAGTTCCTTTTCAATGCTCATTAGAGAGATCATATTCAGCCTTTTTCGTCCCATGCAAATTCTAACTCATTATATATTCTTTTCAACTTTGAAAAGGATCGCTCTCAGTTGCAGTTTGATGTCATCATTTAAAGATAGATGCGAAGTGCGATGTGTACATTTGTAAAGGACTGTGTGAAATATAGCTCATTCAAAAGCAGCAAAATTTTTAGCTCTGTGCAAGTTTTTTGAGTTTCGCTTTGTGCTAATTCCTTTTCTTTACCATGAGCCTGGTAATGGATAATAACTTTTTTAAGAGTTCAGAAAATTGGACTAATTTTGAAGGTAAGCAGTCTTCGAAATCACTCATGAACCTACATGTGGAAGAAAATCAGAAGCCCCGAGCCTAGTGCTCTTTATGGGTCTTCCCGGAAGACCCCCTTAGCTATCTGGCCAGAAAAGGGACGTAACAGCTGAGGAACTCCCCCCAAAAGTGGTCGCTTCTGAAGCGGCCACCTGGGCATCCAGGACATACAGTCGAAGATGCCTCCCACTAAGATGCCCTCACAAGGAGGTGGTGGAATTTCCTACTACGACCCGCTACCACTTTGGCGCCATCCCGGCAAAGCACACGGGTCTCCATGGTTAGGACCGCCGCAGACCGGGGGATCATCAAAGACCTACCTAGGGTGCAACCCCCACTGGAAGGTTTCCTCAGAGCTGGCGTCCAATGCGTTCTTCGCGGCACTTTTTGCTAATCCGTACTGGCGCTCCTTTCCCTAAACCGGCACCGCTCGATGGCGTTGTTGTTGGTTATTGAGGGGGACGAAACGGTTGCTTCGGATTTACCCGCGACCCCTTCTTCGAAATAACTTGAATGTTCTACCATTAACTTGGCTGCTGCCCATCGGGTGGCGAAAGTGCTAAACTCAGTTAGGTTTGTAAGAAAGACAAATTTCTCATGGATGTATTTATATGCACCTAACCAATGTTTTAGGGCTTAAGAAAGTTTGTCAATGATTACCAGAAATACCTCAATCTTGTATTTTTTCTCCAGGAGAATACTGTTTTGTTGATGTCCCTTTATCAAACTGACGCTTTCTTTTTTGTTTGATAGTATTGAAGATTGTTTACATTGTTTTTACCACTGACTTTTCCTTTCCTTTGTCTTCATAGGAATAAAATTAAGAATGCTATTTTTTTAACAAACTCAATGAGAGACTTCCTTTCTAAAATTGTTTCCCAAATTTCAAGTAAAATAGCGACTTCCAGTTGTTCAATTTCCTTTAGAAATCCTTTTTCAAGTCGGCAGTCACGTGGCTGATTTTCATTCGTTGCTAATTCTTCCAGTGCTGCGATATTCTCATGGTATTAGCTATTAAGAGACCTTACAGCATAATGTCAGGCTGACAATCTTGTGTCAGGCAAGGCTTTGATAGCATATATCAATTTCATATGTTTTTGAAGTACCTGTCAACGATGAGTAGATGCAACAAGTCGGGTATAAAGATTTTGCAGAAGACAAAAAAATCTGACCGCAGTAGGTCAACCTGCTGCTCTTTTCCCAACCAAATTAAAGGAATGAGCTGTGCACGGCACATAATGAGCTACAATGCACTTCACACGAAGAATGGCCTGGTTTCCGTTATACTTCCTACTCATTTGCAGCATTGCCGTATGACTGTCCAAGGCATTTTCAGGGATTCGTACAAACATAATGGCCTGCATCTTTATTATACACTATAATTCATACAAATTTTTGGGGCCCTTAAATTATTGGGGGCTTTAGCCCGTTCAGCACCCCCCTTTTAATCCGCCATAGGGGGATGATCATCTGTGACAATGTGGTACGAGGAGGGGGGTGTTTAAGAAATGTGACCTTACATCAAAAACGCGAAACTTTAAATAAAAGTTCCACTTAAATATTTGATTGTTTACCATTTATTCAATGACTTCACGCGTGTTACGATATTACAGTGTAGGCTTACCCTAAATACATATTTAAATGACAAAAAATAATTTGCAACATGCCAATTTTTATTGAGAAAATACGGCTTTGGGGGAGGGGTGTCAAAGCTTTGTGACGTCATATTGTAAAAAAGGGGTGGGGTCTAAGTTTTTGTGACAAAGTATGACGCTGGGGGAGGGTGGGGTAAAAATCGGCAACCTCGAGTGACGTCATTTATAGACGGCCCATTCAGTCGTGAAGGGGTGACACCATGAGGTACCGCCCCGGGTGACACCAACCCTAGTGACGCCTCTGACACCATTTTTAATTAATTAAACCTAAAAAATTTAGATAATAGAAGAATGAAGAGCGAAGAAGTAAAACAAGTAATAAAAACTCGAATGAGTATTTAAAGCGCAATTTCAAACAATTTGTCCATAACAATTTTCGAGACAAATCACTAAATAGTGTTCAGCAAGTAAATAATGATCACACATAATTTTAATAATTCATAACGGAAAAATAAGTCATCCATTCACGAAAATTATCACAAAATTGAACTGTTTACATTGGAATTTGGAGCTAAACTATGTATTGCAACTAGAAATTATTTTAAATATTAAATTCTATCCAAAATTGCACTCAATTTTAGTGCCAAGTTTAGCAGCTTTCGAATTAGACTCGATGTTGTCTATATTATTATTTGTAGTAAAAATATTATTAGTTGTACAAGGCAAATTTGCGGTTAAAACACGTTGAGTTGAAACAAAGAATTTCCGACTTTTTTATTCAAGGGAAATCATGCTAGATTACATTAAATGTCATTTCAAATCAATAATTCTGAAACTAAACAAAAAAAAAGTGTTATTTACAAATTGATGTTAAATTACGGGAGTCCAACGAAAAGCGATTTTTCAAAAATTCCTTCTCCAACATTGTTCTAAATATTATTAGCTATTGTTTGGCGTTTGTTTCAACCCGATAGATGTTATGGTTGGCGAGAAATTGACAAAATACGGATATTTGGTTCGGTATTTTTTTTTCTCCAGGAAATCCAGGAAACCTTTTCGGGAATTTTTTTGCCCGTGCACATCCTTGAGACCTTCTTACCATATTTGCAAAAGACCCGAACTTTCTATCTGGTATGGTTCAAGAGGAGGTGCTTGTGCAAGCTCGAACAGACAACCATAGAGGACAGAGTTTTCAAATATATAAACGCATTTTTTCTCATGGGGAAATTGCGCTAAAAAAACACAAGGCATTAAATTAGAAATTGGAAATATAAGACAGATATAATGTAAAAACACCCAGAGACCTGAAAGAAAAAAAAATCCCACATTTTTCCGTATGCAAGAACAAACGCATACAAATTCCTCATTCTTCTAGTCTAGAAGTCGTGCTTGGAATGGGTTGCCTTAACAGATCAGGAAAACCAACACTTTATCAACATTTCACACAGGCTAATAGAAATGTAGTACTAAACATAAGCCACGGATAAGCGTAATACACAATAATCTTCTGTATTAAAGAATGTAATAAATACAATAAGGTAAGGAGACACAGAGAGAAGCAGGGCCAGAGAAAAAATAGGGTGAGGAAGAACGTGAGAGAGAGAGAGAGAAGGAGAGATATTAACTATAGAGTTTTCTACCCTCGTTAATACGCTAACAACTTTATACCAATCTATAAAATGTCGGCATGTGCATATTTTAAAACCCGTCTACTTGTCAACTCAAATGTTGTTATGATAAAGTTTCTTCTGCTCCAAACAGATACAGTGTGATGTGTGCTTACATGCCCCCGCCCCGTATTCAATTCCCCCCAAAAAAGTAACTGTCATTGTCATTCAGTTATTTGCTAACTAAAAATTTCAATTGCCACGTGATTATCTCAGTGAGTTTAATAAGTGTTCACACATTTTCACTACAGTAAATGACACGACAGTGTGATGCCACTGTCTGAATGTCATCTCAGTAAATGACATGACAATTTAATGTCCCTGTTTAAATCGCTTAATAATAATTTTAAAAAAAAATTATTGTATCTCTATGTTAACTTACTTAACATATAGGGCCCTCAGCTGATTATTATTTGGGAATTGTAGGAGGGAATTCTTCCCATCTCTACTGATTTTAGGAGGGAATCCTTCCCATCTCTACTGATTTTAGGAGGGAATTCTTCCCATCTCTACTGATTTTAGGAGGGAATCCTTCCCATCTCTACTGATTTTAGGAGGGAATCCTTCCCATCTCTACTGATTTTAGGAGGGAATCCTTCCCATCTCTACTGATTTTAGGAGGGAATCCTTCCCATCTCTACTGATTTTCGTCTTCGAACAATTTAAACTACCGGAAAATCGATTTTGTTAGACACACAATTGAAATGACAGTCATGAGCACGCAACTCAAATATTGAACACACTATATTTCTATCGCACTTTAACGCTCAAGAACTCATACACACCTACTCACATACACGCACACGCACGACCACTCTCTCTCTCTCTCTCTCACACACACACACACACACCGTCCACCAGAAGGCAAACACTTTATGTCATTTGCAGCTCCCCCCCCCCACCCCAATGTAACCCATCGATTAATGTTCAAACGTGCTCAACAATACACCCAACAAATAGGTGACAATTCTTTGCTCGGGTGGGGGTGGGGGGAGAGGTCGGCGCCATTGAGTCAGGGCGGCGCGTTTGAAGGTGTGACCGGGGGCAGGGGGGGTTGCTGATGTCTCCTGCAGTCGGCAATATCGGGATGAAAAAAGGAGGGGGGGGGGCACATTATGCTCATTTTTAATTTAGCTTTAAAAGTGTGATTTTCTGGGGTGAGAATGGGGCTTGTAAAACGGGGCATTTAAAATATTTAGGGTCCATTAGGAGACTGAAAAAAAAAGCTGTGTCTTTCAGCTATAGTTGTAGTAAAACGAGGTCTTTCAGCTGGAGCAGTGTGTCACAAATGACCAAGGAAAGGTGATGTTGATATAGTATACGTGGGAATGTAGAGACAATTGTATGGTTATTTTTGACGAATTTATTTCTTCAACCTTGAGCTTTTCACCGTTGTTTGTAGTTGGCAACGTGTTTTAGGTGTGGAAAGAGTAAAGTGTAACCTTTGACCTTTACACAACAACTGATACCGTGTGGTGTTTGATCAGAAAGAGAGGGCCGGCCGTTTGGTTTATGTCGTAGTCGTAGGTGTCGGTCGAGTGTTGGAACCGAGTGGTCTGGATTTATAATATTCACTTACACATGGGTTTATACTAGGCTTGCGGAAATTAACGATTAATCTCTAGATTAATCGTTAAATTTTTTTAGCGATTAAAATGATTTTAATCGATTAAAATTAAAGAAAATATTTATAATATTTTTAAAAATTGTATTAATAAATAATTAATTATTAATAATTAATAACAATTTATATATTTTATTACGTACAAATTTGTCCCCGCGTAATATTATAAATTATTTTATTAATTCATGTGGACCGGCAGACGTCAACTTAAAAATGGCTGACAGCATCAGCGCGGTTAAATTTAAGCATGTAACTGGAAAGTTTAGCAACAATTTTGTTTTTAAGCTAACTGCGGGTGGCAAAGTCGAAGATGGTGAAAAAGTTTACTGTGTTCACTGCCATAAACAATACTCTTTTAAAGGATTAAATACATCGCTGACGTACCACCTTCAGCACAAAAATCCGATCAAGTATCAACACATTGTCATAAAATTTAGTTCAAAATATTCTGAATTTTCAATGTCTGTGAGACACGGGAAATAACTCAATAAAATATAAAAAAAACTTCAATTAACAGTTTTTGTTACTTCCCTTGAAATTTTCAGTTTAATGGCGTCATAAATTTCTATTTTTGGCTTTAATCGAAATTAACGATTAAGTAATCGTTAAGTTTTCAAAAGTTAACGATTAAATTTAAATTAATCGATAACAGCACATCACGTGTGTGAATGTGAGATGGTGTGACACATAACACACGTGTGTGAATGTGAGATGGTGTGACACATAACACTCGAGTGTGAATGTGAGATGGTGTGACACATAACACACGAGTGTGAATTTGAGATGGTGTGACACATAACACACGTGTATGAATGTGAGATGGTGTGACACATAACACACGATTGTGAATGTGAGATGGTGTGACACATAACACACGTGTGTGAATGTGAGATGGTGTGACACATAACACACGTGTGTGAATGTGAGATGGTGTGACACATAACACACGTGTGTGAATTTGAGATGGTGTGACACATAACACACGTGTGTGAATGTGAGATGGTGTGTTTATGTTTAAGATGGGAGCAAATGTGTTATGTTAATAAAAAAAAACAGGTTAATGTCAACACAGCTCGCTGGGATTCATGCCCTTAAGGCCATGAAAAGAAACTTTTCATCGCTCCCCACTTTATAATAATTCCGCCCTTCAATAAAATAAATTTGCCTTCCGGGTAGACACCCTCGATTACCCACCGGCCCCCACCACGCACACACACAATCATTCGCCTCTGGTTATGTACGCATTGTTTTGAACTGCATCACTTTAAACCGAAGGCGGCGAGTTAATAGAACAAGTCCGCTCACCTGATGTTAAGACACATAACACGCATGTCACCCCCCCCCTCTCATAACATCTGCTCACACGTCAATGGCCACAATGTTTTCAACCCTCCCAGGTGTGTATCACACCGAACATACATCGCCAGTGTATGTGACCCCACTGACATGACATACACCTCCCGGTCATCAAAGCATATGTCGACCAGGAACCGACCTATAGCGCCGACGTGGTCACGTGACCAGGAACTGACCTAAAGCGCGGACGTGGTCACGTTCCAACGTGACGACGAACAACAGCTGACCCACTGCCTACAACAACAACAAAAACAACACTAAACTCCAACGTCACGCACATTGCGATGTCCCTCGAAATGGATCGATCCCTTTTATTTGGAATGTATTCCAGCAGATCGAACACTCACAATCACAACACTAGTATTGAACCGCCGAACACTGAGACTGAGGTAATTCCATCGAGTCTTTGTCACTGATATCCTCATCGACGTATGGAACACTTTCTTGTCAAACTAAATATTTTATAAAAAAAATTAAATTATGAGGGTAAAAATCCAAATATATTTCTTAGATTATATAAAGTTGGTGAATATTGTCCATCCGTGTGCTTAAAAGTTTGTGTGAGATAAACTGGTTCCAGTTTGTTTAGTTTTTTAAAGTTGCCCTCCATCTCACAGAGGGAAAGCCACACGGAGTAGCGACACACAACAACAGTGGCAGGTATAGTAGCGGAGCCATAGTGATCGCTATCGCACTGTCAGGTCACGGCGGTGGGATCTGTTGGCACACAGAGTGGCGCTCGCTCCATTTCAATTTGGCGGGGTTCCTCGAAGGTGAGGGGTGGAGGGAGCCGGGAGAGGGGGGGGTAAGGGGTCCCAGATTGTTCCTCCTTTTTTACGTCTCTTTTTTTTCTCACCACGCCCCAAAAACGCCAGAAGTGGTGGTCTTTGTTATGACCCGAGTACGGGACGCCGGTGATGTAAGATTTTAAAAAAAAATACTTTCCAACACAGCCGTGCACAAGGGAGGTCGTATTGATTTTGTTTTCTCGCATCTTTCGCATCAGTGAACGAGCGAATAACGAGGCCGCAATCTGCTTCAGGTCAGGCACGCGTAAAAAAAATTCAACTCCAATGTCCTAATTAAAATCAATCAACAGTGGTTTCTGTTAGAATTTTATGCAGACATCAACTGCATTATTCGTTATTGAAATATACGTGTTACTCTAACAACACGTATTACTTTGACAAGACGTGCTGTTCCAACAATACGTGTTACTCTAACAAGACGTGTTACTCTAAAAAGAATTGTTACTCTAACAAGACGTGTTACTCTAACAAGACGTGATAATTAAATCTCTCAGTAACCATGAAGAGTAGGAAAAATACTGAGCCACTTTTTCATTGTCTCCACCACCTTCAACCTTTTAATGAATATTTCTCACTTTAACTATAACACAGAAAAGTACTGAAATAATACACGCATAATCCTTGATCGTCCGTTTCGTTATTGAATGAAAGAGGGGGATAATTTATTTGTTCCCCCCCCCCAACCACAACTATTTTTATGCATCCCGCATCAGCTGTCAGAATTGTTTTTAATAAGGGACATTAAAACTTTAAATTGTTTCAACTTGTTTCCACGAGATTGTTTTAACGAATGTTGCCCGATGCTATATGTTCGTTGGAGTTATTTTCCCGTATAAACAATCAAATAGAACAATCTCTGGTTACTGCCAGTTTGAGCGACGTGACATTGGCGATTCAACAAAGGACAGTGAAAAACTTCTTTTCCTAGTATGTATTAAAAGAAAATTGAAATCATCAACGAAGAAACACAATATGAAGTAGAGATTGTAAAAAAATAAATAAATTAACAAGGTCTTTGGTTTCAATAGAAAAAAGCAGGCAATAAGATAGAAATAGAGTGACAAAAACGAAAGGTTCCAATATACTTTAATCGTATACAGATATAATGAGCGAAAATTGTGAACACTGTTTCGCTTACCCCAAACGACCGTCAAGGTGTGTGGGAAAATAGGTGGAATTAAATAAACCCAATACTTCTCCTTAGCAGTGTCCTTCAACTTACATTTCCTGTACAATTGTATAGTCTGACCCATGCAGAGCACCATCACAAATTCAAGGGCAACTATCCCTTCATTGAGAGAAAACCCTGTTATTGGCCAGAAGCAAGCATTGTGAATATTATCAGGCGTCTTGTCTCCCTTGTATTGGTGGTATTGTGAGGGGGGGGGGAAGAATCTTCAATGAACGTTAACGTGGTTAGAGTTGGGGTGGGGGTGGTGGGTGGTGGTTGAGAAAGGTTGGTAAACAGAGGGTCAGGGTAGGGGACGACATTGAGGATTGAGGGAGGGGTCACTAACGTTATTACATCCCGCTAAAACTTTGACAAAATCCACCAACATCAAAACTGTCTTGGAAAGACCCAGAAACGTGTCAGAAGTAAGATGCAGTTTTCATTTCGGGCACCTCCTGGAAGCTTAGAAATGTCGTAAAATCTGATTATTAAATAGGTAGCCAGGTGAGCGAAACAACAATAACAGCATATCGGAGATCTAAAAATGATTATACTTGCAAGCACTCACTATTTCTGTGTGTGCGTGTTGTGTAATCATTTTATCTTTTTAACTCGTTTGAAATTAACATGCATCCTGTAGCTATTTCATTGCACTCTCCCAGTTTTCTGTCTTGTCTTGTGTTAGGGCGCCGCTTCAGTGAGCAGGGATAATGTCGTTACAACACAATACAAAAATGAAAACACCAACGGTACGTAACTGATTTCAATAAAGATTTCGTGGAGAGTGATGTTTTTATGGGCCGATCATTTTGGTGTATGTGCTACATCTCGTTGGCCTAAGGGTGAGAGGGTGTGGGGTGGGGGTGGGGGTGGGTGGGGGGGCGGGGGCGAGGCGTTGCTGTTTCCAGCATTGCAAAAAAAGACACAAGTCGGGTAATGGAGTAACATTGAAGATCTGAGGATTCCAACAGCTTTGTCCACTGATTTCTTTTCTGTTTTCATGGGCGTGATAAAAAATTGTTGTGTGGAGTTTGTTCTGCATCTGAAATTTGAAAATAGTAAATTGTATCTGATGGGGAAAGTCGGGGCAAAGGGGGAGGGGGGAAAGTTGACAAAGTGTTTTGATGTAGCAGTGGCCAGCGGCATACAAGGTTGAATTGTCGACATCAGAGTTTGGTTGGGGCGGTGTTGGGGTACACAATGGTGCTAAGTGATACGGAACTATGATCAGAGTGTTGTATGGGATGTGGCGGTGACACTGTGGGAGTAGAGCGTTGTATGGGATGTGGCGGTGACACTGTGGGAGTAGAGCGTGGTATGGCATGTGGCGGTGACACTGTGGGAGTAGAGCGTTCTATGGGATGTGGCGGTGACACTGTGGGAGTAGAGCGTGGTATGGGATGTGGCGGTGACACTGCAGGAGTAGAGCGTGGTATGGGATGTGGCGGTGACACTGTGGGAGTAGAGCGTGGTATGGGATGTGGCGGTGACACTGTGGGAGTAGAGCGTGGTAAGGGATGTGGCGGTGACACTGTGGGAGTAGAGCGTTGTATGGGATGTGGCGGTGACACTGTGGGACTAGAATGTTGTATAGCATGTGGCGGAGACACTGTGGGACTAGAGTGTTGTAAAGCATGTGGCGGAGACACTGGGACTAGAGTGTTTTATGGCATGTGGCGGAGACACTGTGGGACTAGAGTGTTGTATGGCATGTGGCGGAGACACTATTTTGAGTAGAGTGTTGTATGGCATGTGGCGGAGACACTGTGGGACTAGAATGTTGTATAGCATGTGGCGGAGACACTGGGACTAGAGTGTTGTATGGGATGTGGCGTTGATACTGTGGGACTAGAGTGTTGTATAGCATGTGGCGGAGACACTATGGGAATAGAGTGTTGTATAGCATGTGACGGAGACACTGTGGGACTAGAGTGTTGTTAGCATGTGGCGGAGACACTGTGGGACTAGAATGTTGTATAGCATGTGGCGGAGACACTGTGGGACTAGAATGTTGTATAGCATGTGGCGGAGACACTGGGACTAGAGTGTTGTATGGGATGTGGCGGTGACACTGTGCGACTAGAGTGTTGTAAAGCATGTGGCGAAGACACTGGGACTAGAGTGTTGTATGACATCTGGCGGAGACACTGTGGGACTAGAGTGTTGTAAAGCATGTGGCGGAGACACTGTGGGACTAGAATGTTGTACAGCATGTGGCGGAGACACTGGGACTAGAGTGTTGTATGGGATGTGGCGGTGACACTGTGGGACTAGAGTGGTGTATAGCATGTGGCGGAGACACTATGGGACTAGAGTGTTGTATAGCATGTGACGGAGACACTGTGGGACTAGAGTGTTGTATAGCATGTGGCGGATACACTGTGGGACTAGAATGTTGTATAGCATGTGGCGGAGACACTGTGGGACTAGAATGTTGTATAGCATGTGGCGGAGACAATGGGACTAGAGTGTTGTATGGGATGTGGCGGTGACACTGTGCGACTAGAGTGTTGTAAAGCATGTGGCGAAGACACTGGGACTAGAGTGTTGTATGACATCTGGCGGAGACACTGTGGGACTAGAGTGTTGTAAAGCATGTGGCTGAGACACTCAGACTAGAGTGTTGTATGACATGTGGCGGAGACACTGGGACTAGAGTGTTGTATGACATGTGGTGGAGACACTGGGACTAGAGTGTTGTATGACATGTGGCGGAGACACTGTGGGACTAGAGTGCTGTAAAGCATGTGGCGGAGACACTCAGACTAGAGCGTTGTATTACATGTAGCGGAGACAATGTGGGACTAGAGTGTTGTAAAGCATGTGGCGGAGACACTCAGACTAGAGTGTTGTATGACATGTGGCGGAGACATTGTGGGACTAGAGTGTTGTAAAGCATGTGGCGGAGACACTCAGACTAGAGTGTTGTATGACATGTGGCGGAGACACTGTGGGACTAGAGTGTTGTATGACATGTGGCGGAGACACTGGGACTAGAGTGTTGTATGACATGTGGCGGAGACACTGTGGGACTAGAGTGTTGTAAAGCATGTGGTGGAGACACTGGGACTAGAGTGTTGTATGGCATGTGGCGGAGACACTGTGGGACTAGAGTGTTGTATAGCATGTGGCGGATACACTTGGACTAGAGTGTTGTATGGCATGTGGCGGAGACACTGTGGGACTAGAGTGTTGTATAGCATGTGGCGGATACACTGGGACTAGAGTGTTGTATGGGATGTGGCGGTGACACTGTGGGACTAGAATGTTGTATAGCATTTTGCGGAGACACTGTGGGACTAGAGTGTTGTATGACATGTGGCGGAGACACTGTGGGACTAGAGTGTTGTAAAGCATGTGGCGGAGACACTGGGACTAGAGTGTTGTATGATATGTGGCGGAGACACTGTGGGACTAGAGTGTTGTAAAGCATGTGGCGGAGACACTGGGACTAGAGTGTTGTATGGCATGTGGCGGAGACACTGTGGGACTAGAGTGTTGTATGGTATGTGGCGGTGACACTGTTGGACTAGAATGTTGTATAGCATGTGGCGGAGACACTGTGGGACTAGAGTGTTGTATGGCATGTGGCGGAAACACTGGGGGACTAGGGAAAAAGGAAATAATTGGTCTTATACTGAGAACCCAAAGTTCCTACTTTGGCAATCCACCCATACCAACCCTCCCATAATATCCAAAATTGGTACGAAAAAGAAAATCCTGTGAACAAGAACTCCATAGACAGCTATGTTATCCAACGTTTATTGTGGATATCAGCCAGGAGACGTAATTTCCTATCTTGGAAGTCATTTAGATTTAGCGGCAGCGTCGACTGAAGCTGCTGTCCAACCCGAGTGTTTTTGTTGTTGTTTTTTTTTATTATCTTTTTTTTATTTTTTAGGTCATCAGCATTGATAAGTTGGTTTTTTTCCTTTTGTAATGCGAAGGCAAAATTTGGCACGCCCCCGAGTGGAACAACCTTAGTTACGCCCTTAGAGCTCCACAATGTGGACTTGATTGACCCCAGCAGTATTGTGGTAGTGAAATATAGCAGCAAACAATGGAAGCTAGATATCCAAACACGTAACAACACTATGAACCGCTACCTTTGCCGTTGCTTTGATAAACGTGTTTGGTTATTATAGGAATGATCATTGTACCTGGAGACAGAAGTATGAGTTACGGCACCTTGTTTGGCCTGTTAGATAACAAGGTTGTGACTAATGCCCCTGCAATGCATGAAATAGATACGTCAATAGACGAAAAAAAATTAATCGGACAATAATGTAAACATGAGAATTTCGGTATGAAAAACTTTTTTTTACAAACATACAGGTCAACTTATTTTAAGGTTATTTCTTCCAAACCCACTGTGGAAGATACAAGAATTCAAACAAATAAATAGAATAATAATTAAAAATATTTACGTTTTCTTGATCTTCTGTAAATGTAATTTTTCAGGAAAATGCGTGTATGATAGTTCTTTAAAACGATACTCCCTCCTACCCTCAACTACAAAGCTGGATATCCACACACAATTACCACTGTACAGACAATTTACATGAGAGGCTAAACACATTTCATTCTCAGAACACTGTGGACAGTAATTATTTTAAAAAAGAATTGTATTCTTTTATTTACAATAGTGTCATGCCTCAGGGTTATCCGTCCATTTTCTTCCCCGTGCATTTCTATTATCTATCATGCATTGACCCTCGCTCTAGCCTCACGTCTTCACTGACCTCACAATGTTTCCACCGTGGATCGTGTTCTCAATTAAACGCCAGGTTGTTTTAAATCCCATTTAGAATCTCTGGCCTCGGGGTTAATTCTAATTCAACTTCTGCTGCCCCGCCCCTCCCCTCCCCTCACCCCGATGACTTCCACTCACGTGACTATGAACGTCGTCACACGCGTCCAGGGACGTGCCCCTCTCGGACACCGGCACTCGCCTGGACTCCGGCCTTTAGCAGATTCACGTTACATCCTCGTCTCGGATTGCAGTTGACCCCTTCGATTACAGCTCACGAGCTGGGCTCACGCCACATCTAGCGGTGATATAGAGGCGCTTCCTCAGTTTGGTGAACAAATTGTGAAGACACTTTAGCTGCCACTTCCGGGATGAAAGTAATTTTTTCTCAAGCCCATTAGAGGGAAATTCTCTAAGACATGGCTGCCCATTAGAGGGCATTGCTCTCAGACATAGCTGCCCATTCGAGGGCATTGCTCTCAGACATAGCTGCCAATTAGTGGGCATTGCTCTCATACATAGCTGCCCATTAGTAGGGAATTGCTATCAGATATAACTGCCCATTAGAGGGCATTCCTCCAACGCAAAGCTGTGAATACAATAATTACAATTCTGAAGGGATCTTTCTTTTGTCGATACTTCTCAGATGCTGCACTGATCAAATAATGGGGCTTTCTAATCGGGTGGAGCCAACGAAAATCTTTTACTTCATTTAGTTCGAGAATGTCCAAACTT
This sequence comes from Ampullaceana balthica, assembly GCA_944989445.1. Lineage (NCBI taxonomy): Eukaryota > Metazoa > Mollusca > Gastropoda > Lymnaeidae > Ampullaceana > Ampullaceana balthica. The sequence goes on along the minus strand of CALYLW010000700.1, from coordinate 372,732 downwards.
TAAAATTTACACCATCAGAAAAATCTTCATTTATAAATTAGACCAGATAATTTTTACATTCATAATTTACACTAAAATGTTTAAATGCATAATTTACACTAGAGAATGTGCTACATTAAAAATTACTGAAAACATTTACACTTAGAGTGTTCGCTGCAAAGCTATTGGGACATTGCAAAGTGGTACTGTATGACTATGGAGACTTTGCAAGGTGACACTGCAAGATTATTGTGCCTTGTCAAGAACACACTTATGAGTTACCGCCAGGACACTGCTCTTCCAAAGAACCCTGAGGTTACTTCAAAGTCACACTACTAGTTTATAGGGCAACCTAAAGATCACACTGCCAGGTTATAGGGCCACCTCAAGGTCACATTGCTATGTTATAGGGTTACCTCAAGATCACATTTCTATGTTAAAGGACCACCTCAATGTCACATTGCTAGGTTATAGGGCTATCTCAAGGTCACATTGCTAGGTTATAGGCCCACCTGAAGGTCAAACTGCCCTGTGATAGGGCCACTTCAAGGTCACGTTGCTAGGTTATACGGCCACATCAATGTCAAAATTGCTAGGTTATATGGCCGCCTCAAGGTCACACTTTTATGTTGTTGGGCCCCCACAAGGTCACAATGCCAGCTTATTAGGCTACCTCATGGACACAGTTCAAGGGTCATTGTAACACACTCCCGCACATGACCAGCCGAGAGGCACCCGTTCAAATGATACTTGCTTAATTGTGTTAAGAAACTTGACATGCGAGAACTGTCTCCCCTGAGGGGAGGGGACGGGGTTGGGAGTATCTCCATCCCGCCAATATCCAGACAAAACCAAATTAGTTAGCGACTGTAATACAACTGTGGAAATGTTTCCAGGGACTAAAGTCTAATTCAGAGCTGACCCATTGGACTAAAGTCAGATCTGTTATTTTGAAGAGAAAAAAAAGAATCGTTCTGTTTTTATTTTCTGCTTAAGATCTTGGACTCTTTTTAAAAGAAATAAATAATCTTTGTTTTTAATGTTAGGTGACATCACTAATCAAGTGATGCTCACCGATGTTGAGTGCTAAGAGATTCGTGTTTCTCATAGAAGTATTGGCTGGCGTGAGTGCAATCACAACACAAAGAATTTAGTCGGATTTATGCTGGGAATAGCGGATTTTTTAAATACAGAATTGGACTGCCATAAAGCCGTAAAATCAAATTTAACGAACAGTTTGTATGATTAAAACAATAAATGTAACGCTTTTATTTACGGACAACTTAATATGCAAACTTCAGGCAAATGTCTCCATCAGTACAACTAAAAAGAAGAAAAAAAGTATTGACATTAAATTTACATTGCATATTAACTACCTACTAGTGTATTACCCGTCAAAAATGACGGAAGTTTTCAAAATAAATACATTTAAGCTGAAATCTATTTATTTTGAAAAATTACACCCCGAATAAAAAATAATGTAATACAGAACTTTCATTTATTTTATTTACATTTATTTTATTCATTTTTTTTTCATATTGAACAATTTTATGCGGACCGTTCGAAAATAGTTATTTTTGGTGCAGTAATTTGGTGCGCTGCTTTCTAAAATTAGTAGCGTCAAGGACAGGACAGACGGGACGTGACATACATTGCAAATTATGTATATTGATTCCACGGCAAACTAATTAAGTAGAGATAAAAACAGAAAAGCGAAAAGAATAACGATGAGCACAAGTATGCAATTAAAACACAGCAAAATATCACACAAATCGCTCATGTCACGGGGTATTTTATTAGAACAGTGGAAAGCGGGAATGACGCAAACTATGCCCCTGACACGGAAGGCGACTAAAACTATGAGGTGACGAGGACACATGAGGTGTTGAGGGCTTAGGGCATATGAGAATTATGATGGCACGGGAAGCGGCCTTGTAGCGAAAGCGATGACACATAATAGGTACAGAAAGCTTTCTCAGATAACTAAACAGATATTATAACCCTTTAAATGACCCTAAATATCTCCAGGAATTTAACCCCACAACCCTAATTCACCATCTCTCAAGGCTTTCAGATTTACGTCATTAGCAACTCCCCCTTTCACCCCACTCCCCTTATTTACACTTCCGATCCCGAGGGATTGATGGGGAGTGGGGATTAACCTTCCCTAATCCCCCTAGACGTGGACCGGCTCATCCCGTCTGTGGACAACCACTGGGGGCCCAGAACGGAACCTGGACGCCGCTCTGGGTCCCTAATTCCTTCGTTAGCTCGCGAAGACGCCTGGTGGGGAGAGTGGTCAGAGAGACCTGGGCCTGGGAGTAATGTTTGTCGTGGGATCAGTTCTCCTTTACTTTGTGAGGGCGCTTCATCGCCCCTCCCCTTCCGTCCCTGGAGTGCGCGTGGGCTTAAGGCGGGAAAGTTATTGACGCTAAAATGTTTGCAACATTACGCAAACTTTGTAGGAACAACGGGGGAAAAAATCTCTCCGTTGCTAAAATACGCCTCAAGCCTTCCTTTTTTTTTCTCGGAGTTTCTTTACGCTTTTGCCAAATGTTTGCTTCACCGTCTCTAAACGTTTGAGAACCAATGCCTTCTTAACTCCGCGTTTAAAAATTGTTCGTCACATGTCTTAGTACAACAGGTGTAAGGGTTTTAGGGCAGTTAATATACCCACACCCCACACGCTAATAATTCAGAGGCTTTTTGGTAAGGTATTTGGGTGGGTGGGGGGACACTAAACACGTTCATCCATGTGTGAGATTTTTTTCAAAACATTTGACAAGAATGAAAACAGGGCCGATAACTCTACAAACAAAGCGAAGAGTACTGGGGTGTGGTGGTGTCTTGAACATTTCATTTACCTCTGTCAGAAAATGTATTTATTTTTAATCATACAATGAAATATATTTTTATTTTTTATTTTTGAATCAAACATACATTCCGCTGTCACTACATATACAACAGCCCTCTACTCAAGAACAAAGTTATGTGCCATCTTGAAAGATAGGACTCAAGCAAAGAGTGTTGTTAGCATAGGTGTTATGGTTTTATGAATACCAAAACGTTGTTGAAATGAAGGCACGGTCAATGCGCTACGACATTTGTTGTACGCAAAAGTCAATCGGTTGCCAGGCAACATCATGGCTTCAAACAAACAAGCGGAAGAACTTATCTTGCTCTCAGCGTGTGGGCTTTGCGGGGTGCGCAAAGATGGATTTGTCGTTCCTGATAACTACTATTTTTATAATGTACGTCATATTCAACCAATGACTGAGTGACAGCCACAGAGGAAATTCCAAGACCATAATAACATACGATGCTTCAAACCAATTTCACAGATTAAAGACCAGAAATTCATCCTACTGTTAATCTTTGACCTGCCCTTCCTCAACGCTGTTCATTCGTTACACTTAAGTCTTTTAGATTGAAATATTTTTTTTTCTTCGGATAAATGGAAATTGATTTTTTTGGTTTGTTGTATTTTCAATAATGAAGGCGAAACACAAGCTGATGTTTTATCTTATGCCCAAGATAATCATTTCTATTTTTGCAACTGTTACCTACAAGTCCAACTAGAAGACTGCGCGTGACAAGGGCAGTTCCTCCGTGCACCCAAAATTGAGCTGTGCTGCCTTTTATTTCCCGTTACCTATTCTTATGCCCGTACAAATTTATCATCTTTTTTTGTTTGTGTTTGTTGCTTTATTACTTGGAATATGAAATACACCTGCACATTAATAGCTCAAATATGTTTTCAGTTTTTTTTCAGTGTCCTCGTGTCACAAATATTCTCCAACGAGTTACAATCTTCTGATGATCTATTTGTGATGTTTCCATGGCTTGAATTACGTGGAAGGAATAAATAATTTGTAAGGTTTTGCTGACGTTTAGATTAGCATTAGAATAAACCATTTTAATAGAATGTTAATTAATATACGTTTACGGCATGGGGTGGGCAAAGTGCGGTCCCGTTGGCCACATGCGGGCGACATATTTTTATTTGTTTTTGCCCGCCGTGACATTCTGAGATTTCTTTCATGTCACCACCGAAAGTTTGTCTCGTGTTTTCCATTAGAGGGGTTACCTCAATGCGCGTGCGCAGACAGTTTAAATACGCACTTTTCCAAGTTGTCGTTTTTTTTTAAACCTTTAGCAAAAATAAAATTTAAAACTTTCCTAGTTAAGAGAGGCCATGAACCCTCCGAAAAAACCTTAAAATTTAATATTAAAAATATACTTTTTACTCAACTACGTTTTTATAGGGCTAACTTTCGAATGCAGTGCATGATAAAATATATCACGTGAATACCTTTGTGTACTCTGACTAAGGGAAGTCACTAACCCCACTCCGCTGCTCCTGTTTATTTATATATTGAATTTCATTTTAAACCTAAACTCAAAGTTAAATGTCAAGGTCATACAAAATAATCCTTTACAAAAAATATGTCTCTTTGCGCTTCGTTCATGCTTCGGCCATTTGAATGTTCTTGCAAGCATTCAAAGAAATTCCTAATCAATTACGTTCCAAATTTTGCTGATAGTATCTATACTTGTTAATTTTAACAATTACATTCTAATTTTTCTTTGGAGCAAATCTTTTCTCTCTATCACACGATCGCATGAATATTTAAACGTGATTCGCCAGAAACTGTTCGAAAGTTACAAAGTTACTTTCATTTATTTAAACTAAGAATGCCTTTTCCTGGATCGCACTTTCACGCGTCAAATATATGAATAGTGAATTAAAGAAGATGGATGCTGAAATGTAAAATAATTCTTGTGTAAAGATGTGTGTGGTGGGGTGGAAATGTTTTTTCCTGGTGTATTTGGGGGACGGTGGGGTTAACATAAAGTAAATGTCAAACCAGTCTCCATTTTCATGAAACATAGTTTAAATGATTATTTCTCAAATAACAACGTCAGTGGCGAGATGTGGTATTAATGATTATATTTTTGAATGTTTATAATTTTTAGTGGAAGGAACAGAAGTTCACGTTTGTTTCAAAGTCATACTCTCTGTTCCTTTGTCCTAAATATTTACCGAAGCTTCCCGAAAGGGATTGCCCACGTGACCACTTTAAGACCCCCTCCGTTGACCATTTGATTATTTGGTCAAAGTTCCAAGCCAATAGGAGCACGCTTGACCACACGAGGGGGCATTGGTCATCACATCGTTGCTTTGTGTTCACGGAGGCATTTTTTTGGAGGAGCAGTGGAGCAGGGGGTGGAGGGACTCCCTTTGTCAGAGTTCACAAACTACAATTTAGTGTTGATGGTATCAGCGGGGACCGATGAGGTGTTGATGGAGGGGGGCGGTGGGGCGTCAGGGGCTAATGTAGTAATAGGACTGGACATGCAGAGCTGGAACGGGGCGGGACACTTTGGGGGTATTACAAATTAGAGTCCATTGGGTTGAGCTACTCGGCGTAAAATCTTAATTCCAGAAATAAAGGCGAGACCCTGGAAAAATGTTTTAAGCAGAAAAAAAAACATGTAAAACACAAGCTTCCGCAACAGTGCGTCCGTCGTCTTATTCTGGTTTATTCACGGCAGTGGTAGAAATTTTAGGACTTGTGAATTCGAAAATTAATTATTTACTGGGAATGTAACGACTTGTGACAAATCTTTAGTGAAGAAATATAAACACATGAACTGAGGAAATGTAACAGTGTACTGAAGAAATATTTTCCACTTGGTTTTCGCGTCAACACAAGTTCCAATTTTAAAATGTGTACAGATATCTCTCCCAAATGGCGTTACAACCGCGCACGGTGTCATTCATAACATGACCCCCACTCAGAGACTCAGTGGTGAAAGATTTGTTTCAGATAATAACTTAAAGAATAGCTACGCGGCTTTTTTGTTGTATTGGCTTGCTGTCCTCATGGTATTTAATTAAGGTCAATTATTACTATCAATATTATGTACTGTATGTTGTTTAGTGCATGTTTGGTAAATTTTACTAAATAACTGGCTACACGAAACAAGCAATTTGCCCCTTCACTTTATGGTGCATTACATTGAGAAAAATCTAAATATTTAGAGAAAAAAAAGGAACTTCCAAAAGCCGAGTTGAAATTATTTAAACAACATAAATGTTTTTGTTAAAAGTGTTTATCAACATTACTCATCAACATATACATGTAAACTGCTAATAAATGGGTTGGTATTACTGTAATCAACAAAAGTAGAAAGCCTATAGTAATACCCTGTGCAGAAACCTGACAATTAGACATAATAAGATAACTACCGTGTCCACGAGAACAAATTTAAAAAACAGTTTTTATCAATTCAATTCGTTGAAAAGTATCGTAGATATATTTGTTATTCTTTTGTACACTGTTAACATTTTTACGTTGGATTTTCGGCAATATAATATGGATCACGATCCTTAAGTATATGATTGTATTATTAATGAGAGTTATATGATTGTATTTTTAATGAGAGTATTATGAATGATACATTATTAATAACAGTATTATGAATGAATGCCGCTTATGTAAAGCTCGATATTTGCTATGTATCGGGACGATTTTTTAAAAAAAAAGTATGGACGGAATATTTTTCCCCGAATAAAGACTTCCCAGGTTCCGGTAGAAACAAACTACCCCGACCCGCCACCCCCACCCCAACCCCCACATTCCCACCCCCCAGAAGTCGTCTATGAAACGATAACAACCTGATTGATCCCGAGGTCATTTGGGTTCAAGGCCCTGGATGTGCTTTTTGAGTGCTTTTCATTCTTTGTTCAAGTTCGGAGGATCTCAATCATGGAGCCCCTGGTTCTCCCATTACTTCGTGTGAAATACCTATCAAGAAAGCAAATAGTTATTGATGAAGTAATCATCGGAAAGTACCATGCACTGCGTCTTTTTTGTGTATTTGCAAATGATTGAAAACCACGATAGTTCGAATGAAAAGATCTGGTTGCTCAGAGAACTGCATGGGAGCCCTGCAGTACGATTTCTATTACGAGAGAGTCGTGAGTTAAGGGGAGTTAAAAGACGAATCGAATGTTTTAAAGGGAAATCAGTGTTGACATAAAATAACTTGTTTATTGGGTTATCTTCTCTCGCCTAAATAATCAACAACAACAAAATTAATGTTTTTACATCACATCATGCGAGACAGAATTGTAAATAATTTATTAGAAACACAGACTGGAATTCAGGCAAGTCGTGGCTAATCCTCTAACTGAAATGTTTTTGTGTTTTTTTTAAAGTCATCTTGCTAAATTTGAATTTGCTATTAATAAAGTTTTTTATATTATAATTTATTCGCGTATGGATATCTCATTATTAAGTAAGAAGTTTTATTTTAAATGCGTGTCCTTGAATTAACTGTTTTACATTTTTCAAAGCACTTATACAAGAAATTATGGTAAATATTAGGGCTCGAAATTTCGATTAATCGATATCGTAAATCGTAGAAATAATATTATATTAAAGAATCTTAAGGGTTATAATGGAGGATGATATTCGACCACTTGCTTCAAATTTAGTATTTTTAAAATGTAACAAATAATTAGACATATTTATTAGTACGTGCGGGGTACTGGAATAAACTTTTACGTCATTTTGCTCGGAAAGTGAAACTGAAATAACTTGTAAAGTGGACACACAATTGTATATTAATTAACTTTAATAGCTTCGTTTGATTATTTACAAAACATTTGTTGCTACACTTGCTATAGTGCTAACTGGGGGTAAAAAAACGTTCAGGGGGCTCTCTTTAAACAAGAAAAAGCATAATTATGGAGTAACTAGGTTGCGCTTCTTTAATTTATAATTATTTTGCACACCTTTTTGCGCGCCTTCCGATGCATGCCTTGTATTAAAATATAAGCTCAAACAATGACGTCATAGCGTTACACATCCATCCAGTGAGCCAGAGACTTAGACTATTATATTATAAGTTTTCAAAATAAATACACATCAGAGTAAAAAATAACGTAATAAAGAACTTTCATATATTTTATTTATTTTTATTTGATTCATTTATTATCATATTTAACAATTTTATGCGGAACGCTCGAAAAGTATTATTTTTGGTGCATTAATTTGGTGCGCTGCTTTCTAAAATTTAGTAGCACTATAAAACCAAATCGATCGCAGCGCCACCTAACTTACATCCATACAGACAAAGGGAATCAATATACATAATTAACATAAGTAACTTATCCGTGTTTGATAAAAACGAAATATTAAACTTACTGAAATATACACAAAGTATTTCATAATAGTTATAAATCCTCAAATCCTTTTTTACATCGTTCCCTTTTCAAAAATTAAAATATAAGCTAAATTAATGACGTCTTATAATATTGTTATACAAAATCGATCGCAGCACCACCTAACACATTACAAATTTCGCAGCGCCACCTAACAGCATTATAATTACATCCATACATACAGACAACGGGAATTATGTCTATTGGTGTGTAAAAAAAATTTGGAAACCATTTTTTAACACAATTTAGCTTGGAAAAATTGCGTTTATAGATTCGAAATGTCTGTCAAGCCTGACAATGCAACTCCTCCTGAACCATACCAGATAGAGGGTTCGAAACTTTTGCAAATAAGGTAAGGAGGTCCCAAAGGATGTGCAACGGCCAAAAAGAAATACCGAAAAAGTTTACTGGATTTCCTGGAAAATAAAAAAAAAGAAAAATATCAGTATTTTGTCAATTTCTCGCCAACCATAACATCTATCGGGTTGAAACTAACGCCAAACAATAGCTAATAATATTTAGAACAATGTTGGAGAAGGAATTTTTCAAAAATCAGTTTTCGTTGGACTCCCATAATTTTAGAAGCAATTTTCGAAACCAATTGTTTTGTTTAGTTTCAAAATTATTGATTTGAAATGACTTTTAATGTAATCTATAATGGGTTCCATTGATTAAAAAATCAGAAATTCCTTGTGGGAAATTGCGTTTAAATACTCATTCGAGTTTCTATTTCTTGTTTCTCATGAAATCAATATATTACCGTGGGGTCAGGATAAGACTAAATCTTGGAGAATGGGGTGTTAGGAGGCGTTTAGATTTCAACACTGCCATCCTTATGACTCAAAATGATCCTTGAGCTATTTTTACGGACAACAAGCCACTATGTGATCCCCTGGGGTTAATTGCCACCCCCACACCCCCACTCCCGGGGTCAAAATATGTTGGACGTAAACAAGAACAGCTGGTCGGGGACTGGATGGTCGCCATTATTTGTTGTCCTACGTCAGATGGGAGAGTGACACTTGATAGCCAATGGGCATTGGAATGAAGAGGAGGGGAGGCGGTCTAGATAAACAAACGAAATTATAACGTGAGAATTCGCCTGCTAGTGCTGACGGGGCAAATCCTCTGTTATTATTCTGGGGATGCCAATCAGGACGGAAATAAAGACGTTGGCGCTGAGGTCTTGGCAAAAGTTTTGTTTTATATCATCACGCATTAAACAATTTTTAAACGCTGCTTTCTACTTATACTTGCTATTTTGTCTCTTTGTTGGTCGCTTTGTTTGAAAAGCCTGTGTTATCTTTTCGTCAACGTTTGACAGGGTAACGTGTTTAGTTCACTACTTGCAATTTGTCTTGTCGTTCACGTACAGGGCGAAGTGGTGGGTAAGGGAGATCATATCTTACTGTAAACTGTTTGCACATGTAGAGGGATCGTTCACCAACAATTTTAAACCAGTCGTTAATTAAATAGTAAGGTACTGTGTTCAGAATGATGGAGAGAGCATAGTTTTTTCTCAAGTTTTTTGGAAATGTTGAAATAATGCGGTGAGTCCAGCCTATGGTACTGCGTTATGTTAATGTAAAGAAGAAATAGTTTTTTTTAAAAAATCAATAAATAACATTAATTTCGTCCATAAATTAAACATTTTAACTTTTTAAAATGGATACGCTTTTTTATTCCTATATCGTAGATACAATTTTCTTGAACAAGCGATCCCTTAAACCAACGGTGGGCAATTGCTTTTGGGTCTGGGGCCACTTTGTGGAAGCGGATTTTAACGAAGGGTGGCATCGTTTACAATTATACTACCCAAGAAATAGTATGTGTGTGTCCATTCTTATATCATGAATAGATTATTTTTATTTATTCTTATATTATTTATATTTTTTATATTTTCTGCTTTCATTCGACAATTGTTTAGTTTCTCTATCTTTTAAGTGTTTGGCGTACTTCGTCATGTGATCGATATCATCACTGCACGACTGCACGCTGGTCCTGTATTTTGTGTTGTACATACAATAGCGCCAACGACAGAAGATTCACTTGGACAGTCCATAGTCTGAAACCCTCAAGGCGTAGAGGTCCAGAGGTCAACCCAAGAAACACGGAGACGTTATGTATCGGTGGAGATTGAGAGAAAAGAAAAGAGCTGGCGAGAACTAAAAATACTTTAGCAAGAGACCATTTCAAGGATCATGCTTTGAGAAAGGCCCTTTGCCTTTGCCGCCCCCCCCCCAGGAGCGTAAAGGATAAATGATAATGCCAACAAAACGACAGAATTGACAAAACTGTAGGTCTTTATCTTTTTAAAAAAAAATTAATCAATTAATTTCAATATATTTGAAATTACTGTTATAATAATATATGTATTGAAAAGTAAAAGACTGAACTCAGAAATTTAAAATTTTACTTTAAACTTACCGAAAAGTAGAAAATAAATTGAATATTATTGTATTCAAATAACTGCTTACTTTTTGTTTAAAATATAAATTGATATCTACAGGTTTCATAAGTAACTGTCGTTAGTCAAAAAATAAATACATATTTTGTTTCTTTAATCTCAGAGCTGTACTTAATAACATCCATGACGCCATCCCAGCCATTAGAATTCATGTAATAACTTTCAGTCGAACCCTTCATTTCGCTAATTGTCCCTCGGTCCGAATTTCCAGCTACTCTGCATTTTGATTGGCCAGAGGACTTTAGTACGAGAGGCCCGGTGGTGTTAGAGATATCATCTTACACCCTTGCCGGTTGCGGGTCGCACAAAGCCGGTTGTCTTCATCAGCCGGTCCATTATGTTGCAATTCGAGATTTTTAAGTCACGTGAGAATCAATTTCGTTTCACAACCCAAAGACTGGAAGAAATCTATACATTATAAATAATTCGCAATTACCAATCACTGGAAATTCTTAACAAGTGACTGAAAATTACGAAAATAAAATAACACTGTTTAACGTAATACTCTAGCGTGGTGTTATGTTAATTTTCAATTCGTAAATCAAAACAATTTCTTTTAGGCAAATGCGTAGTTATGTGTGACTATAAAAATGTTTAGTTGCGTGTGACAGGAGAGATGTGTAGTTACGTGTGCCAGGAGAAATGTGTAGTTACGTTTGACGAAATAACGACCAGGATAAGGGTCTTCAGGTAAAACTTAAGTTTTTAGAATAAACTACTGTCATGCCAATGGCTAAACTAAATTCTTAGTCCTTCGGATTATGAAATAATAACAAAACGGTGTATATATGTAACCGAAGTATACTATACATCAGTGTTGCCAAAATTATGATTAATGTGGCGCTAGCAAAGGTAGATGTGACGCTAGCGAGGATGGATGTGGCCCTAGCACGGATGGATGTGGCGCTAGCAATGATGGGTGTGGCACTAGCAAGGATGGGTGTGGCACTAGCAAGGATGTGCCTCTCGCAAGAGAAGGTGAACTGCTTTCATAAAAAAGGTGGTATCTATGGTCAACTAATCTCCATGGCATTAAGGAAAAAAAATAATCTGAAGAAAAATTAACGAAAGTTTCAAACGCCAGCCTAAGATGGCCTTGAGAGCACAAACCACGATCTGAGCCCAAACCTCATCAACTGTCTTGTCCGTGTTGCAAGGACGTCCTACCGCTGCACGTTCACCAAGAAACCCCGGCTAAGTGACACACCGGACATCGCCATCCGGCTGCCGGTCGTGTGTCCTGCCAACACCATCCCCGGTTTGCCGGTCCGGTGTCAAGAGGGCATCCTTGACTTATTTCATTTTCTCTTGATAACGGGCATAACGAGATCTCGTGCATAACGAGATCTCGGGCACAACGTGATCTCCACGCCCCAGAGGTCCGTAGAATAGGGAGACAGGAAGAGGGGCAGAGGAAAAGAGAGCGGAGAGGGAGGGGAGAGAGGAAAAGAGAATGAAGTGAGGAAGAATGAGAGATAGGGGAGGGAAGCAAGGAAAGAGAGGTGCTATATAAAAGGGGAGGGAAAGAGATGTAATTTGTCAAGCTCCATGTAACGTGAATGCCCTTTGCCAGCCCTTCCCCGCATACAAATTTACTAGTCAACGGCCCTGTCACAGTCATTAAAATGGAGATTTTAAAAATCCGATCAACCTATTTTTTTTCTTCAAATTCCCTTTAATTTTTTCCACTAGCATTTTTTTTTACTTGTTGTTACCATGGTTGGTATTTTATGCAAAGTGTCAGATAGTTTGTCCAAGATTTGAATGCCGGGACAGATGACAAGTAGCGGGGCTAATGTGCCGCGAGAAGGCGTCATGGCGGGCTGCCAATCGTCAATCTGGTGACATATGGTGCTGTTGGGACATGATGTCATTGAGCCTTACTCCAGGGGCTGTGGCTGGGGTGGGGTGGGGGAGTCGTGGTGGGGGTAGACGTGGGGGTGATTGTGTCCATGTAACAGTGTCGTTGTATGGTTGAGAATCTGGTAATGAGGTTTTTACCTCACATGCAAATGTTACCGACGTCTTTCTGTGTTGTTTCTAAGGCCTTGTAGAAGTCTTCAGCTTGGTTCACTACGTCAATCCACTCTGAACTACGAGGATGAACACCCAGCTCAGACTTCAGGATGGACATTTAGCTCGCAAGACAAGTCATTAGGGATGGACATTTAGCTCCCAAGACAAGTCATTAGGGATGGACATTTAGCTCCCAAGACAAGTCATTGGCGATGGACATTTAGCTCCCAAGACAAGTCATTGGCGATGGACATTTAGCTCCCAAGACAAGTCATTAGGGATGGACATTTAGCCAACAAGCCACGATATCAGGTTGTTTCAAGACAGGAAGTTAGTTGGAAATTAAGCTCAGAAGACAAAAATGTTAAATGGGCATTAAGCTAACAAGACAAAACTTTAGAATGGGCATTAAGCTCACAATAACAGATTTTATGATGTACATTGAGCACACATGGTCAGAATTAAGAATGAACATTGAGCTCACAAGGCCAGACATAAGGATGGGCCTTCAGCTCACAACATCAGACTTTAGGATGGACGTCAAGCTTCTAAGCCAGGGAATGAGGAAGTACATTGAGCTCACAAGGTCAGAGTTAAGGATGGGCATTAAGCTCACTGAACTAGACTTGCGGGTACACATAACTTTGACGAGGACGAATCAATTGTTCCACAAGAGAACGCCAGCTTTAAATTTATTAATGATGTGCATTGTGCCAGCATGAAGACATGGGCACTGTTGGGATCGGGCCACCCAGAAAATTATATTGATTTGAAGGGGTGGGGGTGAGGTCTCGGGGGACTAACTTGACTCAAGGACATCATCGACGCTTTCTCAGTCAAATGTTCTGTGTGTGTGTGTTTGTATTGTCCGTCTCTCTGTGTGTGTATGGTTGTGTGTGTACCCGGGGTGGAGATGGGGTGTGGGGCTAATTAGATAGGAGAGGGTTTATTTTAGACACACTTCGTAGGCGAGTGGGCGGAGATCCGATGATGAAAAGGGAGGCAATCACAAGGGTTTTATGACGGAAGAGGACAGCACAATTGGAAGGGAGTGTTGATATTTGTTGACAGATGAATGGCGTGCAATGCCAGGTTAAAGGCTTCTGAAGTCTGGGCTGTTAAAAAGATAAATACAAGTTTGACGTCACGACCTATTATTTTGTCATGTTTTGAAATGTGACCATTAACCGAGAGGAACAACATGGGTTGGTTGCAAATCCAATTAATTATTCTACTTTTTTAAAATTTAAAAACAAAATCTTGAAGCGCGTTCCAGTTTGTTCTGCGGAATCAAAGAATGTGTTTAATTAAACAACACCGTAAAAACAAAGTTTTTGACTATAAATCCCTTATATATGAGACATAACTAAAAGTATTGATTATGGTCAAACGCGACAAACATTTACAGACGGAAACCGAGTGATCTCCCCTGGCTTTAAAACCGGGTGGGAAAGGGGGTTTTGACAGCGATGGGTGGTGTGAACGCGTGAACTCAACTGGCACGTGGAAGAAAAACAATAACAAACTGTGAAATTGAATTACATATGTTATATAGTGATAAACTAAAAATGCATTAATTTAATTACGGTACGTTCGATCGATCTGACATTTTTATACGATGCATTGTTAGCTGACACAAGTCTATGTGCAAAACGTTCAACTCGATAGCATCACGGGAAGTATGTATTTTTTTACCTTTATTTTTCCGCCTGTCCGACGACGAACGACAGACATAGAGGGAGAGACAAGATTTTCGAAGTTAATATAAGGGATTTAAAAATTCACTTTAAAAAAAATTTATAATTTTGACGTCATTGAAATATTTTGTGATCATTGTGTATGTTTTTGGGGGCGGGGGTGTATATTGAGGGAGGTAAATTAATGTATATTTTAATAAGAAAAGAAGAGATGTATCGTTAAGGCATCCCCGACTGATTCTGATACTGCCGTTTTATTTGTAGTATTCTCTTTCTCTCTCTCTCACTCACTCTCTTTCTTGGTCACTTTCTGACCAAGGTGCAAGGGAGCGTAGTGTGGGCGACTAGTATAGCTTATGTGTTTCTTTAAGATGAGACGAATCCTCTGATTAACACCTCTTTACGACACTGAGAGCTGAGAAACAGCAGATACAACATATTAGATTTCTTGATGAATTTGCGTTGACCTTTTCGAGGCGATGACAAGTGGGTGACTAAAGGAAAGGGGGTGTCTCAAGAAGAGAAAGTCTGTACATTCAATTCAAGGACAGCAAAATGCGCATCTGATCATCCGCTCTTTAATAACTTAACGCAGGTTCACATCTTTCCTGGTGCAGACATGACCAAAAACTCCGACCTACGAGCATCAATCAAAAGCATGTCGATTTTGACAAGATGTCTTGAGATTTTACAATCTCTCGTTAAGGTATTGAAAGAGAATGCCCTGTTATTATTAAAGACAACCAGTAATGTGTGTGGTAAATGTATTGCAAGGGAATGAAATATCCTTTGTTATGAAAGACAGCCAAAAGTATGTGTGTTAAAGGTATTGAATAGGACTGAGATACCCTGTGTTGTAAAAGATAGCAGAAAGTGTATTTGGTAAAGGCATTGAAAGGGAATGAAATACCATGTGTTACTAAAGACAGCCAATAGTGTGTGTGGTAAAGGTATTGAAAGTGAATGAAATATCTGCGCCAATAATGTTCCTAGTGTGTGATGACATTCATTGTCGTGGTGATAGGACAGTGCTGCCAATAAAGCACAACTTAATCTTGTTAAGTTCCGTCCCACGAGTGTTGATCTGGACCTAGGGCTGACCTCGCCATCAAAGGTCACCATGAATAAATCAGCCATAATCACGAAGTGTTCATTTTTTCCCCATCGGACAGCTTTGCGTTAGTGCACGTACAACTGTCCGTCACATTTAGATTGTGATCATTGTGTACTTTACTCCAACAGATGAGAAGTCGTGCTAATAAGACACTGAAATTATACATACGGATGTTCAATCAGAATAATGAAATGAGCTGACTACAATCATTTGATTGACATGTGTTGGTTTAATTACAGCTACAGCGACATGTGACCTGGAGTCAGCGTAACGCCACAATTGTCGTTGGGTTATTGAAGGGAGTGGGGATCCAAACAAGAAGATTGACTCAGCATACGACCGTACTGTCACGGTGTTAGAACAATAGCACGCGGGTGGTTACGACTTTATTTACTCTGCAGATTTGATTTTATGTGTTCCCAGCATGGAGGTTAGCAACAGTCCTAACCGGCATTAATAATATTTTAAAAATAAAGTAATAATAACATGATATATCTTTTAAAAAAATTACTGAAAATAACGTGGATTGATGGAAAAAAAAAGTATAAATTTACAAATGACATTTTTAGATTGATAAAAAAATAGCGAACAAACACAGACACAGATCCATATTGAATAAAAAAATAACTGTGTCAGACTTGAAGATTGAATCGTTTTGTTTATTGTGTATATGAATTTAATTAAATCAGTGCTTCTTCTTTATGGTCATTTATTCATTTCACGCACCTTGGGCCAACTTCGCACGCACTGTGTCTTCAAAGGCACCACCTAGCTCTTGAAGCAATTTGATTAAAATCCCATCAGAGTCTTACACATCTGGCATTCATTTTAACATCACAGTCTTACCCAACTGATTCCGTTTTACTATCAGTCTTACACAGCTGACTACGTTTTACCATCAGAGTCTTACACATCTGACTACGTTTTACCGTCACAGTCTTACTCGTCTGATTCATTTTACCATCAGAGTCTTACACTTACACATCTGACTCCGTTTAAAAAAGATGTTAAACAAGAAGAAACAGTTTCTTGCTTTAGCCATGCTCTCCCCTCAACAATGATCTCACGATTCGTTGGTCAGTGTTTGCTCTTGGCCTGACGGTGGACTAGTAATTTTTGACTGTCAGAAATTTTGAAGCCAAGCTTTTGGGGGATTAAAAAAAGGGGTGGTGGTGGTGGGGGGGGGGTAACACAATCAGACGTGACAGGAGAAGATTACTCTTAATATTTCAGATACTCTTCAGTCATGATGCTCAACGACAGCGTTACTCCCAATTGGCTTCCATGTTCTTGTTGCCATGATAATGACAGTAGTCATAACAATTATAACAACAGCAACAGCTCTTTCTAAACATGGTTGGTTCGATATCTACGATGGTCGAGTTCATAATTTCCGGTCATTAAATACGTCATACGTTTAGTCTTCTTCTCCTTAACTTTTGAATCTCCAACGATGAACTCGTTTTATTGATTTCCCAACAAATTAGTTTCATTATTCCCCGTATCTCGTCTGCCAAGTGTTTTTAGTTTCTGATATATTTGTAGAAGAGATGTGGTTGTCAAGGACGCGAGAAAAATAGTGTAGCTACGTCATTTAACTCCAGAAGAAATTTTCTTAGCTTTTATTTTATGCCAATAAATTTGAAATCTATTTCAAGGGGTCATAAAACAAAAGTCTTATCTAGCTGTGAATGTTCTGAACGAATTCGGGAGTCAATTGACAACAACGCTAAATAGGCTGAAAATGTTTAATCAAGGATACCGAAACTTTTATGACTATGTGTGTTTATGTGCTTGTATATGTGTGTGTGTATTTGTGTGTGCTTTTCTGCATGAATTTCCGTGTATGTTTATTGGCAATTGTGTGTGTCTGTTTGTGTGCTTGTGTGTGTATGTTTTGTATACATTTCTGTATGGATTTCTTGAATATTTTTTGGTACTTGTGGGTATGTGCGTCTCTCTCCCCCCTCTCTCTCTCTCCCTCTCTGTGGTTTGGTGCAGGTGTCACTGATGTAAATGATTTACTTTTATATGTGTTTTATAGGCGTTCTCACAATACACACTTTCGTTCAATAAATCCCTGAAATACTATTGTCAACAAAATAACTTTAATATGAACACTATGTACACGAATATCAAATTGAGGTTACACTTCGTGGAAACATCATCAGTACATTCAAGCCATCTTGAATAACACTCTTGAACCTTCTTCCCGCGCTTTCACTCACGTGACCTCTCCGTCATCCAACTCGTGATTCACACGTGACAGCTGGCAGAGTGTGTATGTGGGCTTGATTATACTTAATTTATTTTGGCCTCAGCAAAAATAAGCAAAATT